>CM062831.1:22948016-23068319 GCA_031772345.1 Himalopsyche anomala | reverse complement strand
TTGATTCTGAGGCGGTACGAAGTTCGTCGGGCCAGCTAGTTATAAATAAACGCAGAACGTGTCGTTGATGTATATTATTGAATTGCTTGTAAGAAAGATTTGTAATCAAGTGGTGTAGATAGAGAATACAAAATAGATTCGCTTTGAGGAACCATTCAAAGTTAAGGGTATTCAAACAATTTACGTAGCAAGTGTTTATCTTTAATCATTGCCTGATGAAAAAAATATTTATCCTCCGATGCAACACAATAAATATATTTGAATTAAGAACAGTATTGGAATAAACAATAATCCAAAGAACATGAGAAAATGTATGAGATTTGTAAGCATAGAGAAAAGTTATTTGACATTACATTTTTTTTGCATTTATTTCTTTATATAATGGTTTGTTAACATTATTACTTTTACAATAAAAAAGCTATTTACATAATAAATAGAAAATCACGTAACTAAAAACGTAAATATAAAATGACAACATCATCTGCACAAAAAAAACAAACTATGCACGCTGACGGTTCATTTTGTCAAAAATTCCGGCGAAAAAAAAACACGATGCAATTTTTGATAACACCGAACACTGAATATCAAAATTTTAATCGAGAATTTTTGACAGGACACACCTTCGTTTTCAAGATCGTCTTCATTTGGTCAGGGGCGTTGATACAAATACCATACTGACCACCAATTACATCTTTTTTTATAATCTAAGATGGAAATATTTTGCAATTACAAATGTGCCTAATTTAATATGAATATTTCAAATACTCCCAAGGAGAATGAACGAAGACATTCAAGATTAATTCCAAAAGAAAAGTATTGCAAATATACATATCTACGTGACCAAGAGTTTGAATCTCCGAACCAACATTGACTAAATATATGTTTCAGTCGATTTATAATATAACGTTCAATTATATCAATGTTTGATATGTCTTCATCCTTCACCAAACTGATAAGCTGGGTATAGAGAGGGTTAAAACGGTTAAAAACGGGTTTAAAACATCAAATTACTGAATATCTATTCTTGATGGCTAGAAACCAAAAATAGTTTAGGCTGAACTAATCGATAATAACTAATTTTCCAGAATACGTTAGGTCAAAGAACTTAACAACATTTTAAAGTATATTCATTTAAAGCAAGTTTAACGAATCTGTCAAAACGTCATTGGCTTGTATAATCAATACTTCCTATTTTCGACGGCTTAAGATACATTTTTCATTGAAAGTATGTTATTTTTAAGGCTACCAGTTTTTTAAAACAATATTTGCTCCCGATATATATGAACTAGTAAAGATGCATCTCATGTTGTCTGTAATTGACATCTTTGATCGCTCTTATCGGAGAGTGTTAAAAAAGATGGGGTTAGGTTACGTTAATTATTTGATGAATCAGTTTTTACATCCTGTTTTTAGCACTGCATCAGGGTGGGCGAGGATAAATGAAAACATCTCCGCATTAATGACAAATCGATTCAAGTAGTGTAATATCGTAAAATTAGTGTTAACAACATAAACTCTTTACGATATCCGGTATTTAGTAGGCGTTCGGCATTATTTCAATGTAATATTTATTATAGTTTCACACAACGTCATAATTATGGCGCGGAGGTATGCTAATAATAACCCACTTTCACTTTAGAAATGATAAGGCATTCGATCTATAATGAATACTTGTTAACATATAATCTTCCACCCCTGACATGATATAAAATAATTATTGGAAGTAATATAACGACGTATGTTATCAAATATAAACATCAGGTACTAATCTTATATAAAACCTAAATAGCTGTCGTAGTTGTTATATTATTGGTTTGACATGCAATGTGCATGACATTCCGATTTCATATGGGAAAAAATAAGTAATAATTTTCAGCTTAAAAACATTACTTAAGTCAATGGTTTTGTTTGAAGTTATTGTACTCCGTCTTTCCCCAAAAATGTATGCTTCTTCTTCCAACCGATGTGCTTCTGGCATACTAGATTACATTTAAGTACAGTCTATTAAACTAAAATAAAAACAACATGGTTGGATGACTTCATGTGTTTCAAAACAATGAGTTGATGACAGCAAATTCTCAAGATGTTTAATAGTGGCATTCGAAAAAAGAACGCAAACATGGATAAAAAAGAAAACTAAGCATATCACAAAACGATTATTTATCCGATTATTAGTCCGATTTGCATATTTTTTTATGAAAAATAAGACTATTAAAAAGCTTGACAATTTGAATTCCACTAAAGTAGCGCATGTCCTTATTCTTATTGTGTTTTCTTTTTAGTATACAAACGTGTTTGACAGCATAAACGATATAATCGACAGAGTTAAAAAACTAATAAACTTGTCCATATGTAAATAACATCAAATCAAAATATGACTTGGAAATAATCGTAATGAATTTCCTCAAAGACTCGTTATTCTTTTCCTTCGGTTTAACGTTTTATCGAAGGTCGGCAACCAAATTATAATACATCTCCAAATCCATGACCAACTTTGTTAAAATACGGCTCGGACTTTGAGCTACTTATGGAGGCTGCGTAGCCAAAAGTTACGCACGACAACTTTCCTTGGGTGGATATCTCGTAATAATTCCCATCGCGGGAAATATGTGCAACTTTCCTGCATTCAATGACAGTTCGTATAGTGCATTATTAAATTTGTGCGTTACGTTCATGTTGCTCAACATATTAACGTGTGTCGTATACAAGGAAACTTTGCACACTTTGTAATTGTTGTGGTAATCGTAAACACCGAATTGCAAATAAATAATAATTATTGAATTTTCACAATACATAATCAAGCTGTTCATCGAATAATATGACATGCCGATATATGATGTAATAACAATAAATATTTTTACTGTCTACTTTCTAACTGAGGGCTAATTATGTGAAATATGATTTCTAAAATAAATTATTAACTAAATTCAAAAGATTCTAAGATAACTGAAAAAATAAATATAATATTTTAAAAAAGCATGAGGCTTAAACTATCAAAGAATGTTGATAGAATTATCTTAGAATCGAAGTAAGAAAACATATCAATAAGTTAAATTAAAATATTTTTTTTCCTCTTACATGTTTTATGATTGAGTGCAAAATGCAGTGGCTTCTTAAGTGACTACGTATGGTCGCAATTTTGGAGTGAACTGGGAGCGTGGAAGACTTTTAAGTCAGTGACATATTTGTGAATGCATACACTTAAAATGCAGGGTGTTAATTCTATAAAATTAAACTTTGTTTTCTCATTATTCAAATACGAGATTAGTGCATTTTGCGTTTAAGTATGTCAACATTGTTGGTTTGTTTTCTTTCTTTGTATATTTAGGAACAAAAAAGACTAAATCAAAACACTAAAACTTCATCAGATTCTCAAATATGTATATATTTTAATGGCGACACTTTATCTTGTTGCTAGAGTTACAATTACATAAAGAAATTATGTAAAAATAGTATCTTTTTTTAATATCGTATTTTATATAACATGTAAGTGCCACTTACACTGATGTAATCAGAGACAATATAACATTTTTTCTGGCACTTAGGTGGAGGGCATGCTGAAAGTAAACTTTTGGTTATTTTTTTAAATTTACTTACAGGTAATTGAAATAAAGTACTAAAATTTGGTATCACTTAGATTGATTTCAGGTTGAATTAGCCTACTAAAAATCTAGGAAGGACTTACTAGATAAACAGTACTCTTCTTACAGTACTTTGTTCTAGCGCTAATGTGTTTAGCTAAGAAATAACTTTTCCATAATAATATTAATCAAAACCTGAAAACAGCATACTGAAAATATGTTTGGAAAGAATTCATTTGACATATTTTCGCGCGGGAAGAATATTCATATCTGAACACTGTCCTACTCACTCTAATGGACATGCGTAGTTTTCCTTCTCTTTCTTATTAATTAAGCTTTGTCGGTGCTATTGTAATTATAATAAAATTTATACCTGTGTCTTTATTGTTGGCAGTCCTCTGCCCTGAAGTTAGCAGAATAAGGGATGCGAGGAGTATTCCAGGGAGACCACTTCCACATTTCACCATTTTGAATTATTTATTATTACACAAAACTACGGAAAAATATTATGTTACTATTTTTTCAGCTATGCTGTTATTGAAATTCTAAACATAAATTTGTTTGGCGTTTTTTATTTGCTATCGAAAACATGAACATTTAGTTATAAAAAATGGTAATAGCCTTGCCGCATAGTTTTATAAACCAGAATCTAGTTTTATTCATTAAGTCACTACTATTTCGATCAATACGTCTGATTAACACGGCTTTGTAAGTGAATTACTATTTTTTTTTCTGATTCAATCGCCATAAAACAAAAAATAAAAAGAAAATCGTGTTTCCAAATTCGAATTTTCACTGGCTTTATACAAACGCTTATTTCCGTACACTCTCGAACACACCTCGGCGACTGTACTGTATGTGTTTTTCAAACCGGGTTTGTTTATGCTACCGTGTTTTGATTGTTTTGGAGGCTGTTTTGAATAACGCGAGAGATAAATACGTGAATGGTAGACGTTCAACGATGAGAACGATCTCGGGGGGACATTATTTGGTGAGACGCGACGGCGAGTGAGAAGTGACCACTTCTTGACTCGCGCGCCAAGCGGATTTCGATTTCAGTCAGGTATTCAAAGAGGTGGGATAATAAATATACGTAAACTGAACGGTGAACATATGCTATGAAGTAGTGGCTGGAATCACTCGCTGTTTCACTACAGGCCATGTTATTAGATTCTTACAAAACACTTATATGATATCGCAGTGAACAAAATAGAAATACTCATTGAATACTAAGCAGCGCCCAATTAATAACACAGCAAGTGTTATTTTTTGCTAGTTTACAATTTGTATCATACTATTAGCAAATGATTATTGCTAAATAAAAATTACTCATGAACCTTTCATTATAAAAAAAGCAATTTTCTATTATATTATGATAATATTACACCCGATCTGCTTTTTTCAAGTAATGCCAAGCGTCCCGGTTTCATGTATTACGCCTCCGCTTCCCGAATGCTCCTAAGCTGCGCTCAAAAACTAATATACTTTGCTGCGCTATTCCCGCTTTCGTAACACTTATTTTGAACAGTCTGAAATACTCAACACAATTGTACTCCCGCGAGAATAGCACCGATAGAAAAATATATTTTTTAATACTTCCTGCAAACAAAATACATTTTTTTATTATATAAAAAGGTATAATACAAATTTTAGTGTCTCGTCTTGGACGTCAATATATCTGGCAACCCTATCCAATTACCATTTCCCAAAAGTTTTATTTTGAAACGGTGCAAAGAAGTGTAATAAGATAGGTTTACGTCGAACGAATTATTACAATTACTTGTTACGTCTTATCTTACTTACCACATCAAGACACTCACTTCCTTGCCAGTTTAATAACTATTGCAGTTGAACCTCGATTTAGGGGTCTCTCGAAACAACAATGAACGCGGGATTGTTGTTTATAATTGAGATTGTTGTTGTTTAACTGTTCTTATTTACCGGAACTATAAAAAATAATAGTCAATGCAGGAAAATGATGAATGTGAAAACGATAGATCGAGGTTTCGCTGTATTTGTTTGTAAAATTGGATATTCAAGTTTAATAGTGAATACAAATTTGATAATAAAACGGCGGATATAAATTGTTACTTGAATTGTGCTATGTAATTGTTTATATCGCTTAATCAATGCAACAGTGGGACAATCGTCAAAAAACGTGTTTTGAGCTATGAATGTCGTTGTAGCCAATACACAATGATGAATCAAATGCAATGCAAAATACACACATACATACATACGACCAACACGGATATATTCAAATAGTGACACTGATAGAAAAATATTGGCATAAGCAAGGCTTTTTCCGCATGTAACTCGGTGGAACGGCGTTCCGGCACCTTTTTATCAACATTTTTAATGTTTCAAATCAATTTTCACAAAATTATTTTTTTTATTTTGCTTTGAAAACGTTCGACTTTTTTCTTGGAAAAAAATCTAATAGCTGTTTATCCTTATCTTATGTCCGTTTTAAATTTAATGTTCCGGATACCATAACACTCATAAATAAATGTCATAATACAAAACAATACCAGGTTCATAGACTTACTCTGTGACCAGAACCAGGAGTATTAGAACAATTAGTTAACCACTAGTCTTGTAATAGCCCCATCCTTACTCTATTCGAAAAAAAGAAAGGCTTAGCAACTAAGTAACAAGTAAACTAAACAAGAAATTCACATAGTTTTTTAGATACCTTCATTAAGAGGCCACATGCTCCAGATTGGAAGCGGACATGGATTGAATGAAAAAAAAATGCATTGGTCCAATCAAGTGCGAAGACATTTCAAGAAGATATTGATATTTTCATAAATCACTTTTTCGGTCATGTAAGCAATAACAACGAATCATATGAATAAAACGGAGGGAACACAACATATAAACCACTATTATTAGGCACTTTTGCATAGATGCAGCAACAGATTTCGCATTGTATTAAAAAAAACCTTTCTAAAAGTTTTAGTTAGGTTAAGGTAAATAGTTAGCTTACAATTTATATTTATATTGCTTTAACCCGTTAACAGCTTGAAAAGAATAACGTTTTTTGTCCTGTAAGCTAGCAATTTTCTAAAAACTAATAAAGGAAAACTTAATATTCATTTTGTGAGTCCTTAAGAGATGTCGGACCCTTTTTCAATGATGCAAACTCTAAAAAATATTTATTGACGTCGTAATAATGATAACACACTGGTGGGTAGCGTGTGTGGTTAGTAGTTATGCGACACACCGGTGGGTCGTTAGTTTTAGAGTGGTTAATTTCAGTGGCGGTTCCTGACCTAAAATCTTGGGTGGGCTAGAGAAAAGCATATTTCCACTTCACCTTATACATTAATCTACAAGCAAATTAACAAATACTACGACACTACTGCAATGCATAAATTATTATATAATAAAATCAATGCTAATGTAACTAAGAAATAATAGAATACGGAACACTTAAATTTGTCTCTTTCAAAGTGAAATAACAAATACAAAGAGCAATACAGAACTGTCAGTGAGAGTCAATACCTGTCACTTTCATACAATACAACGATATTGGTATTTGTGTTTCAATGCATAAGTATGCGTAATGGGCAGATTCAGTTTAGCCCCCAACGATCGACAGAAGCTTGACAGATTGAAACACAATCGTTTGTGTTTGATGACGTTTCCGTACATACAAATACAAAAAAAATCTAATCGTGCTTGATTGCGCCCCAGTGTAAAGAAATATTGTCTGTGGTTACGGTCTTGAACGATTTAGCCCTTGAGTATTTGGTGTTGCCAGACTAACGTGATGTTGCCTGTTCTCTATGAAGTATTTATAGGGTTATTGTTTTTTTTATGCCGGCTCAGCTTAAAATTCTAATACAAAAGAGAATCGAGAATATGATTGTAGGTAGACGTAGCATTGTCTTATATTGACAGAGGAAAATTAAAACAAAGATATTATATTCATTTGGGAAAGGTTAGTTACGCTTATAAATGTATTTATTTTGTTCAGTGGCCGAATTGCTGTTCATTTTTATTCAGCCATCTAAAGTTTTGGGTGAAAAATGCAGGTCGGGCTTAGCCCACCTAGCCCAGTACCTAGAACCGCCACTGGTTAATTTAAGATATCTACTGACGGTGCCTGATAGAAATTCAATACCAAATATGATACCTATCTTATTTTCTCAACTATTTTTTATTTATTATGTAAACGAGCCAGCAAGATTTTACTGTTCCGCACGTGTGAAAAAGTTGGGCAGCCGATTTGAAAGATTTGACTGTTTTACCGTAAAAGATTGGGCACCACCTTAACCAAGAGATATTCATTTTTGTATTTGAATGAAAATATTCAAAGAAAAAAATCGTTTGTTTTAAGCACTTAGGACAGAGCCAGCTTGAGAATTCTGCGCCCGTGTGTGAGGCTAAAACTACATGAGTGGATACTGGATAGTAGGGTATCCAATTCCGGAGCCTTTTTGTGATCGCAGGATTCCGGGATTGGCCACTCAACATGAAATCGTGTGTAATGTTCTGGTGTCAGAATTTTTCATTATTTCATTTCCATGAATTTGAAATTTGCCCAAAACTTCGCCGTGGCTCGTTTTTTTTTTTAGTTCTTCCAAGAATTTGAAAATCTCAAACCCAGGAATATAACGATTTGCCCAAAACCACACCTTGCCTCGTTTTTTTTTGGCTCTTCCAAGAATTTCAAAATCTCAAAACCCAGGAATTTGCCAATTTGCCCAAAATATCACGGTGGCTCTTTTTTTTTTTTAGCTCTTCCAAATCCAAAATTCTGTAAGTTTTCGGGATTTGTTTAAAAAAAATCTCAATCCCGAAATCCCGGAGTCGCGACCTTACCAATCCTGAGATTTCGGAATCACAAAATTGGACGGCATCCCGGGGTTGGAGGGCCTAGTGCAGGGATGGCGAACCTATGGCACGCGTGCCCGAGGTGGCACGTTTGAGAATTTGGATGGCACGCTAACGATTTCTAAATTCAATTTTCAAATGTTTAAAAACTATAGGTTTTCGAGCACAAATTCCTCGGTGAGCTAAAAAATAACGAGGTTTTGAGATAATCTGTGGAAAAAGTATAAGGAATTGAGGATTTCAAATTACTCGGTGAGCTAATCCCAATTAAATCCGGGATTGGATACCCTAGGCACGCCACACAATCGAGAATTTTTTTTTAAAGATTGTTGGCACGCGGATCCAAAAAGTTTCGCCATCACTGGCCTAGTGGATAGCCCTAAAATCTTAGTGCAGCGCCTTTGCGCCTATTAACGCCAAACGTGCACCTGTGTGCACCACACACCTCGCCCCCACCATGAGCCGGCCCTGAATTAGCCAATTTCATAGTTGAACGTTTTACTGGTTGTGGATTACTTAAATTATTTAAAGTCAATTATTTTGAGTCAGAGAGTTCGAAATTAGTTGATCAATCAATAATCATATCACTATCTTAAAAGTAAATGACTGAACAGTAAGGTCAACAAGCCGTATTCTAGAAGGGAAGAAGAAAAACATTGGAGTGGCATGGAACAATTTTGCTTATCCTGGTGACTACATATTATATTTAGCATGAATATTTTTCCTTTGATATCGTTATTGTACAGCTTTACAATACAAGTATTAAAATGTATTATCAGGCATAAATGCCATTGTATAGGCTCGAAATTGTGTTCTTAGAATAACCGCATGATAAAATTGCCCACTTCAATATTATTTACTAAATTAAGTTTATTTTTATTTTAGAGAATTTACTAGAATTACAGATTATTTTTACGTGTACGAGAAAGTTTTTTGGATACAAATTATGATGTTCTGTAAACAAATATCAATATCAAATGCAATAATTATAATGGTAAATTTGTCATACTTCATCGTACGGACTATTGCGGCGAAAAACTTCACAAACTGAGCTAAAAACCACTCCGCGATTTAAATTATTATCTGAGATCATGGGAATCGCGTTAAAACCACACATTATTACGAAGAACACTGATAAATTAAGCGAAATACGAAACATTTCGGAGCATTTCGCCTCAGCTTTCCTGAACGGGCGCGGCGCCGCGTTTTTGAAGTTTTTCGCCGTAATAGTCCGTGCGATGAAGTCATACTTTATATAATTTATTTATCAGTGTTCTTCTTAATAATGTGTGGTTTTAACGCGATTCCCATGATCTCAGATAATAATTTTAAATCGTGGAGTGGTTTTTAGCTCAGTTTGTGAAGTTTTTCGCCGCAATAGTCCGTACGATGAAGTATGACAAATTTACCAAAAATATTTATCAAAGTAATATTACGAAGTGATAATATAATATTGATGAATTTACTTTTACGGTTTGTATTATTACATTTTTATTGAGTAAATTGTGGCTATCCTACAATCATGAATAAATATTACGGTGGTGACATCTATCAGTGTTATTTAAAACTTAAAGAAAAATAAACACGATAAAAAAGAAAACTTCCGTCTAGAACCATAGATAATATACTAACTAACTTCGTGTTGTTAGAAATATTTGCCTTATCCGAATATTGACTTATGTAGTGTGATTTGACGTTTAGTCAAAGTTCACTATTTGTTAAGCGATTATGTCCGGATTTACAGAAGGAGCTTTGATTAAAAAGCTCCAAGATTTGAATTCAAGCCAGCAAAGTATTCAAACATTGTCTTTGTGGTTAATTCATCACAGAAAACATCACGCGAGCGCTGTGAAAATTTGGCTAAAGGAGCTGTTAAAAGGTTAGTAAATAAAACAATTGAACATTTATTTGAACCAAATATTCTTATAATAACATTATACGTTTAGCTTAAAACCTAACCTAACACTTTCTTACCTTAATTGAATTATTTAAAATTGATTCGGCTTAAGTTTATCTCTTTCCTAGTTATATTTAGGTTATGTCTTATCATATTTACCATTGAAATATAGCCGTTTCGAAGCTACCTGCGAAAACCATTGTCTAGAATTGATCATTAAAGGTCTTACTGAAGACTTGTACGAAGTTTTATTCTAGATATTTAAATTTAACTGATGCGTAAACAAATTTTAGTATACATACATATATACTAGGTAGGTACCATAAATTTCTGAGAATATCTTTTGACTTGGATACGGAATGCTTAACTAATATTATTTTTTTTGACAACAATGATATTTATTTTGAATATTTTCAGTCAATTTAAGTGCATATATTGGCAATGCCATATAAAATAATATAGGAAATTTTCCTGATGGAGAAATTTAAACAATTTTGCCTCAGACAATTGCTTTGCTTTGCCTGAAACAAATAAACTAAAAAACTGAGTGCACACATGGCAACAGGAATATAACGATACAATTGAAGTGGCTATATATAAAGTACTCTTCAAACACAGTGCGGCAAGCATTGCCAAATTGTGGCGTTGTTTTTAGCTTAGTTTGTGAAGTTTTTCGCCGAAATAATCCATGACTAGCTTTAACTCACTTTTACCAAATAATAAATGCGAGGAAATGACGAAAACATGAACGTTTAATTGGGGTCCTGCTTTAAATTCCAGATTAATATAAAACATTGTTTATCTTGTCATCTATGGTGAAACTTTTATAACTATTGCTTGTGTGTTTGACTTGCAGCTCCTGATGGAAAACAACTGACTTTCATGTACCTTGCAAACGATGTTATTCAGAATAGCAAAAAGAAGGGCCCAGAATATGGACGTGAGTTTGGAGAGATTCTCAAAAAGTCTTTTCAACTCATGGCTTCCACCGGAATCGATGAAAAAACCAAGAATTCCCTCTTCAGAATACTCAACATTTGGGGAGAAAGAGGAGTGTATAGTTCTAAGCAAATACAGGAGTTCAAAGATATTGGTGAGTGATGTCATCTCCTTCGAGAGTTAATTGTCGGCTCACCAAAATTGAGATACTGAACTTGTTTTAATATTTTTGCACGTATTTTCTCATTAATCATAAACGCAATAACTTTTAACATGTTGACTGCTACATGGTACGGACATAGTGTTTCTATAGAGATGCTCTTACTGTATAATGGTATAGACACATAAAATAGTTGTAATTAAACAAAATGACAAGATATTAAATTTGATATCTGTGTCATTCCACCTGTTGTTGAAAAAACAATGATATATATAATTTTATATTAAAAATGAACTTCCACAGGGCTTCAAACTGCTATTTATTTTAATTCGGTTTTCGTTTCTTCAAAAATAACAGTTTTTCCGGTTATTTATTCAGTTCTGGCTCGAAGTCCTGCAAAATAATAACAGCACCTCTGAATATCCACAAAAATAACTCCAGCACATAGCGTTTGTACAGTCAGTACTACTATGATATGTGTACAGTTTGGTAGCTTTGAGTAGTTAGCGTCATGCTAGGCATTGCATGCAGCGTGCATGTTAAACACTCTCTGGCCACCCAGACACTTGTATACGCGAAGCAAGTGTTTGATATGCTCGTTGGACGCGACACCACACTGCAATACACGAAAGTGTATTCCAGTGTAAAAAGGTATGATGAAAGCTAGGGGTAAAATAGGAAAGCCAGTCGCAAGCAATGCAAGACAAGAAGTTAGCTGCGCGGAAATTTAAAAGGCTGCGCGGACCGATCAAATATTTATTGAATAACTGTCTTGTAGTGCGTGCCAATCCGGAAAGATTGCACGCGGCCTCCCAACTGCTGCGAGGTCGCAGCGTAGAGGGAACGTTGGTTGCAAGTGGTTAAAAGTAATTATGCCAAAAATAGTTTTGATAGTTATTATCCATTTGATTACGTGCGTGCGGTGCCTATGATTTTGAGCGAATTATAATATTGTATTGTGTAGCACGACAAAAATCCAGTCTCCAATAAAATCTGGGAGGAGACCGGTCAAGCTCTTAAAATCCTGTGAAAACCGAATTTATCCGTCAGATGGTAACCCTAGCTAGGGACATTAAATAGACTAAAACATATTTTGATCAGATGATGTGCTATTTTGACTATTTAGTATTTTAGCACATTCTATCCAAGGTAACATGAGATAATGGAGTCATACAGAGCCAACACGTAATTTTTGCTCATTATCAATTAAACATTTCTTATATTTAAAAAACAGGAATCATTATATGTAAGATTATAAATTATTTATAAGACATTTGATAAATAATATAAAATTTTCAATCTATAAATATATTCTCTTGCTTTTCTTCAGTTGATCCGAGTGCAGCTAAAGAAGAAGCAGCAGCAGCGGTCAGCAAAAGTAAAAAGAGGAAGACGGAAGATGCAGCACCCACCGAAGATGCTAAGCAAGCAAAAAGAGCTCCTGCAGTAGATCCGGAGGCTGCAGCTGAACCTCTTCGGAGAGAGAAAAGAATAAGTGAGACTCGGGTGGAAGTGGATGGCTTGATGGAAACGCATGTTACTTTAAGCCCCAAGAACCCCCCGGGAGATCCACCGGAGCCTGAAGAACTAATCAAGGTAGGAACTTGTTCTTTCCAGTTCTTTCCTTGTATCAATTTCAAACATTGATTATTGCAATATAATGCAACCTGTTTAAGAGAACAGATAATATTTTGATCCTCGCTTTAAATCAGTGATGCACAAACGCGGCCCTTTTTGAATGTTGTGGCGGCCCTTAAATCTCTTTCTCAAACATACTTTTTTCGTAATGTAAGTAAGCTTTTTCATTTCGGTTCATAGTAACAGGCTTACAAATATTATGTCAAATTAAAAAAAATAGTTAAAAATTAACAAAGAACATGACGCATTAACTTATGAATTGCATATAAATGAAACATAAATATTTCACAATGAAATGATTTTTAATAAGCAAGTACTCATGATCTTTTTTTTGCATGGCTTATTTATTTTCTAAATAACACGGTCAAAATAATAAAATGGAACCTATTACTCATTTATCTAAATTCGCTTAATCTTTTTTACACGTTTTTAAGGCTGTTTTACATGGAACATGCATATTTTCTGTATAAAAAAAGGATTGAGCGTACTTTAAATCATTTTTTTCTTTGCGGCCCGAACCCACGATAAATTTGTTTTATGCGGCCCGCTAGAAGGTAAAGGTTGTGCATCACTGCTTTAAATAATCATACACAAGCTATGTTTAAGTCTTAATGTTGTCGGTTGTTGTCATAACAACCAAAAATATAATACAAACACCACGAATAATAAAATACCATCCTGAAATTGTTTGTTTCGTAAGTACTTTATTTCTTGACTCGAATGATAGTATAGAAAATTATCCATCATTGTAATTAAAAAAAACCCAAAAAGTTCTAAAGTGGATCTGGTATTTTCTTATACCAAGCTCCTCATAAATAATAAAACATACTAGATTTTCAATAAATATTTTTATCATAAACGTTCCAATTTTTTGTCAGACATTTAACACTTTTGAATTATGTATAATGTTTTATCATGTTCAGAATAAAAAAAACATCTATAAATGTTAGTATGTCTATATATATTAATCGAATTTCAAAAATGTTACAGGCGCTGTTAGAACTGGAGAATAGTGCATCGAGTGATGCAGTCGTCAGAGAAAAAATAGCATCTCTGCCACCGGAGGTCTCTGAAGTTCATTTGCTAACCAATCTCGATAGTGAGTTTTAACTTTTATTTATCTTTCAACCATCAATCTATTGACATTTTTAAAGACATAAAAAGGTTTTTGAGAAGATATATTTATATATTGTAAATACTTGACCTCTTTTTATGCGGCAGATGAGTACCATAATACCTATATCGCATACAATGGACTTGTATAAAAAATGTGGAGATTCGTTATTAATTTTATTTTATTTAAAAATAACATTTTTTATCATAATTATCATTGCTGTTATTTGCTGAATTTTTACTACCATCGGAATCATTACATCACGTATTTAAGATGAAGGTCCTTTACGATTAGAATTAGTGTCAACTTCACCGTTGTTCTGTATTGATTATTTATTCTAACTTTGTTATAAATGATCCAAGATTGTGATTAATTTCTTGATTTAATGACTAATTGTTTATGAAATTCCTTTTTATCTAGAAATTAAATTCTTGGGCTCATGTTGAAATTTGAAGGGTCGCTCAGAATAAAGTAATTTTCTAATTCACTGTTAAGACTTTCTAGTATTATATATCAGCTTTTTTTTTTTGAAAAATTCCTTTAACAAAACACGGCAAAACTTCATTAGAAAATCACATAAAAAGAGGTATGAGTTCATATCACAGAAATGCAACAATTCCCTCTACTTCTCTACGAACAAAGTGGTCCCATGTAAACGATAGTCATTCCCGGCTTTTTTGCGCCAGTGAATATATAGTCAGCTTGGATTATTGATCATCGCTCTTTTTGCTAACTCATTTTTATTCACACAGTGTTTGCGACCTACCTAGCGCAGTCTCCCAGTCTTCAATGAATAAATTGCGCTATAATCTTCCAAAAGGTTATGTTATAAAATAGCATAATTATTTATAATTATTATCATTCTAAGTGAACCCATAATAATTGTAGATAAAGAAGATGCCCTCAGCCTGTCTGAGGCTGTGGGATCAGCCGTGCGCCTGCTGGCGGATTATAATGCTAGACTCTCATCTGAATTGGAGCGCCGGCGAGGCCTTGCAGCTGCCCTTCATGTTTTCGCGCAGGCGCAGCATGACCTCACCCGCCAGGCGGAGCAAAGGCTCGAGGTAATGACGATTTTTTTAGTACAATTTGTCACCTTGAGGAGGAATTATAGTTTGGATATTTTCAAAGCCACTTTTAAAACTTATTTTTTTAAGGGTGCAAGTTAAAATCTAAAAATTAAGATTTTGACAGCATAGACCACGGGCTCCCAACCTATAGGTCGCGACTGGTTTTCTAGGGGTCGCCAACTATTTTCGATTTTGAATTTGAACAACAAAACTAAAACTAGTCAACTAAAATTACCATATTGAAAAAAAAATGCCTTTTTCAATTGCATTGGGGCCGCGGGTCACATAGCTATTATAAAAAGGGGTCACCACCCGAAAAAGGTTGGGAATCTATGGCATAGACAGTTTCAAAAAATATATTAACACTTTGTTATCGGGCACCTAAAACAATAGAAAGTGTGTTTGTAGTGATTAGTGAAAAATATATGTCTTTCATAAAATCAACACAACTCCAAAACCAGTCAATATTTTCAATTGAAGTTTTCAAGTCAGTTATTACTGATACGTGATATTACGTAAAATCATAAAAATACAATAAAAACACTCTAATCAACATTTAACTATGTATAAAAACCAGTTATCAATTCAGTAAATAGCACTCCACGTGTAATATGATATGGATAATTATATTATATAATGTGTGAAATATTTCATATCTAAAGAGCAATGCATGAATGGTAACTCCTCATATTAAGCTGACACTAAGCAAGGAAGTATGTTGCAGTCGTTGCATTCTGTAAACAACTGATCTACAATATATATCTAACAAAGTAGTAGGAATTTTATGCTTCCCGACAACATTGTGTTAACAACAAATGCAGAATTTTTTTAAGAGTACACAATTTATATTAGTTGAAGTCAGAAGTATTATATGGCATACTTTTAATTTAGTCTAGAAAATTACAACAAGATTATCATACTAGTAAACAACTCCTAAGAACTCTAATCACATTGGTTATTATAATGTGGCGTTTTTTTCAGGAATATAATGTCAAGCTTCAAAAGGTGTATGCAGTCCGAGCGGAGATTAAGTCTCACATGGAAAGCCTTCCAGACGTAACACAGCTGCCGAATGTGACCACAGGTTTGGCTCCTCTGCCTTCGGCCGGAGATCTGTTCAATCTTTTCCCAAACTGACGAGCTGCCCGTTCTCCTCACAAACGGAGCAGACGAAGATCGCGACCGATTTAATATGACGCAAGCACTGAAATCTATTTTTATGTGGTCATTTGGAAAATTGAAAACTTTGGAGAATACAGTCGTTCAGTTCATTGATTGAATTGAAATTTACTTGTTCGACCTTTATTATAATTATGTGAAAAATAGCAATTTAATTGGTTATGTGTGGATTGTCTAATATTGTTAATATCTAACATATGTTAGCATCGGACTGTCGTCAAAATTCTTGGAGCGCAATCGAAACATGATTGCGTTGTGC
This sequence comes from Himalopsyche anomala, assembly GCA_031772345.1. NCBI lineage: Eukaryota > Metazoa > Arthropoda > Insecta > Trichoptera > Rhyacophilidae > Himalopsyche > Himalopsyche anomala. The sequence goes on along the minus strand of CM062831.1, from coordinate 23,051,640 downwards.
TAAAAATAGCTATCGAACAGTATGTATCCTATTGCCCACATCAAAAGTCAAATGTCTGGTTTTTTTCGCTTCTTTATATATTACATATATTGAAATAACCAAAAAATTCAGTTGGCACCATTAATATCATTTAAATAAAAACAATTCCTTTAGCTCTGGCTTTATTTTCATATACGTGCTCTTCAAATAGCTGAGTTGTGAGGCTAGAATCTCCGCACAGTGTACATGACTTGTGTAATAATCACCCGCACGGTAAGGGTTAACGATCCATGTAGATCTGAATACTACACTATTATTTTATGATAATATTTCATCATATAGTTCAAATGAAGTAATTGTATTTAAAGAAACGGTTCTTTATGAAAATGATAGAAATTGTTCGTCTCAACAATGTTTAAAATAGCTCTAAAGCAGAATAAAAGAAATTTGATTTAATTTAACAGTTTTATTTTTTTTTACTCAAATTACTAGTAGTAATTTTTTCTTACCTTTATTCATTTTGACAGAGATGCCTTACGTATATGAAGTCATATTATGATTGATCATGCATGAAGTGAGTTACGTTAGGTTTCAATTGAAATACCTTACTACATCCAACTGCAAATGGCTTGAAATTGAATGCTAAAGTCAATATATTTGTTTATTGGTGGTTTTCAAAAAATATCAAGTGTTCATAGTTGTTTGTTGAAATATTGTATTACAGAAATGTTGTTGAAAAAAAAAATTGTATTCGCCTATAAAAAGTATTAGCTCAATATTATACAAAACAAGAATACTTATTCTTCATAGTGTTTTTGAATACAGTCAGTTGTGTATTCAGTTTGGTAGGAAAATATTTTGATTATTCAAACTCATTTCAAATGGTATTGCTATATACTTAATATAAATTAAATTCGATAACATCGTATTGTACAGGCCGCTTTAACTCTTTGAGAAGCATCTTCAGAATTCATAAATAATATAATTTATATTAAAACAACCAAGTTACAGCCGAATCCAATGAAAATATTTCTTACCCATGTAATATTCCTAATTTTTAATTTCCTTGACTTGATCTTTCAATACCACAAGCAGTCGTCCTATATTTGGATTTATATGGCATATTATAAAAGTGTGGCACCCAGATAAAACACTGCATAATATTTGGAAAAACAATTACATTGATGCAATTCGTTTTCACCGAGAACCTTATTCAAACGTATGGCAAAATCTCGTGAAACATATAAATATTAAACCAATGCTTTTTTTAATGAAAGTGCTCTTTGTTTATATATTATAATATTTGAATATTTTATCAGATAAAAATAAAATAATCATGTAAATATTAGTTAAAACCCGAAATTTTTGTTTTTGTCTCAAACTTTCCGCAGAGGAAAAAATTGAGAATTACGTGTTTATCAATAATGTTTTGCGTATCGTTATTCTCTAATGATTTGGTTTTTGTTTCCTAACAATTGCGGAAACCCTCTTACGAAGATTACTTTTACTTTTGATATCAATTCAGTTCGGAGTGACAAATTATCACTTTACATATTACAAGTATTACATATATCCCTCGATTCACATGGAAGATTGGTTCCAATGGGTTTTTTTTCTATTATTTGACATATATTATGCAAATGTTTAAAGTCATAATACGTGTACACTATATTTACATGCTGTGATCCATATTCAAAATGTTAAATAAATGTTGAAAAATTGCCTAATTTATGAAAAGGAACGATTTCCCTCATTACAATCATTTTCAGCCCACCTTAAATTTGAAAGCGATGTGTCATTGCTTAACATATTTGGTGGTCTAATCTTATTTCTCGTATGTCTTGTAATAATGGTACTATTTTCAATTTAATTACAGAATATTACCAAAAACAATATCTTCATGAATAAAAGTGGAAACAATGATCGACACAGTTTTGCATGTCTGACTTATTTATACCACTGTTGGTGTCAATAAAACTGCTACTTTTTATCTATAAAACTTTTAATGCCACAAGTTGATAGCACTTTTACATTTTGACTGAGCTCATTTTTACTTTAGATTCCCTTGCATGTCTTGATAAGAATTCTGGACTTAAGTAAAAAAAAATCATTAAGTGACTTTACCCAACTCGTATATACCTCATGTGAATATATTTACTGTTCTAATTTTTGTGACCCGTTGAGAAGTTGACATGATTGATTTTTATTTTACAAGTCGATTAAATGCATAGCTGAATAATTATTAATTCTTAAACCATATTTAATTATTACCAGTAAAGGATATTGTAAAGTCTAAAAAAAAGCATAAAATGTAACATGAAACAATAGCTATTACAAAATGTAATGAGAGTGAATATGCACGCTTCATTTATGGTTTGTGGATATGAATGATTATTGTAAGATACCCCACTTTGTGTGAAGATTAGGTGTAAAATTACACCAAATATAGTATTGTATGGTCAGTCAGTCTTTTCAACAGAATTAATAGACCATCTCGTAGTTGATTTAAAATCTTGCTATTACACTGGCTGTATCATAATTGCACCTGTTATATTTAATTGTAATCAACATCATATCGCTCTGTTCTCTTTAATTTTTGAGATACTTTTGACAATATTTTCAAAAATCACTTTTTATGTCTACTAAATATTTTTAAAATTAAACTAATTTTAATCATTAAATAGAGGATCATTGGCTTAATGTACAATTTTTTTTAACGACTATTCAGACGCGTGCAACAGCATGTAACTATGTGTTATTTCAAAATATTTGTAGATTCTTTCAAAGGGTTTGGTGGTTACTTTGTAAAAATTCATTACTGTGTGTTTATTTTAGTTTTAAATACAATATTATTGCCAGTATATTTACGATAGCGGTAAATGAAAGGTATGTTTAAAAATCTTAGTTCCAATTAATGTATTTAGCCAGACAGACATAAGCAGTAAAAATAGATTATTTGGTACAAATAACTTAAATCCTCAATCCATTTAAATTTGAGATCATATTGAGAGTGATAAACATGAGAATAATGAATTTCAAGATTTCTCTGTCAGATTTAGTTTGATATGTAATGAAATAAAATGATGTATCAGTTTTAAGAGGATTGTGAAAATTAGCAATAAAATTTGTAAAATATAGTTTGGAAAGCTGTATACTGTTTTGTGTATTTGTTAAAGACTGGTCATGAAGCATATTTCGTTTGTATATTAATTGATTATTGACAATAAAATGTTTACAAAACTTCAATGAACGTTTAATTCCGAATGTAATATGTAATAATAAACCTTCTCTTGCAACCCAATTATTTACCACCAAATTTATACTATGAATGTAAATTAGTCTTTATTTCACAAATATATATTTGTTTGAAATTGAACATCAAATCTAGCAGGTAATAAAATGAAAATAAAAACATTGCATTTGTGGAAAGAAAAATGACATGTAAAAATTCAGTTATCTGAAATTGCAGAATCTCGAAAACAAATAATAGATTTAGAAATATCGATTTTTTTAATCTGGAGCTTTTTAACATCAGAAAGTTTTAATATTAAAGATATTTCCTTAGAAGAGATTTTATGGAAAATGACTTGATTTTTTTAGATAAAAAAGTGAATTAATTTACTTATGTATTCTCAACGCCTGACATTCTTTTTAAATCAATAAATTTTGTAAACGAATAAATGAATCATGAAAGACAATTTAAAATATGTTTTGGCAGAATTGATGTAATACAATTAAGTAGCAAATTGAAGATACTATCAGCTATCGTTTTAATATCAATTGATAAATAAATAATATGTTTCAAAGATAACAAAAATATGAGTTTATCAATGAATTCGTTCGTACCAATGAACGAGGAATAAAATCGAATTTTAAATAAATTATCTTTTTTTTTGAACAGCATCCTCCCCTGGTTGAAAAATCACCGATCGCCAGATTTATTCTAAATGCACATATTTTACGATGTTCTGCTATGCGTGCCTCATGAGTCTTAACGTCGCGTTTTTTTATTATGACTAGCCATTCTTCCAAAACATTTTGTTTATTTCTGGCATCAATGAATGGATTTGTTTTTAATGACGTAATTTATTGATTTGGGGCAGCAGTTAGTGTTGCAGTTTGAAGGAACTGCGAGCATGGTTTGGTGTTATCAGATTTGAAATATAAATATTCAACCTGTACTGTCTGAATTTATACAACCATTTGAATTTTTAACAAGTATTTTTTTTTCATCGATTCAATTCTATAGATGAGAGTTACAAAGAACCGATTAATAACTCGGTTGTCTTCATAGGAATTATCAAGCCTGCAGGCAAAATAAAAATCAAATATTTATATAAAAAAGTTTTTATTTATAAACCATATTACAAAATATAATTATATTTCAGACAAAGAAATAAATACTATTTTTCGGCTTGCAGGTTTTCATAACTCCTCGGCTGATCTGAAATTGAAATAAACAATAGTTAAAAAGATGTTATCAATCTATTTTCCAAATATTTTCTATTGTCTTTATGATCAGTATTATTTATTATCAACATTATTTTGTCTGGCGACGAAAAATAACAATTTTAACATCATGTGAAAAATATATCAATTTTAGGGCTTCATCAGCACACTAAATGATCTAAACGGATGACTAGTAAAATATAAACACTAGTGGTAAGTCTTTTAGCATATTAATGATAGTTTGATATAAGGATTAGAAATCTGTACACTAAGAATGGATAGCTAGCTAGCTTATACTGATTATTCAGTAGACTATTTATTACAAACAATTTAAATTTTCTTACCATTATGATTCAATAATTCAGCTTCATAAAATGTCATCTGGAAATTAAACAAAAACTACATTATAGAATGAGTAAATAAATTGTTTCCATAAATCAGAGCTATTACTTTGAATGTTCAGCATATTTTTTATCAACATGTTTTTCAGAGACGAAAAATAATTGGTCATCATTGTATTATTTAATATGATCACCCATTTAATATTTCTAAGTGAATGTATTATCATTGAAATTTATAAGGTTAAGTTAATCATGATTTAGATTGAGACAATCATTTTAGTGTGTTTACGATGGGAAAGAAATTTGGCGAAAATATTATCTTTTAAAATCTTATTTTTATTGGCATATATCTAATGCGTTTATAATTGAATTGTAATATAAATTGTTGTATACATCCAATTCTCTTTTTACAGAGGAATACGTTTCATATAAAACAGGCATGCAAAAAAATCCATATGAAATAAAATGGAGCGAGTATAGATAAATGAAAGATAAGAGGTTCCATTACATTCGATTGAGAAAAAAAGAATGGGCGTACTTGCATATTGATTTATAGAAGAAGTCAAAACCTGGACATTCAGAATTGTTACTTATAGATAGAATCAAAACAGTGAGAAGCTATTTGAAACACGAGACCTACACTTGGTTATTAATCGGTCATTGGAAAATAGATAGGAGCTAATATACCTGGTATATTAATGTTGGTGACCATTTGAAGTTTTGCATAGTCAATCAGCAGCATCAATATTTCATTCGGGTACAGCTCATTTCACTGAAAATATAAATCTCTTTATAATAATCTGCATGTGGGTTCAAATAGATGTGACTAAAGAATAAATATCAGTAAAATTCTTATCAACATTTTCATTTCAGTCGACGAAAAATAACAATTTATTATAACATCATTTTAAGTACTTAAACTTTATAAAAATAGCCAGTGCAAAAATTATTAATGGAGAGATCGGCGCTACTATCCTATCTGTTTAGTTTCCAAAGCTTGGAATCACTGTATGGTATGGATGTAAGTGATATCTACACATTTGGAAAAATGTAAGTTATGTTTATTATGGAGAAAGGCAACTTATTTCACCAGTTAACTTCACATCAGCCAATACGTCAACAGAACTGTTCTGGACGAATATTTTGTAGTGATATCATTGCAAGGCCAGCAATCCAATAAAATCGATGCATTAATTAAATATGATAATTTGAGGCAGAGTTTTTGAGATTTATTTCTGAATTAACAATAGATAGAATTAGAAAAATAAATATACCTGGTAGATTTTACAGCCATGTAAAATGTGCTATCGGGTCACAATTGGCAGCATCAGAGGTCTTGACTGCAAAAATTAAAAATTCTTAATAAATATTACAGTAATTTAAAAAATTTAACTATTATAAGGAAACTTTCAATCAGAGATATTCTATCAACATTTTCTTTTCAGTCGACGAAAAATAACAATTAATTATAGCATCATATTAAATATTGGTTGATTGTTCATTATTATGATTGGACAAGAAGTATGGTAAAGAGATTCAATCGACTAATGAAATATATAATTTATGTGGATGTTTATAGGAATTTTTCAAAGTCAGTCGTTTTTTTATAGACAAAATCTGCCCACAAAAAAATGGCTAACCACCATATTATTTTGGTTGAGAAGCATATAATAAAACATACAAATTCAATCAATATCCTTACCGTGACAACAGACCCAAATTCACCTTCATAGAATGTTATCTGAAAATAATAAAGAAGTATAATATAGTAATACTTGTAAAAATTCTCTTTCATAAAAACCAAAATATAAATAAGCAATCAGTAAATTCTCTTCAACATGTTTTTCAGAGACGAAAAATAATTAGTCATCATTTTAATGAAATCTATGCAAATCAACTCAAGGAGGAAAGAAAACAAACATTCATGCCTAAGATCATTAATGATTTACTGAAAAATCTAAATTTGACATTGAAGTAACCGGGATTTTCCCAGACACATCGATATTATGAGTTAATCTCTTACTACTAGACTAGAGAAGCAGACATTTTATAAATTTAATTGCCACGGCGAAACCTCATAATGGAAATAGTCAAGTAATCATTTAAGTTTCCAAAGACCAATCTGCAGTGTGAAAATCAGATTCAATTTTGAGTAAATTTTACCTCGCTAAGCATGATTGGCATTCTTTTTCACTGTTGGAAGTCACAGCTGTTGTTTCCGGAGTGGTTTAACTGAAAATTTTAAATCTCTGATGAATATAACAATAATTTAAACTTTGCGAATTTGATTTTATAAATAAAAATCAGTGAAATTTTATCAACATTTTCTGTTCAGTCGACGAAAAATAACAATTAATTTTAACATCATGTAAAATATTGGCTAGTGGGACTGGTTGTAATCCAACTAATTTTCCAGAGGTTGGTGTCAAAAGTTTGAAAAATTGAGAAAGGTTCAATAACTTGAAAAAATAATTATGTAGGGATTGAAACACAAGTCTAGATGACTACAAGAAGTAATTACTATGGCGTGGGGGAACAGATGACAAAGCATAAATATTCTTACCATGATTTATGCTTATCAGCTTTGTTCCGAGATCTGAAATTGTAAAAGAATATTTATCACTACATATGAAAAAAATTTAAGGATTAATTAAAATTAAACATAAGTATTATCAGAAAGTTTTTTTTCCACATGTTTTTCAGAGACGAAAAATAATAAGTCATCATTTTATTTGTAGTTATTAATTCTTACAATTAAAAGAAAAATTCTCTTCATTCCGACTAACGGTCATTTGAAAAGTATATAAAAGAAATTGTTTTTAAAATCTATGTAGAGCTTATGGTCTCCTAATGGAGCTCAACAGTAGTTTTTTCTACAATAACTTTTTGTTAATCAGCTACTCAACTTCACTTTTATAATATAACTGAGATCTGTTAATAATCCTCGTTCATGAGCGAAACCGGTCTTGATCTTTTTAAATAAAAGTGAAAATAGTACAAATGAATATTTTATTTTTTGAATATAATACCTTTCCGAGTGTTGACAGTGAACACCCTAAAAGTGATCTCTTTTATAAGAGATTACTAGGGATAGGATTGGACTAATGGTTAACGCTCTAGCTACACTCCATTATTTAAGGATTGGAAGGGTATGAGAGAATTTTTAGATATCACAACAACCAATGCCTTTGAACAAAAATCAATGTCGATGAACGAGCTGAGAACGATGTTGTCCGCTGAGTCACAGATCTGACGAAGGTAATAATATACCTATTATAATACATTTAATTTAGAATCAGCATTCAGAAATTTGAACACTCGAGAGTGTTGATATCAATACTGATTGGTTTCAAGTGTCGCATGCATGAAATGCAGTATGAAAATTGGTTTGCTTTTTAAATATTTAATGGGGTGGTTGCACAATAATGATAATCATTGGTAAAGTAATTATACCTGGTATATTTTTATTTGCTGCTATCCAATTGTCGTAATTTGGTAAACCTCGCATGTTCGCAGCCATGCTGAAACTGAACGCCGATTACATTATAATATAATGTGATTTAACGTACCGAGATTCAAGCGTAAATATTTTGATCAGTGTAATTTTATCAACATTTTCATTTCAGTCGACGAAAAATAACAATTTATTATAACATCATGTAATATAAGCTGCAATTGCCAGGGCGTCAGATATTATTTTGATGAGATCAGTTTGAGGAGAAACTAAATAACAATCACCCATGTCTAATCTAAGATCTCAAATAATAGATTTTTTTCAATTTCATATTAACCTTGTCAGGACATATCTGATCACTAGAATAAATATAGTTGGTTTATAAAAATATTACAAAAACAATCTTGCATAAGTTTGAGATTCATAGCCCGCCCCTCCTCTCAACATAATTATTCATTTACATTTTTTTATGTTTTCAAATCCAAGTCTTCTCCCAATGTAGAGCTAATGGAGATATATTAACAGAAGTAGTTCTACAAAATTTTGTTATTCAGTTGCTCAACTTCTCTTTTTTAAAGAGTACTTGGGGTATAATAGGTACAGGGCTAGCGGTTAACTAATCGCTCTCGCTATGTCTAGTTATTAAAGTATCAGAAAGGGTGCTAAGACCCATGCCACTGGGACTCGGACCCTTGAGATCTGGCACAGAAGCCACAACACTAACCGCTGCGCCATAGGACCTGACAAAGGAACCTCTATATTCATCATTAATCAGTTCCCGAGAGAAAGAAGAATACGAAATATGATGAATATAGAAACAATTTTTCTCATAAGATATAACTGAAATTCAAATAGTCAGTTTCCAGTCTTCCAGTGGTACAAAAATGAAAAAAAAAAAAAAATACAAAAAATGTATGCTCACCATAATACAAATGTAATAGGAAGTCTATCATCTCTTTTATCAATTATTTTTGTAAGGAGTAATGAATTCTTCAGGCTCTCGATTGAACGAGTGATATCATAAGATTTAAGTTCCACCCTGCAATAGATTTATTATTATAAATATCATATTGGTAAAAAAAAAAAAGAATTTTATTTATGCATTTGAAATATTGATTGTATACTCAGAATATTTATCCTCTACAAGTTTACTTCAGAGACGAAAAATAATATGGCATCACAGTATAAAGCAGGGTTTATGTTAACACATTAAATACGGGTGATCACTGCGTAACATTATCAATGTAAAACAGGCAATATTTTCAGATTTGCGTGAAAAAAACATGCATTACATATTTCCTTATAACTTAAAAAATGTTCAAGTTTTTCATTTAATTAAGTCTGTGTATGTTTCAAATAAATAATACAATATCATAATATTTATGTGCATTTATTTAGAAAAGCATTCATGAATGTCTCCTTCAAAAGACAAAATTAATGTTGTAAAATACAGCTACATAATTTGCCATGCAGTGTGCAGTGGTTGTCAGGCAGTGTAAAAATTCAATATTCATAGAAATCTTCAATTTTATTTACTTGACTATTTAGCAAAATTTCTGATCATCCTACACCATTTCCAGATACATTTTTTTGTTTAAATAAGTTTAACCAATCCTCATAACATAGTAAACACAAATTATTCAACGCTGTCAATAACCACCAGACTACAAAATCGGTAAAATACCCTTCCCGTATTTCATGAGTTAAAATAAATGTTTAAATATATTTTCAAACTTTTATACATAAACAAGTTAAATTTGTAATCACCTGAATATTGGTTTAGAATAATAACATCTTGTTGGTGATGCTGGCAATAATCTTAATCGTCCCAAGATATTTTTCTGCGGAATAGTTTTCCACCCATCTATCTGAAACTAAGAATATACCAACTTATATTTTGAAGTAAAAAAATTTTTGCTTGTTATTTTAGTCATATTTTATCAGCAAAATTTATCAACACTGTCTTTTTTGACGACGAAAAATAACAAATAATATTATGACATCATATTCGGATAGTAAATAATTTATTATGAAGCCTTGATAAGGCAAAACGAATATTTTGTTAAGCAATAATTTTCCCAGAAGACTCACCTAGGTACAAATTTAAGCCGATTTAATTTAATAAGGTTGAACTCTTGTAGATTGAGTATTTGGATATCAATGTTGATTGGTTGTCTATAAAAAAATAAAAATATCACATTAGTATGTTTTATGGTGAGCCAAGTAAATAGCATTTTTAATTTGTTTTCATCAGCAGTTTATCTGTCAACATCTTTTTCAGAGACGAAAAATAAAGGTCATCATAATATAAAGAAAAATTTAGATAAATTATTGATTAAGTAAACTAGATTTACCTTTGCATTACGATTCCATTTATGAACAAATCATTGATTTTCAATAGCATTTTCATAGATTATCAACAGATTCAGACAGTGCAGACAAACTAACCTAAAAATACACAAATTTGATTAGATAATAAACAAAGGTAAAGAACTGTACAATATGTATGTACCAACACACCCAGCCATATTTCAAAATAATCAAAAACTAATTTACATCTTTAATACAGGCAATAATTACAATGTTGTTTGCAGCTATAACCTGTATCAATGCAAATAAATATGGTACATTCTTTGTTCCTCTACTAAAATATTTTAAGTATAATTTTCTTAGTTACTTCGAAACTTTAGTGACTGTTTAAATATTGGAATGAAATAAGATATTATTAATAATGGATGATTATATTACAGCAAAAAAAGAAAAAATACTCACTCGTAATTACTGTTGAAATAACATAGAAATAAATGTATTGTAGTGGTGGGACTATGGAATGATTGGGAAGTCGATAAGTAACAATAAGCAAAGTTATTGAATGGAATACGACAAACGTGCATTTGAAAATTCGATAAGTAGCAAATGCAGCCAATTCAACATTTTTTATATTTTACTATGGTTCGCACTCATCCACGCATCAACTATGGACAACTAGAGTTTTATTATTGGTTGACAAAGAGGCATTGTCTTAAAAAGTTTTAAGTGTATCGAGTATTCAAAATTAACATACAGTAGAAAACCAATCAAACCAATACTGCTGAATAAGTAAATTACAGGATGAAATATCATATTCTTATGTTCTTAATAACAAGTCTTGTTTTGGCTCTCCTGAAAAGTTGCACTTTTGTAGAAAGTGTTAAAAGTAAATGCCAAAACGATCTCAATCTCAATATTAATTGAGTTTATCAGAGTGAAAAATGTAGCCCATTGTATTTCGGTTACATAAAATTAATTTACTTGCTTCATGGCAGCATCTTTCTTTCGCAACCAATCAATATTGCTCATTGTTTACCGTGTCAATACACAACTTGGATCCGATTTAACCTGGCACTTTCGTACCTCAGTGGTAAAAATAATAATAGCCATTGATTTGCAAGAGTAAAATTCTTTATAACAGTATGTACTCCATTAGTTTTTATTCACAGGAAGAAACAATTTTGATTTTTGTACATTTTAAATAAAAAATAGAGAAACGGCATGAAGAAATTTGGCACTCGATATGTTATGCAAAACATAGACCGGCGAAGTACACAGTTACACGAAATCTTATTATAAATACAAAATAAACCTTATCTCCGATGTGTCGGTTAAAAACATTTAGGAAAAGTTCCTTCCTGCAATATTAACATGTCACTATTCAACAAATTCTTCATTTCTTATTCACTATTACATTACATATTTTAAGCCTTAAGTGCACTTTTCCACATTTCTTTTTTATATATTTTTTTTTACATTTTCTAATATCCTTATCGAATGTCGAAAGCGGCGAGGAAAGAATTTTAGGCGAACCGTCACACCCGCCACCTCTCTTTACATTAATAAACTAACGATTAATTTTTACAAGAAACCTTCTAATATCATTTTCCGTGTCGATACAACAAAACTAACATAAATGCAGACCTTTCGGAGCGATCGGTTAATTCAATATATTAAAACTAACATTTAATAATAAACATACATTTATGTTTTCCTCAACATAAAATCATTTAATATAATGATGTATTGTCATAAGGTATTCTTCAAAATATTCAATTTCAGATTAACCCAAGTCCTAGTACCCTCCGATCGACTGTACCAGAGAACAAAGCGGCTAATATAAAAAAACTCAGATACGATATATACAGACTTTAAATACCGATTAAACTAAAATATATTCTTTACTGTACCGAAACTGTTTGGGGCTCATTATGATTGATCATTTTATTTGAAATTGATTTTACAAAATTGGTTTTATGGAAATATTTTATATTTCCAGTAGAATGATAAAAAAAAAACTGATAATTTACAATATCAGTAAAGATACATATGTAACTCTTTTTAATTAATTTAGTATTTTTTTATCAAAAAAAAGTAATCTATTAAAAGCAGATTTCACCAACAAAGAAACCAGTGATAACTTTGATTTATTAAAAATGTATTGATTAAGAAATATTAAAAAGATATTTTGAGTATTTACTACTCTTTATTGGTTTATAAGAGTATTTGGGTCGGAACAATTTTATTCATAAAACTAAAGCAGTCTTCTAAAATAGCTCAAGACCAAAACCAAAATAAAAATCTAGTCTAACTGAATGCAGCAATCTCGTTGCGTTATAAATAAGTTTTTTTTTTAGTTATTCCTATCATAAATTAATTTTTGCATGAAGCCATGAGTTATTCACGAGGAATGTTATAAATTCAAATGCCGGAAGCCGATAAATTGTATTCCCACCGCGAAAATGAATACCGATCGACCGAACGCTGCTTACATTTCCTAAAAACATACACGAGTGGCAGCATCAGGCTGGTCATACAGAATACAAAAAATGCAGTATATCAACATTAGGCATAATATCCAATTAACTATAAGAAAGAATACTAATTTTTACAAGGATTTAGTGCAGTCGGACTACGAGATGAAATTTGAAATTGCCTTTTTTATTGGACTCATATATGCAGAAAGAAACAATAACACAATGATTACTTAAGCATTTAACTGTTTCATCCTGTTTTAATAACGATTAGTAACCAGTAAAACGGAAGCTATCGCGAGTATAATCATGCCTTAATCTCAAGTGAAAAGAGAGGACTTCATATCTACGAAACCTGCTCGTTACTCAGTCACGTTTTTAGGATAGCATGTGTGGTAGAAAGATCACAGATATCCATAAACTGATTAAATTTATAAAACTGCCCATACCAGGTCTCGAACACGTGAAGCCAACAATGTTACCAGATGATAAACTAAATGAAAATAGGATTCGGTGTCAGTATGACTGGCACAAACTTACACGAACACTGCTATGCCTATTAAACTTCTAAATAAAAGTTTAAAAAAAAATAAAAAGATGGTATTTACGAGTAAAAATATTTGATTTATAAACGAATTTTTAGCTAATCATGTGTATTGTTTGCCTCCTGCAAAAACAAGCCTCATTAGCGATTAGTACATTTGGGTCAGTTAAAGACAATCAATGAATCCCTGAAATCAATCAGAGGTGAATAGTACACAAATTTTAACATTCGATTTTTTTATCTAACGAAAAGTTCATTTCTTGTCAAGTGTTAAAAATTAATTCTACCTCTCTGAAAACATAATTAAAACATCACTTACGATACTATAAAAATAACACCATACTATCGCTAGGGTTAAAAACTACAATACCTTACGTTTTAGTAAAATTATATATTTTTATGAATTCATTTTGCTAATATACAATGTTAATCTTAAGACTGAACATCTTTATACAAATCTTTCTGATGGTTATTGTTTAAATGGTGTAAAAATAATGAGATATTTTTTATTTGAATCATTTTACATGTCCGATCATCGTAATATAAGATGGTCGATTTTAAAAATCATTTCTTGGATTCCGAGAGACTTGTGATAAGATTGTAATTAGAATTACCTGCCTGAATATTGGGAAAACGGTGAAGGATTATTGGTCAACAATTTTCCGAGACTAGATTAAGATCTCCGATAGAATTTTTTTTTATCAATGTAAATGTGACAGGATAACTGGAGTTGAATTAAATATAAATCTGATAAGGCGTTGGTCTACAATAAACACTGTCGGCTGCGTACAGCATTGCCTGACGTTAGGTGCAGCCGTCGCCTGTAATTTTTACGATCATTTTTGGATGTGGTGCGTTAGTATTTGTGACGGATTGATTGTTGTTTTATGTAATAAATCAAAAAACATACGTTTGCAATATAAAGTTTGAAGTATATTTGAGACTCACGAGGGATCGGTTTTTGATCATACTTAACGATCAAATAAAGCTGCCATCGCAAAAATAAATATAAACTCTTTTCATTTGAATCAAATAAAACTTGGCTTGTTGTAACTGATAAAATCGATTACTCTTTTTCTTTGTTAAATTTAATGTTTAAAAAATAACTTACGACGCAGCGTTTGGTATCTAGACGTTACATGCAATGCATGCGGCATAATAACAAGAGCAAAATAGTTTACTTTCATAGTAAGCATTAGTTGGTTGCGTACTGCTTGTCGCTGTGCGCAGCCTAGTGTTTATTATAGAGCAGTGCCTTACGATAACGTTGCAAGAATAACGATATGACGGTACATTTCATCTGATCATCAACAGATCTTTCAAAATATCTCAAGGAATCCAGAAGCTGAGATTTCACCGAGTTCTCTTACAATCCAGCTTTATCTGGATATATTACTAAGAGACATCAGTGTTTCAAAGCATTAGACTTGCACATCAATGAGTGAAGATATACCATTGCGAAAGGTAATTATGTTAATTCTATTACATATACAATTAGAGAAATTTTACAAATATGACGATTGTTCCCAATTAATAACATTTAAAAAAAATATTCTAATGCTTCAAAGGTTTAAAAATATTTTTTTAGACACTCTTCGATTCACGTCTGAATGAAAAATACACAGGCTAAAAAATCTGTAGGCATATTCTCGAGACGAGAATTGACAGAAGGCTCGCCATTGTAAAACATTTATAATAGAAGACTAATGACTATTATTTACACATCAATTAATTTAAAACTATTCAATCCTTCAATAATCAATTAATAGGAAACGGTTTCACAGAAATGTTATTATACTATGTTATAAAATATTTTAGCTTTTTTTTTTTCAAATATAGCAGTCGGCTTTGCTTTTCTAATTGTGACAGAGAAACTAACTTTTCAAAACTGACAAGATAACACAGAATAATTGTCAGCGGAGAGATGATAAGGTGCAGAGCACAATCTCTACACAATTGAAATGTAAACTTGTCACCGGATAAAATTCATGGGGGTCACGGTTACGTACATCCTGATTGCCGGTAATATTTAAAGCTCATGAGTTGATTCCGACCGGTCAAAATCATACTGCAACATATTCATATCAGTCTTCTGGCGGATATTCGCTACGTCTCCTTAAAAACAAATCCCTTCCTCTACTGTCCATCACCATCTGCTGAAACATTCCATCATCAATTCACAGTAATCAAAGCTGAGCCTCTTTACGATCGGAGGTCCGAGTGGTTGTCAACGAACTGGGATTTCTCTGCAAGCGAATGAAGCTCGCAGATGAGCTTATTTGTAAAGACGGCAATCTTAATATAAAATGTGTAAAAAGGCATAGGAGAATCTATTAAAACACAAACTGTCGCTATCGGGACGGTCACTGATTCCTTTGGTGAGTCTGCATCTGGACTGTATCCTGGCGTCTGTACAACAGAAGGTACGGTGTACGCGGAGGTCGAGGGTGCAACACCTGATGCTCGGTGACCGCCGACACGAGGGAATCGTCGTAGCGGAGCCAGCCGCCGCAGGCTGCGTGGTAAGCGTCGGTAGAATAATGTCCCTTTTCTGCCTCAGCACCTTCGTGGTATACCACCGCAAACAGCTTGTAGGAACGTTGCTTGGGGCCGTACTTCATCTTAGAAGAAATTATCTCTACAAACAGAAATAAGAGTTAATGAAAAAATAAAACAAAACCAAAAAATATTAATGGGGCCATTGTGTATATTTTAATTTGCACTTGCTTATGCGATATTATCTAATAAAGCGATTAGGAAGATTTTAACATTATTTTATATGTCAAAGTACTCTTTTCGTTTTCTTGCTCCAACACTTGAGAAATTAACTTGTTTGAGGAAGTTATTCAAAACAAATTAGTGTTCATCGAATTGAATAATAACTTACTGGGATCTATCTTGAGGTCTACGGGATACTCAATGGCTTTGACAATCTTTACGGTAGCGCCATCGTGGGGACGGCAATGGAAGCACTTGAGATGCAACAATAGCACCTGCGGCAGTTTTTCCAGTTGCCACTGCTGCCAAGCTTCGACTGCGCGGCCACGGGCTCCACACACCACACCTTCCACTCGGTCACGTCCCGCAACGCGTTCCAACGCCTCCCGCACAGAATTCGAACGCTGAAATTAGCATAGGAGAGATACTGTAATCTTAATTCTTATATTTGTCAAAAATGTAGGTAAAAAACTATTTCTTTATGATGGACTTTATTGGAAAATAAAATATATTCAAGAGAATGAATAATTTAACAACACTTGTATGACTGCTAATTTATAATTTAATTTTTATCTCACTTTAAAAGATTTCATAAAAAATATCTTTTTATTTACTTATTATAAATTACACTTAACTCGATGGTTGCCACATACGAGATATCTCGTAATTTTTTTCGTGCTCAACAGGCCAAATACGAGTTATCTCGTCAATAACTAATTAAATTAATAGTCGCAAATTATAGCCGGCCTGCTAGGTAGTTAATATTAATTATTTACGGCAACGAAAAAGTTAATTCATATTGATATATCCTTGATATCAGTCCCAAAATCAACTAAATTACATAGGTTTGCACAAAAATTATATGAAAAATGAATTAACCGATAGTTATTTTTGGTTCGCGTTTTAGTTTTGACAATTATTTAATCCAAAAATTATCTTAACTGACAATAATTAAAAAACTTCGATATTTTAAAATTATTGTAAGTTAAGTAATCGTTCTATCAAATCGATTGAACATTTCGCACAGTGACTTCTTTACGTTTTTTTATTAATAGCATCTAAAATGTATTGCGGATTCCATATTTCTATTGACCTTTTGAATCTAAGATCAAAAATCTCAGGATGATACATTGGTTCCAGAAAGTGGTGCGTAAAAAAGACTAATTTTCATATAATTTGAAAAATCGATTCCAAATCCGTATAACAAAGTACTAAAAATGTATGAAAAAACGTAACGGTGCCATCCAAAAAAAATCGCATTAAGAAAGGATTGGGTGTACATTTTACTAAATGTAAATATTTTTACTTCAAGATTCTATATAGTCTAACTCGATAAGGAAGAAACTAAATGAATATTAGACCAGATCAAAAGTAGTTATTCAAATAATTTATAGCGAATGCATAGATATATTCGTATTTTTTAATAAATGTTTGAGAACGTTCTTTATTGCCCGTTTGCGTGTTCGACGATATACAGGGCTGTGACATATTAAAATCTTACCTTTTCAAATATTTTTTTGTTTTTAATAATAATTTTTTTTTTACTTTTAGACGACAAACTTTGTTTTTTTTTAGCGAAAATCTTCCTCATCTGTAAGCAGCACATTACTTTTGAAATATAAAAATCCTTTTATTCAATCATTCTGTTTTGTTCAATTATAAGTTTAAAAAAACACGTTTGACGGTAGAAAAATGTATTCAATTAAAAAAATTAACGTTGCAAAAAACATGGTTTACCATCTGTATATTATGTAAAAAATATTTACTATTATCTTCTTAGCTTCTCCAATAATTTTGAAGTTTGTTTTTCCATTTAGATGACTTTTATTCAACTACTGTTACTATTATATTGAATAGAATCTCTTTTTAAAACCATTGCCGAATAATTATTTCAAAATGCTTATCCATAAACTACAGTAATACTGGTCTTTACAAGTATTTCGACTGAACAAGACATTATTGTATTATAAATAATATTATTTATCAGCGCTTTGCGCAACCCTAACCCCAACCGATATTTAACCGTTTTTTATGGTAGTGTAAAAAATACATTGCTTTGATTCATATCTCTAATGTTCGTTGACCAGTGATTTAAAAATATCTAAAGAAATTTTCGACACGTCCACTCCAGACCAAGCCTCATCTCAAACTGAGCTCAAACTGAAGAATGGTAGGTAAGAAAAAGACATCCCCGAAAAATGGTTACCATTTATTGGTATTATTAATTTTTTTTTTTTTTTTGCTTTTAAATGTAAACAATAAAATGTTTTATCATTACAATTTTTTGTAGAAGTATTTATGATCCAATTATGCTTTAAAAAACAATAAGAAAAATTTGTATAAATGGTACATATAAAATCGATGTAAAATCATTAAAAAAAATAAATTGGAACTTAAAGGAGTGAGTTAATTTTACCAAATTATGTTATTTCTTACATTTTGATTATTTGTACTACTGCTACACACAGAAAAAAAATATTTGGACACGGATTATTATTTCAAGCAAATATTTATTTTAAATTATATTATGCATAGTTAAAAAATGTAAGGTAAAGCTAATTTATTATTACTTCAAATTTGGGCCTAGATGTTTTTAATTTTCAAATCCTAAGTCATAAATAAAAAAGTACCCCAATAAAAATATAAATTAGGATTAATATGACTATTGGTGCAACTTACGAAAATATAAGTACATACCTCGATATCCAGAGGAAGGGTGAAGAACGGCTGCACGCAATGTGTGGTGTCGGAGGCTGACGCATCGGTGGCAGCCCGCTGCAGGCGACTGCGCAGCTCTCCTTGGAAGATGTCACTGAGTGGTGTGCGTCCTGCCAGACACCGCCGCTCAATCGAACCCTTGTTCTTTGGACCCATCACCTGAAATCATACTATCTATTACCCGACTGATTCTCATTACAACGACACTAGTTCAATTCAAATGTGTATAACTAGCAATCAAATCCTTTTCTTTTGACATAAATTAGCTGTACCACAATTTATAAATTATACAGTATTTAATGTAACACTTTATAGGTGGGAAACATAAAAATACGTTTTTAGCGTACTGTCGGTAAAATGCGGGTCACGTAATAACACGTTTTTTTTCTACTAACGGTTGTTTGCAAGACACATATCACAAGTTTGTTTGTTGCCGTGAAATAAAATGCCGTAACTAATTACCGCTAATCCAACTTCTTTGCTATATTATTAGGGTGGAAGTTTAAGCTAAGAAACAAAAAAATCAACTTTAACTACATTAGTTTGGGTCGTTTTACAGCTTGGACTATTTTTCATACCGCTTGCGTTGTTCCGTATTTTATTATTCGAATAAATTATTAATAAATTATGAGACGTTTTACTAACAATATCTTTAAAAAATAAAAAGTGACTACTTCACACATGGTACTTTTTTTAAAAAGGCGACACATGTTTCTCGAATATTTAAGGCAGCATATTTCACACTTCCAGTGATATTAAATTTGTAGGAATGGGGATTTTATACAATAATTATTTATATAATTGTATGTTATGGATTAATATTATTTTTTATACAGAATATTTTGAATATTTCATATTGATAACAAGTGGAGTGCTATCTACTAAATTAATAAGAGGTTTTTATATTCAGCTTAGAAAAGTAGTGAAATTATGATGTATTCAAAATGTTTTCACATTATTTTTAATGATTAATGTCACATATGATTTCTTTGAAAATTTCAGCTGAAAATATTGTTTGGTTTAGAAGTTCTGTTGATTTTAAGAACGTTATATATTATTGTGCTAATCACTAAAAAACGCACGCTACAGGCTAGTCTATTGTTTGGACCGCCCGACTAAGAAGTGTTAAAATAAGTTACCACAATATTTGTATTATTTATCATTCTAATATGAAACATAACACCTAATGAAACATCAGCTGAAGTGAACTTGTTAGCAATTTATTATTGATAATAATTAAAATAAAACATAAGAAATTATATTACAGACAATTAATTTATGTGGCCAGATTTATAAATACTTGGTTGTGAAGTAAACTATTTTTCAAAAACTCAGTTCTACTATCAAAAGCCCACACTGTGAGTTCGGTTTACGAATAGATTTCATCATAGTTTTTGAAAAAATGAATGGTGTAATGTAAAAAAAAAATATATGTTCTATTTTTACCTTCCACTCATCATCATCTTCGGACTGATCTTGTCCCTCAGGAGCAGCAGTGCCATTGGCGAAAGGTGGGACATCTTTAGACTCTTCAGGTTTGAAGAATTTGATCACCTGGAAGAAAAATTATCATTTAATCTTCATTATTCAAATACTGTACAACCTACAAATTTAACAGAAGGAAAATTTTAAGATGTCAAGTTGATTCATAACACCTGTAAAGCAACTAAGAGCAGCAGTCTGCAAAACATTTAGGACCTCACAGATCACTAGTATGTAGTGAAAATATGGTGATTTTTACAGAACATAATAAGAATAAAGATTGTAAAAAATAAGCACCCATTAAAAAATATCCAGACACGATACCAGAATACAAAAAAGCTTCTCATTAGAAACAAAAAATATGTGAATTGTATAATACCTCAAGCATCTCATCATTGAGACCGTTGAGAAGACATCCAAGGAACTCCTCGGCGTCTTCTTGCCGTCCATCCACTCGGAAACTGTCACCACCTCGCTGGACATCTCTGAGCGCCCGCAGAACCGCTGCCGCATCCAAGGGAGGTCCAGCTCCCGCTAATGCGACACCTTGCGAAGCCGTACGGTCGTTTGCCGAGTCTGAAGGTGCAGCTGCGGCAGCACGAGAGTTACGCTCCGCACGTGTCACACGGGCACCTGCTGCCATAGGGGTGAATTTGTGGCATAGCTCCACCCTAAAAAAACCACCAATTCACAATTTATTATTTAATATAAAAATTTAGCTATAAAAAGGGAAAGAAACATCTTTTTTTTTTTTATTATCAGGTAACATTGTAGATTTAGTTCAGGGGTTATTAATCTTATTACAGTAACAGGCGCATTTAAGACTTAGGAAAATAGTTGCGTGCGCGCGCCAGATTTATAAAAAAAAATACGATTTCTGTAATGTTTTACAATTACTATATTTTTATTAAATTATTATAAAAGGCGCATGTAAATAGCTCGTCAGGCCTGTATACTCCTCTGGGCAAATTGTTAAGGAACCCTCATGTACTAAAGGTTATTCAAAATAGCACAAGTTTAGCAGCTACAGATTAAGAAAACTTGTTTGCACTTAAACATCCAGTAGCTGCATTAAGATTTATTAATATTTATAACAGTAAGAAGTAGTCAAATGAAATTTCAACAAGTCAAATATAACATACTCTTAGACGTGCAAGCATTAGCAAATCTATTTATTCTAACTTTGATACCTCTTCCTTTAAACAACTATTTTTCAGTTATTTTTAGATTTAAATTGATATGAAGTCCTGACATTTATTAAAAAATGTGGAATATTTACAAAAGAAGTTGTTTTATTTAATAAATATAATGACTTCCTAACAGGAATTAACAGTTCACACTTGAATAGAAATCAGTAAAAATTATCTACATATAGTAATCATAATTATCAAATGGCTTACATTGCATCAATAACAGGAGTGCTGGACTTGTCACGTTTGGTGGCGAAAGGCATGTTGAGCATGTTGTAGAAAGGTGGGCAGGCGATGAGAGCTTGCAGTGTGGCGTTGGCATAGCAATAATTGGAGCGGTTTGACATGCCCCGTGGCATGAAAGAGACACTCTGGTGCTCCAGTCGGTGGGTGGAGAGCAGCCCTGGAATAAACCACATTCTTACAATTCAGCAGACATACACAATGTTATATTAAATATTTAAAAATATATTCGATGGATTCAGTGGTAAATCTGTGAAAATTTAGACTAATATAAAATTGAAATTGATAATGACCGTCTCCTCTTTGAGAAGCATCTTCATGTTTAGAAATGGCAATCAAATATGGAAACACTGTTAGAACAGACATAAAAATTATAATGAAAGTCAAAACAAACATTTACCAGATAGTTCAACATTTGTGGAGAACCTTTTCTTGTATCACCGGTATAATATACACCTCTCATAATAGAATTGTCTGTCTGAAATAGGTGTTTTTCATGTCGGAAAAAAGTACTTTTGTCGTTTTGCAACATTTCAAAGTGAAATCGAAAAACATCTTCAAGTTATTTTAAGAAAAATTAAAACTAAAGTTCATACCGCAGAACAGTAGTTTTTTAAGCTATGTGAATATAAAATAATACTAACTTCCTATTCTGTACGAGTCGGGGTCGTCCACATGAGCAGGGATGCGGTCACGTTCATCTCTGATATTTTTCTTGTCTTTGATGGAACCGGATGTCTCAGAACCTTTCGTGTCTCTCTTGTCATCCGAGCGAGAATCAGACAGAGGACGATCCGGAGAGATACCCATGGTACCGGAGGATCTCTCGGGTGCTGTCTCTCTCGGAAGCGGATCAAAAGGACCTACTTTAGCCACCGGACGCACACCAGGCACTGCCGGTCTTCTGGGGGGCTCTTCTTGAGAATCATTTTCTCTTACAGCGACCGCTGGCCGTGGACTGCTGAAGAGACTGGCGAAAGATCGGACAGAGGGAGGAGGCGGTCCCGGAACGGGAACTCCGACAACTGGAGCCGGCTCCGGTGCTGAATCCGCGAATCCTTTCGAAGGAGGCGGAGGAGGGAAATCAGAAGGCAAAGGAGCCGGGCGAGCAGCAGGAGGGGCTTCTACCTCGCGTACAGGGGATGCTCTTCGTGGCTGGCGGAATGGTGCTCTAGCGACTGAAGCTGTAACCGGGACAGCTTTGGGAGCGGGAGGGCGCTTTGGAGTTTCTTCAACAGGCCGAACTGGAGCCGGGGTCACTTCAGGTTGTTCAGACGGGGTCTCGGCAGTTAAATCTCTCCGGTGCTTGCTAGCAAATGGCGCCTTCGCAGGCAGTGTTCGTTGTGGAGCAGCACCTCTAGCAGGATTGCCTTTCACAAACGGTTTATTAACAGCAAACGGAGCAGGGCCAGCATCCAAACGCTCACCGGGCGAAATAACAGGTGCAGGTGGCACAGCAGCAACAACAGGTGTTTCAGTTACTTCCAATCGAGAAAAGGCAACAGTAGGAGGTGCAACTGTTTCAACAGGAGATTTGCATACTTCCACCAACACCACTGCAGCAGCAGGGATTGGTTTGGGAGCTTCTTGTGGAACTTCGGCTGGAATACTTTCGACTGGTGCCGGTGATATTACAGCTGCTGGTGTTGCTTTAACAGTGGAACGGTCAGGCTGTTCTACAATAACAGGTTCTACAACCTGAACAATCTCAGCGGCTTCCCGCTCGGGTGACGGATCTCGAGGTCGAGGTCGGGGCTCGCGAGGAACGTGATTGCGGCGGTCACCCTGCCTCACAAAGTTTTTGGCGTGGACATTGAACTGGTGCGGAGTGGGGTGAGAAGGCTGATGCATGGGTGCAGGAATGGCTACGGGCATTCGCGGAGGAGGCGCAGAGTAGAATGGCATAGGAGCCTCATTCGGATCGTACATTCCAGGTTGAACAGCGAAGGCCGGGCGATAGTACATTTCTTGAACATGCTCCCGTTCACCCTCAGGCAGATACTCATCACTCTTGTCCTGAGACTGGTCATCAGCAATGGGGTATTCATAAGTTGCATACGGGTAGCCGGCTAAGTAAGAGACCTGAGGGTACACAGGCAAGTGATAGAGAGGGGCACCCTGAGCAGTCTGCGCAGAAGGGTAATATTGAGGGTAATAAAAGAAAGATTGCGGGCGAGGGGGAGAAGGGGCACGTTTCGGAGGGCCGCCACGTCGTCCTCTGCGACTTTCACGCGGGCGCGTGTCCTGAGGCACCTGTGGCCCGTACACCTGAGGGTGGGTATGGGGATGCGGTCGGTAGTATTGGCTCATGTAACCGTGAACGTTGACATTAGCTGTCACCTGACTGACATAAACATTGGAGGGCGTCACCCATGAGGGGTTGTGCGCAGGGGCTGCAGGGTAAACGGGAGGAGCGGGCGGAGGTCGAGAGTACGCCGACTCGTGTGCGGGAGGAGGAACCGCCCCTCGCGGATGGGTATGCGAGCGCGGGGAGTGGGCCATCTCGTCCTCGCCTACCGGTGGACCTTCGGGACCGCTCGGCGTTGTTGCCGGTCCCGTTTGGCGTAACGACAAATCTGAAAAATATGTTCTCGTATTAACATTAATGGCGTGTAAAATCATAATATACTCTAATCTAAAACATTTGTCGCATTGGATGTATATACAGTACTGGCCAATTGATTCTTAATCCCGCGAAAACAATATGTATTTCATTTATAAATCAATTTTATTTAAGTTTTAAGTGAAATATTTACATTTTTCTTTTATAAACCACATGTCAACATGCTAATAGATCATTCCTAAATAAAAAAAAAGTTAGACCAATACCAGTGGAGATATAAATGAGAATAGGGACCCATAGGCAACCGGACCGCTTCACGCCTCGGTGAGCTTTAATTGTTTTATTACTGTAACAAAATATAATGCATTTTGAACCAAACTTTCTTTTGTCAATGTGATTGATAGGATATTAACGGACCTTTTAAAAATATTTTAGATAAATAATACTCATAGAATATTTTTTTAAATATTTAATATTTTGTAGAATCTCCCTTATTCTTTATAACCTCTAGAATTGGTCTAGCCATGGAATTGTATTTTTTTTTATTATTTAAATACCAATTTTATTGTCTTACACATATTGAACTACTTTGATTATCTCCTGAGCCTTTTTTACCGGGTGTTTGTCGAGCTTCCGCTTCATAATAGCCCACAGATTTTCTATCGGATTTTAATCCGGGCTATTCGCTGGCCAGGGAAGTGATGTAATTTCAATTGTTTATTTGTAATCTGAAGCCTAATGATTGAGTTAATTGATTTGTATAAAAAAATATTTAGAGAAATATGAATTGGACTCGCAATTTTCGCTCTGTGGCACGGCGCAAAATCGCCCTGAAATATCGGGTCACTGAACACCCCCGTTCATCTCCTCAAAAATCGGTAATACTTCGTCAATAATTACCGATTTATATTTTATGCTGTTCATCATTCCATTGACGATCAAGAAATTACGTACCCCATTGTATGTCATGCACCCCTATTCTATTACAGAGGGTGGATGCTTGACAGTCCTTCGAATGCATTTACGATTATTTTGTTCACCACTCTTTGGGCGCTCCATAACGGCCCGGTTCGATAGTGAAGCCTCGAACTTTGACTCATCTGAGAAGATGACATGTCTCTTATTATCCACAGTCCACGATTTGTGGGCTAATAGCCAATCCATTCGTTTTTTCTTCGTGGCCGCCGTCAGAAGTGGCTTTCTGAGAGCGCGTTGGCTCTAGAACCCCATCTCCACAAGCCTCCTGCGAATGGTCTGTTTCGAAATAATTGCCGAAGATGATTGACTCGGGTCCCCTCAATTTTTTTATGAAATTAAAAATCGATTATTCGTAATAATTAATTTTATTTCTCTATCATCCCCCACAGTCGTGAATTGTTGTCGTCCTCCTCTTTAATTGCGTTAAATTTTAGCAGTTTCTCTGAATTTCTTCAAAAAAACTAATACAGCTGGAGCAATATATCCTACATGTTTTGAAATTTCATTAATGGAATTTTTTAGTTCAGCGAAAGCCAAAATTTTTGATTTCGTCGCGAGTGTCATACTTTTTGGCTTATTCATTTTTTTTTAACCGTATTGACACAACCGCAATTCACACAAAACTGGTGAAAGATAAAGAAACAAAACTTGTAACAGTTGAAAGTCAAATAACACTGATCAATAGAAAAAAATAGTAGGGGGTTGTAACTATTGAATTGCGATAATAAGAGAAACTCAAAGTCGCAATGTCGGGCGGTTACTTGCGATTAACAATCAATTGGCCAGCACTGTATTTCAACGCGTCAGTCAGACCGGCGAAAAGACTCGTATACGAGTATCCGTAGCCAATGTGTTAATGTGGATTACTTCTTTAAATTACTTAAAAATACAAAGAATGTCACCGAATTTGAATTTTTTCAGAAGATATACCGTATTGAAATTCAAAACCCAAACGGTTAATCTTTGATTCAACTACTTGCTGCCAAAATACCGACAATATTATGATAATTTTCTTTGTTGTAAAAGCAAAACATCACAGGATAATTTTTTTCTCAAAACAAGTACACATTACAAACTGTATAATTTACCGTATGACGGGTCAGGACTACTGTCGTCAGGCCAAGAGACACGAGGCGAAGACGAAGGCGGTGGATCTGCGACGGGGGCGGGCGAGAAGAGGGCTGTTGTCAGACTGCTTCGCTCCTCTTCATTTATGTCCGTCAAGTCCAGGAATTCATACTCCTGTAAGCGAACACAATGTGAGGGTGCGTTCATTTAACGGATAATTATTATTGTTAATTTTATTTTAATACAATTTTTACTAATTAAGTTGTCAAATACAAAGACTATCAAAAATTTTATCACACACCCTGAACGTTAATCATGCAAAAGATTATTTTTTTATGTTATTATCATGTATAACTATTAACTCTACCAGTGTGATAAAATTAATAAATATTCCCTCCCCTCTCCTAGCCAATGAATTAACATTTTATTAGTGAAAGATAAAGTGTGGCGCAGATAATATAATGGTATGATAAATTGGTTTTAATCCCACCTGTTCAGAGTTCAATAATTTTTATATTAAATATGCAGTTTACTTTTAAGTATTTTTATCTCATCTAAGTTTGATTTATTTTGTATAGATGTTATCTTTAATGAATTAGGGCCTGTTTATGGTTGGCTTTAAATCAAGTTAAATGATCATTAACTTTCGGCTCACTCATCTTTTGGTCACACGGCCGATTGTTTTGTCATATTATTCATAAGTAGACATGGCTCTTATCATCCGCTATTGCTGTATTGTTACAAATCTCTATGTGATGCCACCAATGAGCAGAGTGAAAAAAAAATGGTCAAGAATTTAATGTTGAACCTGTTCCAACATTCGCAGAAACTTGGATAGCATTCGAAAAAGTTCATAATTTTTTTATTCTTTTGATATAGAGCAGTGTTTCCCAAACTTTTCCATAATTTATGAGAGATTTGCTGCTGTTTCTTGTTAACATAAAGAAGCCCCGGACTTGGAGAAAAAGATGAAAGCTTTATTCTTAGATCCGGTTCGACTTCTAATCGGTTTATATATTTATTTTTTAAGAAAACCAATGTTGAAAAGCCTGCCTACATTTGTATGTAGGTTGTGGTAAACGTTATTATTTTAGGAAATTGGGGAGCTGGCATTTTGCTTTCTGGGACCCGGTACTGGGTCGCGACCCATCATTTGGGAAACACTGATATAAAGGAATATGTGACAAGGAAAATTAACAAACTATAGAGATCATTGTTGATATTAAAAAAACAAGTCCAATAAGGCTAACTACAATAAATGTACTGATTTTAATTCATTATTCTTAAAATTTTTGATAGTTAAACAAGTTTTTACACAATTTTAGTGTCTTGTATTATTAGTAAGATGTTTTTTTTTATTTCCTCCATTCATTTTCTTGTATTGATCATTTTTTTGGCAGTAGCCGTAAAAACAATCCATATTCTACATATTCTCGATTAAATTGCCAATGGGTTGGGTATAGGCTCTCTACTGTTCCTTGAATTATGATCTGATATCCATCTTGATTCAATTCATATTGCAACTGCAGAAAATGATACCCAAGTAACCAACTAATCTTGTTTGTCAACAACCATCAGCCCGGAACATCTTCACGATTTAGATCAGAGGTGGAGAACCTTTTCTTCTCTAAAGTTCGCATTCATTTTTCTGATTCGACAAAGGCCGCAGTAAACACCGAGAAATTTGAAATCCTCAATTCGCTATACTTTTTCCACAGATATCTTCAAATCTCGTCTTTTTTTTTAGCTCACCGAGGAATTTGAAATCCTCAATTGGCTATACTTTTTCCACAGATATTTTCAAATCTCGTTTTCTTTTTAGCTCACCGAGGAATTTGAAATCCTCAATTCGCTATATTTTTCCCCAGATATCTTCATACCTCGTTTTTTTTTTTAGCTCACCGAGGAATCTGAAATCCTCAATTTGCTATACTTTTTCCCCAGATATCTCGAAATCTCGTTTTTCCAGAATTGGCCAGAAGGCCGCACCAGTGGCCAGAAGGCCGCAGGTTCCCCACCTCTGGTTTATATCTTTACACATATATTGTGATATCTCAAAAACCTTCCACTCTCCATGTGGTCTTTTTTTTCCAGATTTTAACTACATAGACAATAAGCACTCGATTCAAGGTGTTAATGTTTTTGACGTCGCAATTCTGATTATAATTTCCTTTTCTGGAATTTTGATGACGACAACCAATGTGCTCAACCCTTTCTACAGATGTGTTTTCAATGTACAGGAAAACGTCACTGTCCCAACATTAACTCTTGAAGGATTTCGACTGAAGGTGTTAAATGTAATTTCAATATTAAGTATTGTATAATTCCAAACGTTTTGTCACTAACAACCTGGGAAACGCCTTTCAGCATCTTGGCTTTTTGCACTCCTTTATTGATATATGTTCTCAACCCGAAACAAAAACCCGATATTTTTAAATTTACAATATATATTTTATTGAACTATCGATATAAAAAAGAATGTATAAGATTTCAGCACAACGGACTATCAAACATTAATAACCGATAGAAAACATGTACTGAATTATATTCAAAATGGCAAATAGTCACAATAATATACCTATTGTTCATTCAATATAAGCAATCATTGTTTCAGATTTAGCTCAAATTAGGTCACGCAATTTTATGGGCTTCATATCGTAGTCTTCCCGAAATAAATACATAATGTATGGTGATGCCATATGTTACAAATAAAAGATAATATTGTTGACATAATCATGAGAATGCGAAACAAATTATTTTATAAATTAAATGTTTGTATTGCCACATGGCTGATTAAGAATACGATGAGGGCAAAAAATTTGATCGGCCTTAACCGCCTGATAATGCTTCGTGCAAACCTCTTATATACAAACGAAGAACAAGATTTAAAATTAAGAAGGGATATAAAATGTAAAATTAATATTTATTTTAAAATTACATCATCAGATATAAATACACAGATTTACTAAAATTATATTTGATAACTTCGTTATCCAACTTGTGTTACAAAATGTGACGCGTGTTTCGCCTCTGTCACACTAAGTGCGTGCTAACGTGCGTCACATTTTATGACACAAATGAAATAACAAGTTATCAAATTTAATTTTATATGAATAATAAGCTTCCACAAATTTGCCGAGGAATCCACCAAAAAAAGATCTTATGTTGCAGCAGCTTTGGTAGCACCACATAACCATGAGAAAAGATTGGTGGTAATTATTATCGAATTGTGCAGGCAAAAAATTCTAAGAGTGAGGAATGATGCGTTCTATGCAATGTATTTATTTCTTTCAAGTCTTTTAATTTACCAAAAGGAAGAATTCTTTCAACTATTTATGGAAGATCGTTAATTTAAATATACAGTAAATATTCTTTACAACCAAAAATTATCCAAAAACCCTCAAAAACACAACGCAATTCTCTGGGAATGTTAATTGTCATTATGATCAAATTTAAAAAAAAAAACCTCAACACTGGAACCAATGGAACTGATAATTCATACAAATTACGAAATACTTTTACGAAAATTCGTCGTCATAATTCAAATTTGGTCTATGGATTGTTCTAAGAAGTTACATTTATTTGACATGTTATTTTTAATTTTTCATACTGACATCAGATTCGTATTTATATCGACATTGCTGATTAACATGTATGATAATTTAGCATTTTCATATTCGTTATAAAATATTCTACAGAGCTGCATTGAAATTAGCGGCATTTCATCAATTTTAAAGTACAAAACATCCAACATCTTGTAAAGAATATTTAAATATAATGGAGTTGTTTCTTAGAGTTGAATTTCGGAAATAAGTATCATTTAATATATTTGTAACTACGAACACTTGACACCTACCATGTAATATTACTCACATATTCACTCTTAGCGATCAGATAGATAGATAACAAAAATTACCAACTCGAAGATGACATGCAATTTTGACAGTAACAAGCTAACGATACATTAAAATTATACTAACAATAAATCGGCTAATTTATCACTAATCGCAAGTTATGGAAATCACCAGGACGATAGATATTTAAATAACACAACAGACAACGCCACAGTACGGTACGCCATTCCAAAGGTCTTCACATTATGGCATGATTCCATTTATAAACGACCTGACAGCTGAGAGGGTACATACCGATTATTTGAGGCTAGGTTGGTCGGTCAAACTAATAATTAGCGCAAAAATCATTATTTACTAACATATTCAACATTCTTTAGAGATATATGTTCATAATTAACAAATACATATCATTATGGACTCGATGAAGCGTTTAACTCGTAAAAATATTGACAAACTACGAAATACGCATATAATCTAACATGTGGTCGGTATAATTGCTTCAAAATAGTTTGGAAAAACGAACAAATTAACGTTTTTAATAGAAAATTAAGTATTAAATGGAATAATATGATTGGTTTTATATATTTATAATTGGGAATCTTCGTAAGTCTCGAAATAACGCCGCTGTGAAAATGTGCGTTAATGCAGTAGGTACGTTAAGATGGCGTAACGGCATGAAGATTAAGCCGGTCAGCGATTATAAAATAGA
Organism: Himalopsyche anomala; assembly: GCA_031772345.1. Classification (NCBI taxonomy): domain Eukaryota; kingdom Metazoa; phylum Arthropoda; class Insecta; order Trichoptera; family Rhyacophilidae; genus Himalopsyche; species Himalopsyche anomala. The sequence goes on along the minus strand of CM062831.1, from coordinate 23,020,566 downwards.
GCTATGTTTATCATGAAACAATTTGGAATGCACGCCGTTTGTGAAGACCGGTGTTTAAATTATATCGCTTACCTCAAGCGCCTTCAGACTTGCTGGAAAGAGACATTTATAATGAAATGCTAGTAGTGAAATATGCACACATGAAAAAAAGTCATGAAGTCTTATGATTGAAAAATTGGCAATTTTTAACGGGGCACTTACCGATTTAGTTTGATCCATGGCCTTTTTGAAACAACATTACTGATTCGTTGAACTCATCACATATAGCGCAATAAATTCTTAATAATTAAGCAAATTTCACTGAACACAAATCCAGACATATGGCATAACAGGATGTAACAAAGCCCGCGCTCGCCGGTTGAGTAGAATTTTACCCATAAACATAGACTAGGGATCAGTGCTACCAATTTTTTCATCTTCGGGAGTGAATAGAATGCAAACTAAAATACCGACCTCTAATTTTTGTTTTCAAAATTATTATTAACAGATTTCAAAAGTAAAATTTGGTTTTTATTTTTTCGTAAGCTTATGTATTTTTTTTTAAAAAAGATCTACTTGTTCTGAACAATCACTGGACATACTATGATATAATATGATAATAATGTAATGTTTATTTTTATAAATGAATATAAAAAAATGTTTATGCGTTTAAAATTATTCATATTTTGTCTGCTATAATTTTCATTGTAGTTTGTTCATATGTACGTTTATTATTTAGCTAATAGCAGACAAAATGTGAATAATTTTAAATGCATAAACATTTTTTTATATCCATTTATAAAAATAAAAATTTCTCAGTTTGTTATTTATTGTAAAGCTTGTTATTATAAAATATGAAATTACATTTCGTTATTATCAACGCTGCTTAATCTTTTTATCGTTATTGGTCACACGATCTCTGATTAATTAATCTTTTTCGTTAATAATAAATGATTATTGATATGATAATAACATTCAAAGAAGTTATTAGACACATATCTAGGTTATAATATTTATTCGTACTATGTTATAATATTATTTTTTTTAACTATGTCCGCTCCCAATATGGAGCATATGGATTCCTAATGGTGTTTATCTCAACAGAAGTGTTTCTACGAGAACTGATTGTTACTCAGTTGCTCAACCTCTCTTTGTCAAAGAGAGTAGGAATAGAAAGAAAGGGCTAGGACAGGACCAGTGGTTAGCTAATCGCTCTCGATACGCCCCGTTCATAGGATATGATGGGTGGGAGGGGAGAATTCAAGACATCACATACATCCATGCCTTTGAACAGAAATTCATAAATCGATTGAAAAATCAATTTATAAAACTGCCCGTACTGGGATTCGAACCTGTGACCTCCGTAGCGGTAGCCAACGACCTTGACCACTCGACCACACAGGCGGCTGAATAATACTCTACTACTAGTTTTTATATCCTTTTCCCGGTGTATTTTAGAACAGTAAGTACTGTATTATTACTGTAAAAATCGGTCAGCTGAAGCAGTGGTGTAGAAAGAGGTCCTGCCGCCTGGAACGGTCCTTGAATTTGCCGCCCCCAAATTTTTTTCTTATTTTATTTTCAAATCACTTCTAGTTTTTATTTAAAAACTAAGAGTTTTTACTACAGGTGGCTTATTTTTTTGTATTTATAAATAAAATTTCTCAAAAAATATTGTTTATATTTTTGAAAATTTCGCCCCCAAAAATGTGCCGTCCTGCCGCACTCTCCTTGCTACGCTACTGCCTGAAGGTTTTAGAAAGAATGGGATAAATAGTTTAGAAAAACTCTCTTCTAATACTGGCTGTGGGCAGCGGTGGGCTGCCAATACGTTAACAAGGGGCTCGCTTAATCTCAAAGTAATTCTCGGTGTTCTGGGGAAGGAGTGATTTTTTAAAATCTCCTATGCAGTTATATGCAATACTTAAATAAGAAATCGACTGTTATAATACTTAATACACTTATAATATGTAACAATATCGAATGTGGAATGGAAAAAGAACGTAACCCACACATGTCAAATTTTACAGGAGGCGCAAAAAACGTGTTTTGATGATTTTGAGCCACATGCAAATTATGAATTATACACAACCCTGAAGTGTACGGAGACTTCTAAGCTGGTGTTTAATTGACATAACCTAATATCAATTAAAGAAATTATACAGGAAAAACCTTTATTTCAGTCTTTTTTTTAAATTATATTTTTTACAAGGTCATCTTTTTGAAACTTAACAGCTAAATTTAGATATTAATTCGGCATTTGCAGCTTGCATCCTTTTGATATAACGTTTATCAAGTTTGATACATTGTAATAATCGAAAAAAAGCTGTTTTGAAAAAACTGTGGGTTACGTCCCTTTTCCTTTCCAAAGTCGATATGCAATTACCGTAAACTTATCAATGTGAATGGCTAAAAATGTACTACTGTGTAAAAATTTAATGTATACTGAAGCTGTCGAAGATAATAAATGTCAGAAATTGCAGATATACACTTATTTGATCTGAGAATATTTTTTTTCGCAAATTAACAAGGGGCTCGCCGGCCTGTGTCAAATTTAACATGGTACTCATGCGAGCCCCTGTGAGCTCATAATATTCACGATTAAAAAATTATCCTCAATTCTCCACTATTGTAAATTAAATAATATTTTTGAAAGATAATTAATGGAAAAAAAACAAACAAACAAACGCCCAGGAAGAAAAAATCTTGCTGAGTAAAATTTTGCCTCTTCCGCAACTAATCTTTATCCGGTTCTATTGCTTATAAATATCGTTTCCGTGGTATAGGTCATTCAATATTGCTTCAGACATTCAAATTTTATTACTAACTAGCCGGTACCCGGCAAGCGTTGCAATGCCACTCGAAGAAATAAAATGTTTGTGTTTTAATTGTGTTGAATATTGAAATGCATGCTTTCTTTTTCTGTCTGTTTGACATTTGCTGCTGATTGTCTATGGTACAACATACGCGCCACCTACTGTAATTTAATTGTACTATAACTTTTGTGCAAGTGTAAGCATACGATGTCAAAATGAACTGTATGGTAGACATACAAACATTGATTTTTACATATAAGATTTATAACCTTCCCGGAAGTGCAAGCAAAAAGTTTGTAAAAGTTTTATTGCAATCGGGTGAGCGGTGTGGCAACGCATAAAGTACGGACAAACAAACATTCATTTTACTTTGATCATGATTGTGTGACTTTTATTTCATACGTTCAGTCTTTTTTCGTATTCAAAATTATTGTTCTATGATTACCGTTTCTAAAAAGATGTGTCTTACTAAAAAACTGCCTAAAACAAATATAAATAGTAAAAAACATAAATTAATGTTATTGTGTTCTTACTATTAATAATCTGTAGTATATGGGAACCATAAAAATATGAATTCCATAATATAAGATATATATTTATTCATCTCCACTTATATGACTTGACACACCTAATAGATTAAAACCTCGTTTAAAAAGACTCTCAAACCTAAAACGTATAATCAATGCATGCATAACCATCAAAATACTCTTAGCATTTACATATAATAGTTGAAAAACATAAAAAAGAAATTGTACATTATATAAACACGAAACATTCATTTACTAAGCGTCAGTTCAAGTTCATCCGTGCACTTGAACGCCTAAAGACGCAGAAAGGCGAAACCCGGGTCGTTAGTGACGTAATCTGTGAGAATGTCCATAATTTGAACGATTCAAATTTAATATTGAAATTGTACAATATTCGTTGAACATCATGAAAATAATCACTTGAAACTTTCTTTGTTAATAATTTCGCATTCGAGATTATATAAGAACATTTAATGAGAGAAAAACCGTTAAATAAATGTGGAATGAATACAAATTAAATATAGAATGCTTTTCCATCAAGTACACTGACAGTGGACACAGGAATTATGTACATAGCAGCTTATTCATAAGTTACAAAATTTAAAAAATAACCATAAAATAATGGCTTACTAACGTTATTAAACCTGGGAGCTTATGAATATTTGACTGTGGCCCCCCAAAGCTGCGCTGTGGCTCCTCTAAAATTACTATTTTGTGGCCCCTGGCTGAGAAACCGTGATCGAGCTGATTTTCGTATTTACCATTTAATCTGAGTTTTTCTCCAGTTTTAAAAAATGCATGTATATTTGAGCAGTGGCGTAGTAAAAAATTCTGGGACCATATGAAAAAGTAATCAAAAGGACCCTCTTTGTTTTTGTAATGGACGAATTCGAGTTATAAATTCCCATCTTTCGACGGATTAGGGACAGTCTTTTTCCGGGAATTTTTAGCTGACGATAATATTAAAAAATCAGTTACTTTTGTTTCGTTCATACAGGTGAAAAAGGCCCTGGCCATTTACTCGTTTGCCAGTTAAATTATTTAATTATAAGTATTAATTTTCATATTTTTATTGAAAATTTTGATATGGATATAAATTTTGGGCCCTTTGAGCCTAATCGCCCTTTGTTTGACGTTTTGTGTGATGATGCTTCTCAATGAGGCAAAATATGTTTCACAAATTTCAAAGATAATTTTTTTAAAGGATGTTTTGATCTTATTCACAGAAGACCGTAATTAACAAGTTGAGATCTGTTAACTAAACAAAATTCACCACACAATTTGCATCATCTATTCTGAGAACTGTTAATAATAATAATAACAATAATTTAATTACGCCATTTTAAATGTTAGCAGTTTTTAGGGGGTTTTCATTCGTGTGAAAGTATTGAACGTAAATGGGAAAGAACCGCTTTTTAACACATTATCTATCGACGATGTGTCATTATGATTGATGATGATAATAATATCGGCATCAATATGCAGTTAATAACGCCACGGGGACTTTTAAGTGTTAATTTTGTAATGCGGAATTCGTGGAATTGCGGACTCGATGATAAAACTAATGGATGGACCTAATACAAATAATTTATTTTTCCATCTGGCTCTAAAGCAGTGATGCACAACCTTTACTTTATAAAACAAGTTATCGTGGGTTCGGGCCGCAAAGAAAAAAAATATTTAAAGTACGCTCAATCCTTTTTTTCTACAGAACATATGTACGTTCTATGTAAAACACCTTAAAATCGTATAAAAAAGATTAAGTGAATTTAGATAAATGAGTAATATGTTCCATTATATTATCTTGACCGTGTTATTTAGAAAATAAATAAGCCATGCAAAAAGGAGTATGAATACTTGCTTATTAAAAATCATTTCATTGTGAAATATTTATGTTTCATTTATATGCAATTCATAAGTTAATGCGTTCTTGGTCTTTGTTAACTTTTAACTTTTTTTTTTAATTTGACATAATATTTGTAAGCTTGTTTCTATTAACCAATTTATTCTCCTTCATTGAAGAAAAAGCTTGCTTACATTTATTAAATAAATGTTTTACGTGAACAAAATATGTTTGAGAAAGAGTTTTAAGGGCCGCTACAAAATTCAAAAAGGGCCGCGGTTTGTGCATCACTGCTCTAAAATAATTCGACATAAGTACCTACTATGTTTTAGCTTCCTTACAAATGACCCATATGTACATTAATAACCGTCAAGTTGGTATATTGGTAAAAATTTTCAAGGTTTTAACTGGAATTTAGTTTTTTTATTATTAATGTCCGCTTCCATTGTCAAGCATATGGCTACCTAATGGAGGTATCTCAACAGAAGTTTTTTCTACGAGAACTGTTTGTTATTCAGTCGCTCAGCAACACTTTTTTTTCAAAGTGAGTAGTAGGAAAAGAAGGATAAGCTTAGAACAGGACTAGTGGTTGAGTAATCGCTATTGCTAAACCTAGTTATTAAAGGATCAGAAGGATAGAAGGAGAAGAAATAATGTGAATTGACATCACAAACACCCAGTCTTCGATCACAACTTTGTATTTAATAATTCTCAAATTCACTGTGATCTTACCGGGAATCGAACCCAGACCTGTGTGATCGGTAGAGCAAGCTCTAACCAACTGGGCCACAGCAGAAATTAACTTAGCAGAACTTAATTAATAATATGGTAAATAATGATGGTTATTGGCTTCGGTTACGAAAGTCACGGGCTTGAATCCCAGTACGAAAAGTTTGTATAAATTGATTTGTGGATTTCTGTATGACACAACAACATATCATCCTACAGTTTTAAACAGTGGCGGCCGGTCAATGTGGCATTGGTTCAATGCACCCCTTGTATATGCAGGGGCGGTTATATTTCATGAAATAATATTCAAACATAGCATTTAGACCAGGGGTGGGGAACCTTTTCTTCTCTAAAGGCCGCATTTATTTTTCAAGGCCGCAATAAACATAGGGAATCTTTGGCCGGAAACAGGAATTTACGGTCAGAATATGTCGGGAATTTACGAATTTACATACATTTAAAGAATTTCAAAATTGGCCAGAAGGCCGCACCAGAGTAACCAAAAGGCCGCAGGTTCCCCACGCCTGATTTAGACCATTCATTCATTTTAAATTTTTCATGTATTTATTTATTTTTCAAATCAATACATAATTAAATCAATTGTTGATATGTTTTATGTAGTGTTTTATTGTGGCCATTGTTTATCTGAATGCGAACGAATGGATATACATAGATGTAAAGTCTTATCTATAGAAGAGCGAAAACAAGATTTGAGTTATTACAGAGAACATTCTAAAAAATGCGATGTTTCAATGTGAAATTTACTAATTCAGCAGCGTTTTCTCCATTGTAAAAATTTTCAAGACTTAACGCCTTTGTTCTTTCACACATACATGTTACAATATCGTTATTGCCACAATAGAAAAAAAACAAAAATCAGTATCATTTTCTAAAATAATCATTTTAGTTGGCCCAGACTCTGACACTTTCTACCACCATAGATCTCTGTGCGGACCAGGAATTTTTCCAGTCTTCTCGATTCTTGTAGAATTGAAATTTAGCTTTCGGGTGTAAATTTTTCCATCCTTTCCCCGATATATCATTAGGGAAATCTGCCTGGCCCCCAACGCCCACACCAATAGTCAGGTAAAACTACAAAAAGTAATAGAAACACAATTAGTTAGATATACTTTTTCACAGATATATTTTTATGAAATGACATTCTACAATAATTTTTGTATTGAACGGTAATTTGTTTTGTCAAAACACAGTCAACATTCTGCGGCAGGCAGGGTCGGCGCCACCATACAGGAAAAATAGGCAACCGCCATGGACGCAAACCATTTGGGGGCGCATAAACGATATATACTCTAATAATAATAAATAGTAGTACGTCTTATTTTATTTTGACGTTTGTATTTGTTCGTTGTAATTATGTATCGTATTCTATATGAAAAAGAAAGGTTGAGTCACTGAGTAACAAACAGTTCTCGAAAAATCATTTATTTTTAATTTACCACACACACTGCAGGTGTACATATAGACCACACTCATTATTTGACAGATTTGTAATATTCCATTTTCTATTGTTTAATATATATGATCTATTTTCATCTTCTCAGATAAGCCTGACGTACCTCAGTGGTAGGGCTTCCAATTAACCGGACATTTAAGCTAACCGGTTTTCGGTTTTTTTCAAATAAATAAACCGGGTAACCGGTTTAAGCAGGATTTATTTTCAAAAAACCAATTTTAGTACCCAATAACCAATGTTTCAAAAAAAAAGTATTTTGATTACTTAAAAAGAGTCAATTAGTGCAAACAATTAGAAAGTAGATAAAATAGCGCTGTTTTCGTTCGGAAGGTTCACTTGTTTTATTATTATTATTTTATTATCATATTATGAGAATCCTTTCGTATTACAGATATTTGATTGAAAGCAGTATAGTTGTCCATAAATTCGACTACATACTTGTTATTATCATATATACAATACTTTATTATATTATACTTCTTATAATACTATTATTATATACAACATTTTTAAATAATTATACTCTACATATGAATAGTTTAATAAAATCTTGTGGTGCTCACACCAGAAAAAGATTTTTTAATTATCCCGGTTAACCGCCCAAAATAAACCGGACTTCGGTTTTTTTTAAACACCCTACAAACCGGTTAACCGGTTTCGGTTTAAACCGGTTTGGAAGCCCTACTCAGTGGTAAGACGTTCGACTGATAATCGTAAGTTCCGCATTCAAAACTTACGGCAGGTATATTTTTAATGTGAAATTAAAACGAATTAAAATTCAAATATTTAAGTATGCAAACTAATATATTTCGGAAGAAGAAGAAGAAGAAGACCCCGAGAGACATTATCCGCTATTAATATATCGACTGTGGAAAGGAAAAAGGACGTAATAGAAAATTTTACAGGAGGCACAAAAACGTGTATTGATGATTTTGAGCCATATGCAAATTATGAAATATACACTACTTTAAAGTGCACGAAAACTTCTAAACAGGTGTTTAATTGAGATAATAGACAGTTATAAATTTAAAAACGCAGTGATGTACATTAATTTGGTGATTCTAAAGTATAATATTATATGCTACGACGTTTGAAACATGGAATCGTTATCTAGAGCAGTAATTAATGTTAATTAAATTACGGTACACTCTGTATTTTTACATAACATATATTTATATGGTAACGTTTATTGCTTTTATAATTACTACTGAGTGATGAAAATCATCACCCCTTCCCCGGATCCTAAGAATAGTTTTGAGATTGCCGTTTCCCCCTATGCGAAAAGAGGATCGGCTGTGCTAAAAAGATTTACCTCCTTGTCAAATGGTGCAAACAGGATTCCACTGGACCATTTGAGAGCTTGCGGATTAAAATTTGGGCACTCCTTAGCATACGATCTGAATCCTCCAGTAGCTGGGGGTGAAACAACACCATATTCGTTACCATCGACGTCAAATGATATCGAACCTAAATAAATACAATAAATGTTATTACGTTATATCTTATTGTTTTTGATGAATGTGATAAGATTCGTTATATCCTGTAAAAGTAAACTTATATTACAGAAACTGTCTTGATTTTGATGCTGAATATCATTTTTTTGGTGAACACAACTTTATTATTTAAATGATACAAAAATATATAGCGCAAAATTTGAAATACTTATTATCAAAATGCATAGTTTTTATTTTTTGAATAGTCGGTAAAAGTATGATTTTCTACCTAACCATTTCAACACAACATTTGACTGTTGACGAATGGGAATAATTTAACATCAATATTGGTCGCAATTAGGGCCTCCAATCCCGGGACTTCGATAGCACTAATCCCGGGATTTCCGGATTGAGTATAAAAAATACAAAATTCTCAGAAAGTTTTTGAAAACTTGGTTTATTCCTGGCTTTTTCAAATTGGCCTCTGACAAAATATTTCAGAAATTCCTGAAAGAGCTTAAAAACATGTCATGCATTTTGATATTGGACAGTCACAACATTTTTTGAAATCAGCGAAGCACCTAATCAAAAATGTCTCATTTTTTCATTTAAGGAAATCTGAGAATTCCCAGAATTTGAAAATCGACGACCAAATTTTTATTAATACGATTACAAAAAGGGTCCGGAATTGGATGCCCAAGTTGCAATCTAATATATATATATATATATATGTATATATGAATATTTGTTTGTCCCGTATGCGTTCCTATACCGTTCAACCGATTGCGATAAAACTTTGGTGAGTCGTTTTACGGATAACCACAAAGGTTTCTGAATTATTAGACCTAGCGGTGGATTGTCAATACGTTAACAATGGACTCGCTTTATATCAAAGCAATTCTCGGTGTAATGGAGAAGCAGTGAGTTATTTGTATTACTCCTATGCAATTATATGCATTACTATATTGTGGTTCCAAAAGCACTTAAACACAATTGAAACACGAACACTTTATTTCTTTGATTTGCATTGCAACGCATGCCGGGTACTTGCTAGTGTAAAATAAAATGCGTTTCAAATTCAAGATAGCACCTACGTTATTATGCAAGTACAATTCAGTGCATTAATTTCCCGCATTGTGCTGTCGATTTGCGAAATTCCGGTATTACCCTGGAAACCACTACTGAATCTAAAGCGTAGAATTTAGATAATGCAGTAATATTTCTATTTTAGGTTAAATATTATCAAACAAAATTACTTTATATTTATTGTTAAAAAAAATAAACCGCGTTTATCTCGCTGTGTATAGTTTTCTAGCAGCCACCATGTTGTCGGATTTTGCCACCATTTTGTCACACCCTAAATATATTAAATCTAACTGCACTTTTGAATGTATCAATGTTACTTATATAAAAGTGTATTGATGCATACTGTACTACTAAAAATACAAACTATAGATATATTTTTTTTGTAAAACTGAAGTCGATTTTAATATTGATTTTTATACCCAATGGTAAAATATAAGTCATTCTTCCATTTAAAAAAATATATATATATCTTGTGGTGGCAAGAGGTTGTTGGTAGTGTATCCATTCCCGGAGCCTTATTCTAATCCCGGGATTTCGGGATTGACTAATTTTCAATCCCGGTATTGAGCACTCAACGAGAAATCGTGTATAATTGGAATGTTTTTGTCAGTCATTTTTTTTAGCTCTTCCAATTCCAAAATCCTATCAATTTTCGGGATTTGCTCAAAATTTCCCAATTCCGAAATCCCGGGATCGCGACCATGTCAATCCCGGATCCCGGGATTGGATGCCCTAGTTGTTGGTTCTAATATGCAATCAAGGGAACGTCTAAGTTTTTGAACATCTTAATTTTAGGCAAGATTTAATTTCACTTTAAGCTGTTAAAAAATTCGATTTTCGCCGGGGAAAAAATATTACTGCATTCTTTCATAATATATATTTATTGATTATTTACGACAAAATAATTGTCAAAATATTTCATTGAGCAAAATGTTGCAATTTATATATGTACAGGGTCAGTGATCAGGGTTTCTCAACCTGGTGCCCTGAGGCCCCCCAGGGAGTCGCAGAGATTTTTTTATATTTGGGGAGCCACAGCACGGCTTAGGGGGGACACAATATTTCTGTAAATACGAAAATTTCCAAGATTTGAAATCCTCGGAAGAGCTAAAAAAAAAGGTCCAACGCTAGTGAAATTTCTTGAAATTGGAATTTTTATGGGACAAAACAATGATGTGGGGGGGGGCACAGAAAAATAAAGACACTCAAAAGAGGCCACGGGTCCAAAAAGGTTGAGAAACACTGCTTTAGGTAAAAATCTTGCATTTTTTATTAAACGTAGAAAATCATGCATTTAAGGGCTAAGAAGTATAAAAACGCTAAATAACTACTTTACGGTTCTTGCAGTATGAGTTGAGATAGCTATATATAAATTTAATGTAACGATAAAAATTTTCAAACACACTGAACATGCTATTTATTTCTCTTTAAGTTACGCGTTAGTAGTTTTAATTGTCGTAAATCACGGGCTCCCAACCTGGGGGTCGTGAGGGGTTTTTTGGGGGGTCGCCAACTTTTTTTGATTTTGGATTTGAACAACAAAAGGAGTTTCGGAGACAATCCGGGGAAAAGTATAGCAAATTGAGGATTTAAAATTCCTCGGGGGTCCCCTAGTCACGTGGCTTTTATAAAAAGGGGTCGCCACCCGAAAAAGGTTGGGAACCTATGTCTTAAATAAATCAAATTTGGCAAAAGAAAAAAAGAAACGATTGTTATTAACTATCCCGACCTTCTTTCCATGTCATGCCAAACGTGTGGAAATCTTTTGTCCAAGTCGTATTGGAATCATGCGTCACTACCCATTTGTTCCTGCATGGCTGCGAGACTTCCAGGATAATTCCTGCGCTCAACTGTTTACTTCCAATGTCAATTCCGTCGTGATCTATGTTATCGTTACCCCTTACGAATGCCACTCTAATAAGACCTGACTCGTAAGCTAACGATCCATACTCTAATCCTTGGGGCTCCAGGTATATTTCTGTAAAAAAAAAACACATAATATAATCTTTTTTTTTTAAACCATGTCCGCTTCCAATGTGGAGCATATGGACGCCTAATGAGTTTACCTCAACAGAAGTGTTTCTACGAGAACTGCTTGTTACTCAGTTGCTCAACCTCTCTTTTTTCCAAAGAGAGTAGGGATAGAAGGATAGGGCTAGGGCAGGACTAGTGATAAGCTAATCGCTCTCGATACGCCCCGTTCATAGGATAGGATAGGTGAGAGGGGGGAATTCATGACATCACATACATCCATGCCTTTGAACAGAAATTCATAAATCGATTGAAAAAATCAATTTATAAAACTGTCCGCACCGGGAATTGAACCCGGGCCCTCCGTAGCCGAAGCCAACAACGTTGACCACTCGACCACACAGGCGGCAATTTATAATCTACTCGGTCATAAATACTAAAATATATCTCAGTTACTAAAAATTCGCCATGCAAAATTATTTATAATAGAGTTTGATATCGACAAATACCGAGTTCAACGAAAAGAGAAAATTTTCGAGAAAATATTTTAAATTTGGAACACCTACCTATAAACAGTGCTACAAACCTTAAAAAAGAGATTCTTAAAGTGAAAACAGTCCGAAACCAAATCGGCTGTCTAATTTCTAAAACTAACCACAAAATCTCAAGGTTGATCTAAAAACATTCAACCAACCACAATAGTATGACAATTTGAACTACTGAGTTAATTTATGTATACAGTCTTCCAGTGCTGGCGCGAGGCTATTTGGCGCCCTAGGCAACGGTTAGTGACGCGCCCCCTTTTTTACAATTTGTCCCAGTTTTTTTTTTTTAAATAATGACAAAACATATTTTTTTTATATAAATCCATGTCCGCTCCCAATGTGGATCATATAGCTGTTTGTTACTCAGTCGCTCAACCTCTTTTTAACGAATCATATACATACATAGAATACGATACATAATTACAACGAACACATACAAACATCAAAATAAAATATAATGTACTATTGTTAATTAATATTTGAGGATATAAAAATACTCCATTTAAGCGCCCCCTAATGATTTGCGCCCTATGCGGTTGCCTATTTCGCCTGTATGGTAGCGCCAGCCCTGCAGTCCCCTACCAGAATAATTATTAACCTATTTGATAATTTTTCTTTAAAGTAAGATAGTGTGATAATATCTCAGCGAATGTAATAAGTGATTTTCCCATTCAAAGGAAACCCTTGTTGGGTAATAAAATAAGTATCAATTTTTATGTATAATATATCTATGATATGTATTTAAAAGGACAATGAGGTCATTCCATTTTTGATCAAACACGCAAAGATCTCTATGTTACCTTATTTTTTTAATCAAAACACAAGCCATGAATCTGACGTGTGATAACAATGTATCTCAAATATAGTATAAGGTCAGATGTGCTGTTAATAGAATAACACTTCACTATTTACCTGGATATATCCATTTCCCTCTCGGAAGCCTTGCTTTGATTTCCAGTCTTCCATACATGAAACTAAATTTACCACGTGTTGTAATTTTTCCAGAGACAACTGGTGGCCATATATCTTCCGGAAAAGAATTTTCCATTTTGCAAAACTCTGAATAAGTCGCAGTACACCTGAGCGAAGAAAAACTGCCATTAGAATAATTAAAATATATATTATAGCAAAAAATCTATGCTAATTATTTACGCTAATAATTTGTACACACTTCTTTGATCATGCTTAGAAAAAAAAAATTCCAAGTACACGATGAATTTTTTAATTCTAGGTAATTACTATATGTCACTTTTAGGGTGTTCACTGTCAATACTTGGTGGAAAGGCATTATATTAATGAAAACACAATATTCCTTTGTACTTCATTCCATTTTATTTGGTAGGTCAGGACCGGTTTCGCTCATTGCGAGCATTGTCAACTGATAATAAATATAATTTAACAATGCTATATATACAAAAATGAAAAGGTGTAAACAACAATGAGCATTGAAAAGAAAATACCCGGCCACCGAGAGGCCACCGAGGGGCCTCAAAATAAAATATATTCTATAAAACCCATATAATATTTTTAATTCAATTTCAGTAATTCGAAAAAGAGGGCCTATAAATTTCATTGCGCCTCTGGCCTCCCAACTGTTTAATCCGCCACTAGTACCTTTAAATTACGCAGTGATAAATCAAATATAACCTTTTTTCAGATGGAACTTACGACAGAGCTGTACAAATAAAGATATGGGACAAAAAGGAATAGATGGAGTAAAGAAACTTTCGGGGGAATGAATCAATATTGAAAAAGAATCTTCAAATTAATCATACTTACCCTACTGTCAAATCCAGCTTACTTTTGATCAGGCTGTCTTTGACTGCGTTTGGAATGATTTGTAAGCGTTTTTTATCTGTAATTTTAACTGCTGATACATCATAGTAGACAAATTCGTTTTCCTAAAACATGAAATTGAAAAAATTGCAAGATGAGAGACTTGGAAATAATGGCACACTTAACTGCTTCCAGGTGACATGCGGCAATTTATCAAAATGTCGCCGAGTTTTGACAGTAGGCAGCATAAGGTTATATCAAAACAGACCTATTATCATAATATAAATAAGAGTAACTCGTTTTTTACACGGTAGATGAGTTCCACAAAAAACCGTATAAAAAGAGATTGAATAAATAGAAAAACTGAAGACAGGTATCCTAACTTAAAAAAATAGCATTGTGGCAAAGAAAATCGTAAAGAAATATTAATCGAGAAGACTCAAATAAATTACACAAAATATTATTCATATTTTCATATAACGTATTTGAATTAAGAAAAAATAACTACTAATTATATACGGGAACATTTATGAGGGACTGGACACTAATCGTGTTCATAGCTTTAAATGTCTTGATACGTCTAGTGTATCGGGATCTAATGAAACACTTTTTTTGTATTACTGTCTTGTTATGTTGAAATTATTACTATTAGAAAATTTGTTATCTTCTTTTACGTTTTTTCGTTTCTGGGAATCATGTTAGAACAAATAATTCGTGTAAAAATATGGTGTTCTTTTAACTAGACCGTGTTATTTCAAAACCGTATAAAAATAGTGAATAGTGTACATTAAAATTAAGGAGGAGTATCCAGTAGTGCAGTGCTAAATTTAAGAAGTTTACCTGGTCTGTGTATCTTGTGAGAGTTATACCGAGTGTTGTGACCATCGTTTTATAAAGTGAAGAAAAAGCAATTTGTACGAAATACGTTGTTAACCGCCGTGAGAATAAATTGAAAAAAAGTTAAAACAGAATAAAGTGATTTGTTGAAATATTTAATTTTGCATTAAGCAAATAATTATTCAGGGTTGGTAACAAAAAGTACCGAGACGCGATTCAAAAGAGAAGTCCCAGGGCGGCGCCCCGGCCCCACTTCACCACGAGGAGTACCCGTAAACTCAGGGGTGGGCTGGAGGGGGCTCGGAGGGGTCGCGCGAGCCCCTTGTTAGATTATACCACGGCCGGCGAGCCCCTTGTTAAATTAATAGAAAACAATATTCTCAGATCAAACTAGTACATAACTGCAATTTCTGACATATACTATCTACGACAGCTTCCAGTATACACAGTAGTACATTTTTAGCCACTTACATTGATTAGTTTATGTTAAACTGCATATTGTTGCATATTTTAAGTGTATTAAGTAACAATCATTTGCTTATTTAAAAGTATTGCATATTATTGCATATGACTGATAAATTACTTTGACATTGAGCGAGCCCCTTGTTAACGTATTGGCAGCCCACCGCTGCGTAAACTAACTGCAATACGTCTCGAGTGATCGCGTTACAGACTGACTGGGAAGTAAGGGCTGTTTACTGGGCATTTTCCACAACGTTGAAAATATACGTCAATCGGTTCCGAAACAACAACAAAAAAAAGTTTATGGCTGTTACTTTAAGTGTCCGCAAACCCGAGATCGCCTACCACCGCATTGTCATTTATGTTAAAGGAAAATGAAAAGGGAATTCAAAACATGTAATAGGACTTTAGTTTTATCTTGTTGATTCTTATCAATTTTGACCACTTTACAAAATACGATGTTTTAAGTTCTACAAGAATTGTATAACTACATATGTTGACATCACGACATCTTAAGAACTATTGCCACATCAGTTTATCTTGGCTTGACTTAGCTTGAGGAGTACGTAAGTCAAATATACCAAAATTGTAAATTGTCTACATTGACAGTATATTTAATTTGATCACTCGCATGAAAATATTTCATCACTGATAATTATTTTATATGAAACGTTCGTTCGGATAACTGTTCGATTTGTCTCTTTGATTTATCATTTCAGATATGTTCTGGTTGTAGATGCAGAGGCCACTGCACTTTATCTGCAATATTCTTCTTCGCCGTCAACTCTCTCTCCTTCATTTCAGCGTCCCGTAGATCCACCGACAGTATCTGACAAAATGGTCATCAGCTGCTTTCCCTGTCAATGGAATCCATCTATGTAGTTGGAAGAAGAGATATGCGGGATCCATCGCATGAGCAAGCCAGGTCCATCGTGGTTTTTTTTATTTTTGATACTTTTTTTATACACCAATCTTTTTGAGAAGCGGGCCGGATTGAACTTTTTAAAAACTAAGGGGGCCGGAAGACAAATAAATTCTTATTGGAACCCAGTCAGAATATTATTTCATTTTGTGGTTACATAATAATTACAATGTAAACAAATGTTTGCTCTTCTTAGAATTTCAATAAACGAGAATATTCGAGAAATCTTTGAGTAAACGAACATCTGGTCGTCTCCCCTCCAATTTCTATCTAACTTCCTTCACTTTGAGCCTTACCAGATAGCTGTATGACAATTGATGATTTGAAGTAAATAGTTGTCGTGAATTCATAACTTAATCATGAAAATTTATATTTCTTATATGAATAATTTCTATGCAAAAATCCAGAACTTTTCGCGGGCCGGATAAAAATCTTCGGCAGGCCGGATCCGGCCCGCGGGCCGTAGTTTGGTGACCGCTGCTTTAATGCAATGCGACTGAGTAATAAGTCCTCAGTAAGAATCTGATCAGTATCCCAAGATTTTTTCCATTTATATTATATCGCGGTATTCGTTTTAGAGAATGTCAAATCGGTACTTCATTATTTTATATCTAACCTGATCATACGCTGGAAACCTGCGTTCGACAATCCACTTGTCGGGAGAGAGTTTCTGGTCAAAAGTTTCTTCAAAGATTAGTTGACTTCGGCAAGTCGATTTTCCTCCGTTGTATAGAGTATTTGAACCATGGCAAAATGTCCCAGCCCCGCTGGTGGTTCCGACGGAATTGGGAGAGTACTCATTAGGTAGTGGGGAAACATCGCTTACTAAACCTGGAAACAGAATATTGTATTATTTTGTTGTTGTCGTTGAAATCTTTCTGGGTACAGTGGAACCCCCAATTACACTACCCCGAATTACGCGCTGGCTTGAAATATTCACCGCAAATCCCCCAATTGAACGGTCACATTCCATTTTTGTTGCTACGAGACGGTCGTCTTTGCGGTGCATACAGTCAAATGTTGGCTAACGTCTGTGTATTCAACACGTGTCAGGGTATACACGCATAGCCGGGCGACTTTCTTTGTGTTGGATTTTGGCGCGTTTTGCATTTTATCACTAAGTAACTAATTTTGTATGAGATTCACTCCCCCAATTACACTACCGCAAATTACACGGTCCTGACTTTAGTGTAAATGGGGGTTTTACTGTATTTCGTATTCACCGGGACGCCTCGTAGGTATAGGCGTGTAAGCAGTTGCTTAGGGGCGGCAAGTGTTAGGAGCGGCAAATGATCACAAAATATATTTTTAATATACGATTTTTTTTCATAAAAATTATGATGCCTTGTAATACTGCACTGGTAATAATATTATGACCAATGGGTATACAGAAATTAACTATATCGCAAAAATATTCTTTAAATATGATATTTACTCATGGCGGCATATAGGCATCAGCTTGCAGCTTACATGTTGATAAAAGCAAGTGGAAATGGCCTGGGTCATAAAAACTTTTTTTAAATACATAGATGAGTAGAGGATTTGAATTTATATATTGGTTTATGTATTCCTAGAATAATGTGAAATAATGAAAACATGTAACTTTTACTCGTATGTTTTATTCGATTCATATCGACTGTGGAAAGGAAAAAGGACGTAACCCACAGTTTTTCCAAAACAGCTTTTTTTCGATAATCACAATGTATCAAACTTGATACACGATATATCAAAAGGATGCAAGCTACAAATGCCAAATTAGTATCTAAATTTAGCTTTTAAGTTTGAAAAAGATGACTTTGTAAAAAATTAAAACCAAGAAAAAAGACAGAAATAAAGGTTTTTCCTAGATAATTTCTTTAATTGATATTAGATTATGTCAATTAAACACCAGTTTAGAAGTCTCCGTGCACATCAAGGTTGTGTATAATTCATAATTTGCATATGGCCCAAAATCATCAAAACAGGTTTTTTGCGCCTACTGTAAAATTTGATATGTGTGGGTTACGTCTTTTTTCCTTTCCACAGTCGATATGTAATGTATGTATATCTGTTTTGCTCGTTATGAGAATTACTCGTTATTAGAGGTGCTCGTTATGCGAGGTTCCACTGTATACGCAAAATATTTTTTGAAGCTACCAAATGTCACTATATTAATTTAAATATATTGCATATTTATAGATTATATAATATAACGCGAAGATATGAGAATAGTGTTTTTCTTAATTTAACAAGGAGCTCGCCGGCCTGAGTACTTAACAATAGGCGCGAGCCCTTGCGAGCCCCTTCCAGCCCACCCCTGTATATGGGTTCTTATAATATTATTATTGATATATGCTTAATTTATTTCGTTGACAGAACCAGCATTTTAAAATAGTATTTATAATAAAAGGACAACCCACGGCCTATTTTCTAATTAGAATGACTTTTAACGGCTAAAATGCTCTCAATATAATATGATAGTAATATTACGTGCATACTTAATACTTACGGGTGACAATATACACGAGTCCTTCCTTCAAATACCCAAGGGATCGGTGTTGAACAAACACGTTGTATTCCAAGACATCTTCCAGCTGCAAGGTGTAGTTGAGATTTTCGTACGTCCATTCGTTTTGAAATGGAAACAGTGCATCACCTTCGATTAGTGTAGGGTCCTTCAGATCCAAGAATTTATTGATTTCTCCTTCGAAGCTGAACATTTCTATTCCAGGAGAGTCTGGAAGAATTTAAATTATTACATGTATAATCACTTTTAGGGTGTTCACTGTCAATACTTGGTCGAAAGGCATTATAATAATAAAAACACAATATTTATTTGTACTTCATTCCACTTTATTTAATAGGTCAGGACCGGTTTCGCTCATTGCGAGCATTGTCAACTGATAAGCAATATAATTTAACAATGCTATTTATACAAAAATGTAAAGTTGTAAACAACAATTGGCATGGAAAAGAAATTACCAATTAGATTAAAAGTGATTCTAAAATAACACAAAATTAAAATGTTTAAAACATATAACATATGTTACTTTATCCATTGCATTAACCCTTGTTAACTATTTTTTTTATATATATTTATAAAAAAATATATATTTCTTTTGTAAGAATTGATATGGTCTTTGAAAAATTCCTTTTGCAGAATCTTCTTGTCTGTCGATTTTGTTTAAGTATGTACACACACCAACTACTTGGAAGCGGGGAAAAACAGGAAACTATCATTGAGCCTATTCACTTTATTAATGTAGCATTTTATCATTTTGTCAAAAAAAAATCCCAAATTTTAATCATGTTTGTAATTACTTTCAGTTACCACTCTAAATTTATTAATCTTGGATGATTTTTTAATTATACGTTAGATGTGTTTAACATTTTAATTTTGTGTTATGTTAGATGAACGAAAAAACCTCTTCACATTTTTTTAAATTTAATGATTCATTAAAAAATTATTTATTTACTACATTCGGGGGTCAAAAAAACGGGACGCGGGTTATGTATACCTATTTTAGAACAACTTATTGTATTATATTATCTCTTTGGAATCAGCATATTCGCCATTTGACGAACATGTCAAAACTCAAAGAAAAACCTTTCTGCAATGGCTCCTATAACTCGCTCCCGCTGTTCACAAAAGAAATGAAATTTTTTTACAGCTTTTTGATTTCATTTACAGTTAACATATTTTACATAATAATATCTTACTAGCTGTAAGCCCGTTGACCTCAACGGGGGGATTTTTGTTGCATTTTTAAGTAGTCAGAAAATTTAGTGGCGAGAAAAATAAATTACAAACCTGTTTATTGAATAAGCAAAAAATTATAAAATTAAAATAAATATACCTCGGGGCATATATCGACAGCCCTGCAGTATTTAAATTGTAAATTATTTAGTTTTTAAGATAATGTTTAAGTTTGCTAACAATCATTTTTCGTAGTAGCAGAAATAGACCTCGGGGCATATATCGACAGCCCTGCAGTATTTAAATTGTAAATTATTTAATTTTTGGAATAATGTTTAAGTTTGCTAACAATCATTTTTCGTAGTAGCAGAAATAGACCTCTATTATATATATCAGAAATAGACCTCTATTATATAAAATATATACAATATATATTTTATTCAACTAATTTTCAAGTACGCTAACAAATATATTTCGTAGAAGAAGAAAAAGACCCGAGGACATTAGTACGAACATATTTGTGATTTGTGATTATTTTATCGACTATTAATATATGGGTTATGAGATTATGAGCATATACTTTGGTAGATTTCAAATAGGTCTCTAATTCAGAAGTACATTTACTCTTTATATTTAACACAAAAACATTTCATTATTTGAGATACGACATACCAGGTTGCCCTGGAGGTTATCTTTCTCGACTTAATAAAAACTCAGAAAGAAAAGCACGTACCGAACTTATGTATAACATATGTAATTCATTATGCATGCTCATTTGGATATTTCAAGCACAGTAAATATAATACTTAACACCTCCATGCCCATGATGCAATCGTAAATAGTTGAGCCATTAAGTCATTCAATATTTCTCTTAATATTGTCAATAAGTATTTATCATTTTAGGTATTCTAGCATAAATATATTTTTTAAATTAATTTTTAGCTGCTAACATAGGTTTAAATACTGTCAATAAAAGTGAAACTGAGATGCCATCATGGCAGGGAACGTGATTTTTTAGGATGGTTTGTTACGGGTTAACATCACGATTCTAAAGCTCACTGCCAGAGATATTATGCTTGAAGTTTTTTTTAACTATGTCTAGTGTCCAATAATATAGGTTATCTCAGCGGTGGGCTGCTAATATCTTAACAAGGGGCTCAGTAAATCTCAGTCATAATGCCTTTACACTATAGATGATACATATTCGTATTACAATTTAACAGAAATTGCAGATAGGTGCTGATTTGATTTGAGACGAATGATTTTCTTAACTTAACAAGGGGCTCGCCGGCCTCGCCTAATTTTAACAAGGGGCTCAGGCGAGCCCCCCCGAGCCCCCTCCAGCCCACCCCTGGGTTATCTTAGCTGATGTTTTTCTATGTAAATTACTTATTTCTCAGTTTCCCAAAATGCATTTTACGATGATAGTAGGAATATAAGAATAAGGCTAGGGCATGACAAGTGGTAAGCCAATCGCTATCTCTATGGCGCATTTTAAGGATCGGATAGGTAGAAGGTAATTTTAGATAACAGAGATATATATATATTTAAAAGCCCGTGAGAACCTCAATTGAAACTAGGGCATCCGATACCGGACCCTTTTTGTGATTCCGAAATTTCGGGATTGATAATTTTTCCAATCCCAAATTAAAATCAAAATAAAATCGTGTATAAATTGGAATTCGGGATTGAGAAATTTTTTGCTCGGCTAAAAATCCTAAGATTTTTCAAACGATTCCATGTCAATTTTATTTTTATCAAGAATTTCCAAATCCAAAAACACAGGAATTTACGGAATTACCAAAAAATACTTTAAATACATACAAATATTTATTTTTTTACACCTCGCTCAACTTTATGTAATTTTCTCAATCCCGAAATCCCAGGATTAGTACTATCAAAATCCCGGAATTTTAGGATCACAGAATTGGACGGGAACCTGAAATTGGAGACCCTAATTGAAACCAACGATGCGCACTACTCGAATCTTCATCTGCTTGAAATGTAGGTAAGAATTTTACTTTTTATTCTTTAAGGTAAATTTTGAAAAATTCAAAACAATTTAATACTGAACGGTAAATTGTAAATGCCACCTAGTAAAAAAAACGATTTAAAGTTTTGGGTTTTACCCATAACATATCATCAACCGCATTCGTTGTACAATTATCACTCGTAATTATTTCGACGTTGTCTGTCATCCTAGTTTTTTTTATTTTTTATCATCTCGGGAAAAACACCAAGATGGGTTTGTTTTCACCAAAAAAATACGATAAAAAAACATAGAGTAAAATAGAGTTGTTTTTTTAAAATTCTTGTGGTATAACATTTAACATATTTTTTCATGTTCCTGTTTTAGCATTTATATGCGAAATACCATTCCATTATGAGATTCAGTAGCTTCAATACAAAATGTTAAGTAAGCCACCATCTGAACATTTATTTAGACTTGTAAATGATTACTTTAACAATCTTTAAAAAAACATCTGATGAAAATGCGGAGTATATATTAACAACATTTTTTCAATTTTCATATATTTCGTGGAAAAAATGCTATCAAAAGTAATATAAGTATGATTCTTTTTCACTTTGGTGGAAAGGCATTATATTTATAAACACAAAATATTCCCTTGTATTTCATTCCACTTTATTTAATAGGTCAGGACCGGTTTCGCTCATGGCGAGCATTGTCAACTGATAAGAAATATAATTTAACAATGCTATTTATACAAAAATGAAAAGTTAAAAGCAACAATTGGCATTGAAAAGAAATTGCCAATTACATTGTAAGTGATTCTAAAATAACACAAAATTAAAATGAGTGGTGACTGAAAGTAATTACAAACATAATTAAAATTTGAGATTTTTTTTTTGACAAAGTAATAAAATGCTACATTAATAAAGTGAATAGGCTTAATGATAGTTTCCTATTTTTCCCCCGCTTCCAAGTAGTTGGTGTGTGTATGCCAATTTCAATGCCAATTGTTGTTTACAACTTTTCATTTTTGTATAAATAGCATTGTTAAATTATATTTCTTATCAGTTGACAATGCTCGCAATGAGCAAAACCGGTCCTGACCTATTAAACAAAGTGGAATGAAGTACAAAGGAATATTGTGTTTTTATTAATGGTTCTTTTAACGTATTCAACCATCAAGCTTTTGTTTATTTGACGAACAAACTTACGACTGAATGAAAAATCAATACATATTTTTGTTCAATCAACAAAACATACATTTGGCATTACAGCTTGTGCCAATAGATTTTTTTGTAACTCACTCGAGATTAACTCGAGGAGTACAAACAACCACGTCGTAGGTTTTAAATTTAAATTGAAAACGAAATACATTAACCTCACCGGAAATCAAAACCTGACCCGCCAGATTGGTAGAGCACACTCTAATTAACTAGATCGCAACGAGCTATATTGAAAGATATGTATACAAAGGGCTATCAAACGAATTCGAATCCTTTTCTACTGAACGGGCATATCCACTTTAAATCACTTTTTAGCCAGCGGTGGGCTGCCAATACGGTCACAAGGGGTTCGCTAAATCTTATGGCTATTCGTGATGTTCTAGAGAAGATGTGAATTTTTTTATCACTCACATGCATACGCAATAATTATTGAAGCTATCGAATGTTACTTTATACCAGTGGTTTTTAACCTTTTCTAAGTAACGGTGCACTTTTGATGATGGGAAAAAGTGGCGGTGCACCAGAATTGAGAGATCGAAAAAAATATGTGGACATCACTATTTTGCGGATTTTTTTGTTTTTACATTTTTTTTAGCGGTGAACTTGCAATAAGCGCGCAGTGCACGGGTTAAGAACCACTGCTTTATACACTTATATTTTGTAACAGTACGCAGTATATCGTAATTCAATCAATATCAATAGCTGAAAAATGTACCTCAGTATCCCAAATGTACATTACAACTTTTTAAATTTAAATATATTGTCTATGTATAGATTATGCCGCCTGTGTGGTCGAGTGGTCAACATCGTTGGCTACCGCTACGGAGGGCACAGGTTCGAATCCCGGTACGGGCAGTTTTATAAATTGATTTTTCAATCGATTTATGAATTTCTGTTCAAAGGCATGGATGTATGTGATGTCTTGCATTCTCCCCTCCCACCCATCCTATCCTATGAACGGGGCGTATGGAGAGCGATTAGCTAACCACTAGTACTGTCCTAGCCCTTTCCTTCTATTCCTACTCTCTTTGGAAAAAGAGAGGTTGAGCAACTGAGTAACAAGCAGTTATCGTAGAAACATTTCTGTTGAGATAAACTCCATTAGGAGTCCATATGCTCCATATTAGGAGCGGACATGGAAAAAAAAATGTATAGATTATATAACGCGAAGATCTGTGAATAATGTTTTTCTTAATTTAACAAGTGGCTCGCCGACCTGAGTAATATTTAACAAGGTGCTCGCGCGAACCCCTGTGAGCCTACTCTAACCCACTCCTGTTTTTAGGCGTTAACTGTCAATACTTAGTGGAAACTTGAAAGCCGTTATATTAAAAAATAAAACATTCCTTTATAAAATGAATATAAAGATCAACTGAGAATTGTTCTTGAAAAATAATGTTTATAAATACACAAGGAAAACATATCTTGAATGAACCATAATTGTTTATTTGAGCTTCTTACTATACGAAGCAAGAGTGAGTGTAATTATTAAATATTACGTATTGCAGTAAAATAATTTTGTTGATATTATAGATTACCTGGTATAGATACCCTAAATCCCACTGGTGATAGTGCTTGGACTATAACCTTCGGAAACACAAACTCACAACGAACATCCACTAGAAAACAACTTAATGTTGTAATTAAATAAAGACTCCATGTCTTAACCTCACTCTGAAACATCTTAAAGTGGACTGATTTTGTGTTATCAGTAATATATAACTTGCCGTCACTGATAATTCACTCGTCACAGCGTCCATTCAAAAATATTTCCATTATGATGTTAATAAAAAGGATAAATAAATAAACGGAAACGATATTACCTTTTAATATTATAAACAGTGCTTTTCCCTCCATGTAACGCGGTTGAACGGCGTTCCGGCGCCTTTTTCTTGGCACTTTGAATGTTTCCGATCAAAAGTAGCCAAATTTTATTTTTAATTTGCATAGAAAACTTTTGAACTGAGAGCGATTAGTTAATCACTAGTTCTATCCTTCTGTCTTTACTCTCTCGAAAAAAAGAGGTTATACAACCGTTTTAAATAAAATTTCAGTTGAAATACCTCTATTACGAAACCATATACAGTATGCACTAGGGCATCCAGTCCCGGGATTGACATGGTCGCGATACCGGGATTTCGGGATTGAGAAATTTTGAGCAAATCCCGAAAATTTAGATGAAATTGGCAAATCGGGCATTTCAAATTCCTTGGTGACCTAAAAAAAAAAAACGAGCTCCTGTGATAATCTGGGGAAAAAGTATACCAAATCGAGGATTTTAAATTCTTCGGTGAGCTAAAAAAAAAACAAGGTTTGGAGATAATCTGAGGAAAAAGTATAGGGAATTGAGGATTTCAAATTTCTTTGGTGGACTAATCCTAATCCCGGGATCCCGGGATCCTGGGATTGAAAATGTATCAATCCCGGAATCCCGGGATTGGATACTCTAGTATGCACCACATTGGGAACGGACATAGATTTTAAAAGAAGCTTGACAAGAAGTGAGTTCCGGCACCTTTTATTTAAAAATAAAACACACATTCGCTCGTGTGAATAGTCTTATTTATTTCCGTATGTACATTTTACGCAGTCTTTATTAAATTGGATGTACGAAGAAAAATAAATATTTCATGAAATATATATATTCAGGGGCCAATATTGAACGAGGAAGTTTTAGACTGCCAAATAACTTAAGCTTCCCTGTCATTAATTAAGCTGAGAGGTCAACACTTTTGAACGTTATTCCTAGTCCGTTGCGGTGAACGAGGTTTTGAATCCCATAAGTGAACTTTTTGTAATGTATTTTTAATATTTTAAAATGCATTCAAATTTAACTGCTTGAGCGTCTCTATTTAATGTAGATGGTATTAAAATTTTATTTACAGTTTTCTTTTCAAAGCAATTGATTTGTGTGGTGTTAAGTATCACCCATCCGATAATTTATTTATTTATTTAATCAAGATTGCATAAGGTTAACAAATTATAAATTTAAAACTTTTACAATGAAGAAAAAAAAATAGTACAATTTAATATTATAAGCAGTAGAAAAAAAATAGCAAGGAAGTCAACTGAGTAAGCTCCGACGAACTCTACTTTAATACATAAAAAATAGTATACGTCGAAACTCACCCACGTCTACGTGGAATATGTCGACATCTGAAGCAATATTGTTGATAATAAAAGCATAATAACGAGAGCTAAATGTATATAATCTTCATCATTCTTTAATTCTTCCTCTCTCCAAAAAGTAGAGGTTTTTAGCAAATAAATAGCAATACCATCTCCTAATCAACATCTATTAAGATTTGTCACATTCCTTAATGATATGGGTGTCTTAATCTAAAATTATTTCCCACTAAGCTGATCATAAAATTTGGTCGTAGCGAAAGAGATTAGTTCTTTTACCCTTTATTTATTTTATGTTTTTCAATAGATTTATAGATTTCTTTTCAAAGGCATGAATGACTGGTAATCCTCTTCAACTTTTTCGAATCTAAAAACGGAAAACAGCGATTAGCTAACCCAGGGTTTCCCAAACTTATTTTACAATGGAACACTTCGCAAATCTGGAAATATTACCGGAACACAGCTTATTTTTGTAAAATACGATAATTAATAATTGAATAAATATTGGTAAAAAATATATGTTACTAAATCAATTTTTATTTATTAGCTAATTATTTTTAAAACGTGCCACATACAAATATAAGTATAATATATAAAGCTCTTTGTGATTCAAAATCTCCGCCTCTACCTAGGTATTTGAAGTTTTAAAAATCAGTAGAGATTAACCATCACTCGAAGATGCTTAAATATGTTACAGCGTATATTAATTACCATTCCAATTTTTTGGCGGAACACCTATTTAGGTCCCACGGAACACCAGTGTTCCGCGGAACATAGTTTGGGAAACCCTGAGCTAACCAATAATCCCGTCCTTACTCTTTCTTCCACCCTTTTTTTATTTTATGTTTTTCAATCGATTTAAAGATTTATTTTGGGTTGTTTGACAATTTCGTACCCGCAATTAATCTTTCCAGAGAATCGCTTCATTTTTCGCGGCATTTAGAAAGCTTTAAAGAGTACCATGTTGTAAAGAATATTAACATCAATTAATTCTCTTAAAAAATAATGCATATTATAGTTAGATTGGAGTATATACACATACCAAACGAGTTGATGCGTCACCAAAGAGGATTTTTGTACACAGACTAGCGAAACAAAGCACATTTCCTCCATTTAGAAATGCACATAGTTTAGGCGGAATTTCCGCGAAAAAATAATGCTCGAAACTGGTCTTAAACGGGGCGGCAAAAAATACCACATTAATATTGAGAAAATACACATTCTAGGAATTAACTTTAAATAATTCCCAGTATTTTTATCTATATCGTATACAATAATATCACACAAACATTTGATCATCTTTATTTAAATATCGACAGTGGTAAATAAAAAGGACGTAACCCACACATACTAAATTTTACAGGAGGCGCAACAAACCTGTTATGATGATTTTGGGCTATAGGCCAATTATGTAATACAGTGGAACCTCGATCTACCGTTCTCGCATTGTTCGTTTTCCCGCATGGATCGTTTATTTTTCATAGTCCCGGCCAAACACCCATAAGAACAATGTAAAAGAATCCCGCATTAATCGTTCCCCGATTTACCGTTTTCCTCGATCTATCGTTTAAATACTTTGGTCCCGTCACGAATATTATCCCGATTGACCGTTTTCGTTGAATATTTTTCATAAATAGTTTTGCCTCGCATTTCGTTTCGCGTTTTTTTCAGTGGAACCCCGATCTACCGTTCTCGCTATCTTCGTTTTTTTTGCATGGATCGTTTATATTTTACTCGACCAAGACCCCGTCATAACAATATTTAATAATTCCACGTTTATCATTCCCCGATTAACTGATTTCCTCGATTTATCATCTAAATAATATTATCGTCCCGTCCCAATTATTATCCCGATTGACCGTTTTTGTAGAATATTTTTTTTGTTCAAATAGTTTTACATCGCATTTAGTTATATAAATAAATAAGTTTTTTGAAAATTAAACATTTTTTGGTATTATTTGATGATTTCCCGCATTATCGGTTTCCCGCATTATTCGTTCATTTATTACGGTCCCTTGAAAAACGTAGAATCGAGGTTCCACTGTATACACAAACTTGAAGTGCACGAAATGGTGTTTAATAATGACGTAACCTAACAATAATTTAATCAATTGTTTATTTTACCCTATTATAATGGAGTTCTACCAAGTAAATGCCAAATCAATAAATAAAGTCTATTTTACTGTGTGCAAGTTTGACAGGACAAACTTTTTTCAAATTTAGATACTAATTCGGCATTTGCAACTTACATCCTTTTGATAGAACATGTATCGAAATGTATACATTGTAATTATCGAAAAATAGCTGGTTTGAAAAAACTGCGGGTTACGTCCTTTTTCCTTTCCACAGTCGATATGTATATATTTATGTAAATAAAGTGGAAATAAAGTACAAAGGAATATTTTGTTTTTATTAACCTAACTTGAAATATAAAAAAAAGTATTGTTTTTTTCATTCGATATAAATGTTTCTTTTTTGTTACATTACGAAAACAATCTGTAATAATTTAACATTTTTTACTGAACGTTTCTTATAGTGTGCTAAATAATAATCATTATCACATTTGACCTTACGCTCTTCCTACAAGGCCATCCAGATATTATCAAAGCGAATGCTCACAAGCTATAACTAGGCATTCAATCTAATTTAATTGATTTACTGTTAAAAATTAGCTTAACGGAAATCTTTACGTGTAACGTGTTCAAACAACTCGGACGGTTGAGCTACAGAGCTATTCAGATTTGAAGAAAACTCGTCATTAAATTTAATTTATGTTCCTCTTTTTTCTTAAAGTAAAATGTCAGGTCCTATAGCGCAGCGGTAAGCATTGCCGGATCTTACGGGCTCGAATCCCAGTACGAACTGCATTTGATTCTATTTGATTTATCGATTTCTGTTCGAAAACATGGGTGTTTGTGATGTCTTAAACCTCCCCCCCCCCCGACCTTTTCCGATCTCTTAATAACTGCGATTAGTTAAACACTGGTCCTGTTATAGCCTTATCCTTCTATCCAGTAGTGTGCTACTATGGGTTCGCACCGGCTCTGCTGAGCCGGTTCCTAAGCCCGTCAAGGTTATCCCAAAATCGACGACCGAGGTGCGAGCCCGTTAATAAAATTTTAGCAGCACACCACTGCTTCTATCTCTACTACTCTCTTTGAAAAAAAGAGGTTTACGATTTTCGTTCAAAGGCATGGATGTTTGTGGTGTCTGAAAATTCCCGTAAAATAACGGGGCGTAGTGAAAGCGATGAGGTGACCACTAATCATGTATATCCCTACTCCCTTCGAAAAAAAGAGGTTGTGCAGCTGAGTAACAAGCAGTTCTCGTAGAATTCTTCCATTAGAAATTCATATGCTTCACATTAGGAGCAGACATAGATTAGAAAAAGTTATACAAATAGTAAAGTGTAGCAATAAAGTTGTATGTTCATCTTCTTAAATATAAAAAAAAATATCATATAATAAACCTGATACAATTGCATAGATATTGTAGATGTCACAGTTACGACGTGGAATATCCTATGAATGTATACATTCACTAGCAAACGTATACATTGAACATAATTTTTAGTTGAGGCTTAAATCATTACAATTCACATGTACTTTGACTTGTAAGTGTATGAATAAACTAGAAAGTGTATTATCTCACTGACGAGCGCTAGACACATTAGAAATGACATTCCAGTTAAGGTCATAGTAGTATATTGACAAGTATAAGTCAAAGTAAAAAAAAGACGTCATGTTCGGCGCTTATATAAGGTAAGCCTCGTCAATAGTTGAAAATTTTGGCGACGAGCAAAAATGCTACGAAAAATTTGATAAAAATTGTGGAGCTTTTATGTCTTTTAAGTTTTGATTCATCGCTAAATATGGAATAACTATGCCATTTGTGTGTCTTAGTTGGTTCGTTCTACCGTTCGGGTGGGACTAGACCCACCGGTGGGCTGCCAATACGTTAACAAGGGGCTCGCTTAATCCCAAAGCAGTTCTCGGTGCTCTGGGGAAGGAGTGATTTTTTTTATCACTCGTATGCAATTATATCCAATACTTAAATACAGTGGCGGTTCGTAAACTAAAATCTTGGGTAGGCTAAAGAAAAATTTAGAATTGTATACTATCTACGAAATTGTGCATGTTTCCACTTAACTTTATATATTAATCTACAAGCAAATTAACAAATACTACGACACTACTGCAAAGCATAAATTATTAAATAATAAAATCAAAGCTTATGTAAGTATGAAATAATATAACACAATCGAGAGTATTATTGTAGGTAGACATAGCATTGCTTTATATTGACAGAGGAAAATCAAAACAAAGATATTTCATTAATTTGGGAAAGATTAGTTACGTTTAGAAATGCATTTATTATGTTCAGCGGCCGAATTGCTGTTCATTTTTATTCGGCCATTTAAAGTTTTGGGTGAAAAATGCAGGTTGGGCTAAGCCCACCTAGCCCAGTACGTAGAACCGCCACTGCTTAAATAAGCAATCGATTTGTTACTAAATACACTTATAATATGTAACAATATGCAATTTACCGTAAACTTATCAATATAAATGGTCAAAAATGTATTACTGGGTATACTGAAGCTGTCCTAGACAATATGTAAGACAAAAATTGCGGTTATGTACTCATTTGATCTGGAAATATTGTTTTCTCTTTAATTAACAAGGGGCTCGCGCCAGCCCCTCCAAGCCCTCTTCAACTCACCCCTGACTAGACTTTACGCTGATCACATGACGTTATCACTTGCAGGTCCTGTGACACCTCATACATCCAGAGAAGTTGGCGTTCTGCAAACGCTTCGCTTTCCCTCAGGAGTACAAAAAGAGAGGACAAATGATGAGACGCTTCTCTGATAAAAATAAATCATTGTAAGTATCACTTAATTACTTTTGTATATATGCAGGGGTGGGCTTGAGGGGGCTCGGAAGGTCTCGCGCGAGCCCCTTGTTAGATTTTACCACGGCCGGCGAGCCCCTTTTCAAATTAAGAGGAAACAATATTCTCAGATAAAATTAGTATATAACTGCAATTTACGACTTATATATATTATCTACGACAGCTTCCAGTATATGCACAAGTACATTTTTAGCCATTTACATTGATTAGTTAATGTTAAACTACATATTGTTGCATGTTATAAGTGTATTAAGTAACAATCGTGCTCTTATTTAGGTATTGCATATAATTGCATATGATTGCATATAATTGCTTTGAAATTGAGCGAGCCCCGTGTTAACGTATTGGCAGCCCACCGCTGTATTTATGTATATTTAAGGAATTTACTATATCCGTTAAAGCATTCGTTATTTTCTATGATGGAATTAATACAGATACATTATAAACAATTTGTATAAAATATATTCAAGGATCACCAATCAAACAGTCAGTACTCATTATCGTTGTAGGAGTTGAAGGGTCAAAAATTATAAATGATATTATTTAGACGATATTTTAAAATTCTGTTTAATTAATTTATCATGGTAAATGAAAAAATAGAGCATAGTGCGGTAGGGTATGTAACTATATAAACAAATATAATTGTATTACAGCACGAATAAGTGAGACGGAATGGTTATCGTTTACAGAGATTGGGACAGAAAATCCTGTTAAACCATTACCCGATTCAAAAAACAATATATTAATAAACTTCTGGTCATATAAAAAAATAGAAACACAATATTGGCGCTTAACTATGGCAACCGATTTTATTGTATATATATTTATATTAGCTAAGCAAAGTAATACAATAATTTATTCAATCAATTATTCTCTTCCCTCAACTTTTTAGAAGAAATGATTTGTATTGTAAATAAAAAATGTTTTCTTCTTTGTAAATCAATACAATGTTTGGAATATATTTTTCATTCCTGCTTGGTTTAATGAGATTTTACTTGTAACTTAATTTTATGTTCGTTTATTGTTTATGGCAATATTTTTACAAGTTCCATGTTTTGCCGCCAGGTTTGA
The DNA here is from genome assembly GCA_031772345.1 of Himalopsyche anomala. NCBI lineage: Eukaryota > Metazoa > Arthropoda > Insecta > Trichoptera > Rhyacophilidae > Himalopsyche > Himalopsyche anomala. Next base: position 22,988,187 of record CM062831.1, on the reverse strand, counting down.
ATTAATTGATGGACGTCATTTTTACTGATTACTTTTCAACGTGTGAAACAAACCGCACGTCGCAATCTACTCAGCAAACTTATATGAATTTTTGTTATAAATTGATAGCACAAAATAATAAATAACAAATATTACCAAGATGCAACAGTTTTTTGGAAATAATTCTTTTATTACCATTCTACATATCGCGTGAACTGAATACGATATTTTTCAACAATTCCACCATTAATTTGTAACATCTAGACTTCTAATTATGGATTTCAATGCCGGTGTTTTAGAAACCGGAATTTCGGTATTCTGGTATTCATGGTGATTCTTCAATACCGAATACCGGTTTTGAAAATGCAAAAATTTCAATATTTTCGTATTGAAAATGAAACAATATCGAATTTTAAATAAAAACCATCCCATAGATCAAGGTTTCCCAAACTTATTGTGCAACGGAACACTTCGCAAATCTGGAAATGTTACCAGAACTCAACTAATTTTTTAGGTTGGGTAATTCATAAAAGTAAAAATATTTTTAAAGAAATATGCTTATTATTTATTACCGAATTAATTATTTTTTAAAAAATGTAAAAAAAAATGAGTAAACAAAGCTCTTAGTGATTCAAAATCTCTGCCTTTAACTAGATATTTGACGTCTTCAACATCAGTAGAAACATATCATCACTCGATTTTTTATATGAAGTGGAAGATGCTTAAATGTGTTGCAGCGTATATAACCATTACAAATTTTTGCGGAACACCCTTTTAGGTCCTACGAAGCAGCAGTGTTACGCGGAAGATAGTTTGGGAAGCCCTGCCATAGATAAATTCAATTGTTTGCGATAAATTTAGATGTTTAAAATTTGCATAGAATATTGTCAGGTATTAAAATAGATGAGCCTTCTTATAATGATTTTTTTAACAATGTCCGCTCTCAATGGTGAACATGTGGACTCCTAATGGAGTTTATTTCAACAGAAAGTGTTTTTTTGAGAACTGTTTGATATTAAGTTACTCAACTTCTCATTTTCACAGAGAGTAGGGATCGAAGGATAAAACTAGGAAATAACTGGTAGTTTATTTTGGATTAATAATATCTGTGTTTTGCGATATTTTTAATGAAAACATTTGCGACACCTGAATAATTATTTCACATACATAGTTCATTACATTTGATTGAAGTATGTTCATTACCGAGAAACAGCCAATGCTATCTCATAAAACTTGGGAGTCCCTGCGTTATTAAAATGTAAATGATATTAAAAAATAATGGCTCCAAATCTGAGAAACCGGGCTCGCTGAATCAGTAATCGGTAATATAGCCCATCGTTTTGTCGTCTGCCGTCAGTCGTTAGCAAAATGCGTCCGCAAGAGGTCGGAGTGTTGTTCCTTATCTGTGCAGTGGTTTTACGTGCATCGGATGCACAGTTCACCATCCCTGATGTAGACATCCAGGCTCTGACGACTGGTGGATTGAGAGTCTCTATTCCAGGTTAGCATCAAACAGTCTTCGGAAGAATATAGCACGATACTGTTTACAGTGACTTGGTGAATACGGAAAAAAAACGATAAACTAAAATGTTTCCAAAATCACACTTTTAAAACAGGTTTTACGGAGTGCTTATCGTAATTAATATTCATTATTGTTACGAACAAAAATCTGTCATTTCAATTAAAAAATAATCACCAAATCTATTGTTTACTGGAACACTTTACGACATTCGAAAATCTAAATAAAAAATAAGTATTGCTTTATTTTGTCAAATTAAATTTGGCTACATTTTAATAAGCTATAAATAGCGATGTATTTATTTATATTAGCCTCGCAAGAATTGTGAACAACTAATTCAATATCATTCGCTTAGTTCTTAAAATAATAATTAATTCAACTTGTAAATGTATTTTGCACGGATATTTATATACATGCTTATTAATTTACTCATTTCAAACGTCAAAACTTTTGTCAAAATATTGTACGTAGCATTGAAGTGTTTTTTTAGACCATGCCCAGGGACGTCCCTTTGGTATAGGCGAGTTGGCAGTTGCCTAAGGGCGGTAAGTCCCAGGGAGCGGCAAATGATAACAAAAATATGTTTTAAAATGACTAACGAATTTGGCTCAGAATAAATATGATGCGTGAAAAAATGCCAAAAAATATATTTTCGATGGTACTAATTACAGTACTTAACTTTAATGCACATGTCTTCTTTAGATATGATATTTCTTGGTGGCGGCACTATAGGCTGCAGCTTAAGCGTAAACTAATAAAGGCACTCGGAAACTACCTGGGTAATAAAAACACTTTTGAGACAAACCAACTTACTGTGGAACTGATTTAAATAAAAAAAATAAAGTAAGGGTGTTATTATAAACTCTGCCTAGGGGCGGCACATAGTTTAGGAACGTCACTGACCATGCTTGTACATAATAATGAATTATTCAAATGTGCGCAGTAAATTTAAGCAAACAGTAAAAATGCAACCACTTAATAAACACTTCATAAACGAAAAACCAAATATTATTGTTAAAGAGATAGCTCATATACTTTTTATTTCAGTTTTCACAACAACAAAATGAATCAAAATAAAAAATAACGACTTTCTATGTGAACGTAATTGAAGCATAAAAGGTTTCATAACATAGAAAATATAATAATTTGTATTATTATTGATGACATGTTGGAATAATAAAACAGTTTTTGTTTTAATTTTATAATTTTATCTAATGTTGAAAAGCGGTTTTGCTTATCACGAGCGTTAGTTAAAAATACTTTTCTGATCATTATTATTACGAAAATTATAGAATTTCCACCTATAAAAATGGGTTTTATTTATCTATACATGTATCTGTGCCATCCGAAAAGAACAAGTTAAATAACCTCACTCAAAAGATCGACCTTTGACCAAGGTTGTTTGATTGTTGCTCACAAATTGATCACTTTTAATTTGTTCACTGTCGATACTTGGAGGAAAGGTATTCAAATAAATAAAAAAACCCTCTTTTGTACTTCCACATTTATTCAATTTGACTAAGACCGTGTATATAATATTATACTATTTTATATTCAGTGTCTTTTTTTAAAAAAAAAAGATGCCGGATTTCATTTCTTCAAGTGCTTCGCTCAAGCTTTTTACTATTTGTTTCTAATAAATGTCCGTTCTCAATGTGGAGCATAAGCAGGGAGAGATCGGAGGGGCTCGCGCGAGTCCTTTGTTAAATTTTACTCAGGCTGGCGAGCCCCTTGTTAATTTTAGAGAAAACTATATTCTCAGATCAAATAAGTACATAACTGGAATTTCTGACATATATATTATGCAGGGCAGCTTCAGTACACATAGTAGTACATTTTTAGCCATTTACATGAATTAGTTTAGGTAAATTTCATATTGTTACATATTTTAAGTGTATTAAGTAACAATCGATTGCTCATTTAAATATTCCATATAATTGCATAGGAGATTTTAAAAAATTACCCCTTCCTCCGAACACCGAGAATTACTTTGAGATTAAGCGAGCCCCTTGTTAAGGTAACGGCAGCCCATCGCCGAGCATAAGACTTCTCAAATTTCTTAGAAGTATCTCAAAACAAGTATTTTTTACGATAACTGTTTGTTAATCAGTTGCTCAATTTCCTTTTTTTTAGAAGATTACTCTCCTAAAGGATATAATATTTTTTTTCTCATTTCATCTATATTTTGATGTATGCGTTTGTGGAATGAAGAATTATGAACCATGTCGATTCCATTAAGATTTTGTAGGTTTATTTCACTTTCCAACAGATTGAAAATTGGTTTTTCTTTGCTTATTTATATGAAGTTTGAATTTTTTTTTTTGCTGTAAAAATGCTGTTCCTACTGGTATTTGAGCGTGTGAGATCTGTCAAAGAAACCAAAGACATCGTAGGACCCGATCAAAAAAAGACAGAATTTATAAAAATATACAACGTTGAATCATTGGTGGATCCAAGGGGGAGGCTATGGAGGCCATGTCCCCCCCCCCCTGAGGAGAATTTATTTTCCATTTTTCCAATTGATTAACACTTTAATGGCTCTTTAATTGTTCAGTTTACAATTTTTTTATAGAATACATACTTAATTATGTATTATGTTGATTTTCAAATTGAATGGCCCCCTCCTGGGACAATTTCTGGATCCGCCACTGCGTTGAATCATGTTTCATAAAGTGGAATTATTAATACCGTGAACAAATAAACTTAGAGTGATAAAACACTTAATATCCACCATCCACTCTTCATATCCTTGGTACCCCTTGACGCACATCGGTAATTATCATTATATTCAATACGTTACTTTAAACAGTAATTTAAAAATACAAGGATAAAGAGGCATTGCAAAACAAAACACAATAGTCATATGTACTGTATTATTAAATTTTAGTTCATCCCGGATCTGAGCTTGGTTCGCTCGATCGATCTTTATGACCTCTCATTGATGTGTCGAGGCGGAAACATGTTTAGCTTAAAAAACTTTCGGGGAAATCTTTCATAGAAAAAATCAAAGTGTTACAAAAAATATTCGTTTGAATAATATCATTTCAACAAATCGATTCGATGAATTTTTCAAAATTGGAATTTTCGGTGTTGCTATTCGAAGCACAAATTATAATATATTAAATCAAAAGATATAAACTTGTTTAAGACCACCATAAGTCGACTTGAGTAGTCATTTAAAAGAAAAGAAAGTATTTAGTTCGTTGTCAACGACAATATGACACTTAACATTGGGGCGCCGTCGTCCAGGATTATGTGACATATGGTCCTTATGCCTATTGTGCATAAGGAACGCGCGTCACAAAAGCGTGGACGACTTCATGCCAATTTAAAGTGCCCTATTCGAAGAGAAATTGGATTTTAAAAATCGTAGCTTGAAAATAAATGAATATTGTCTCCATTATGAAATCAACAATCAGGGCGTTTTCATTCTTTAATTATACTTATCAGTAATGAAATAAAATGCATTGTTCATTATACTGTTTAATTTTGATGTGTTTGCAGTCATCTGTCACTTTAACAGAAAAAAAAAATTGGTACGCATATTTGAAATCGTGATTATCGAAAAGTTTTATCAAACACCAATGCGAAATACAATGCATACAATTAGCCCGAAAAACAAACACCGTTAACAAGACGAACATCCTTATTATACGAAAAGTTAGCAATATAATCACAACAAAATATAGATTAAGCTTAAAGAGGCAATCGTATACCCCCCTTCTCATCTTTGAAAACGGGTTTTTACGGCAAATTCTTGATAAATTTTATTGGATCTCGTTAATGATTCTTGTTTGTATTTATTTCGTTATGTTCGTGGTGACATTTTACAGATATTTCATGTTTGTATCTTTTCAATGCTATTTTTTTCAAATCGCTTTATTCTCAGTAATGATAACACAGTAACAATAACAACAGTTCAATTTTATGTTATAAATAATAAAACACAATCTTTGTCGTTCAATAATGGATGTGTAAATTCATTTGATATCGATAAGTTTATTGTTTTACTTAGCCATAAAAAAATATTTAAATCTCTCTTTGTAATTGTATATATTCACTATCCTATTACCACTCAATAAATCTGATGTCTCGTTAGTCATTTATTCAAATTTATTGTTGCTATTAAATACATGAATATAAAAACGCACAACATACAATAGTTTAAAAATGTTGCTCAATATAGTTTCTAAGCGAACGTTCACGAGTAACAGTACGAGATGATAAAATAATAAATTTGAAAATACAGGTGAAATATACAGGTGAAATATTTTTTATTAATATAAATAAATAATACTATTCCGAAAGCATTATTAATTCCCGTGTACAAATTTTTTTTTCAGAAATCTTTTTAGAATCGTTATCTGTAATTATAAAAAAGAGGATGGGATCGTTTTCATTTAGAAAAAATAAATAAAAACATATTTATCAATTAATAATAATGTTCATTTTTCTGAAATTCTTTATCACAAGAAGTATTAACAAATGTTTAGTAAATTTGCGAAAATTATGTAGATAAAAATTTTAATTCCTGGTATTTCAACTGTTTTTTTTTCTCTGAGTAACTGTTGTGTTAAAACAAGTAATAAACACAAAATGTTTTTGAATAAGGAAACAAGTTGTGTGAGAAATATCTATCACAAAATCGATGCGGTCCCGCCAATTTTTATGTCACTTAATTTTAAGTAACTTCAAAGCACACTGAAACTTGTTTCTTTTTATAGCATATTAAAAGTGGCAGTCATTGAAGTAAAAATAAAATGATTGAAAAACTTCTTTGTAGTCGGAATCAGTTTTTATTTAGCCCTGTGTTTTTTACCAGTAATACTGAATGGATTTGTGCAGCTCTTACGTAAGGTGACAGAAACCAATATTCAAATTCTTAAAAAATGTTTCATTATCAAATGCAGCTTTACGATCACTATCTGACCAGTGTGCAGTGAAGATTCGTGACCCTTGGGTTAGGGATATTTTCAGACATAGAGATCGAATTGGGTACAATGTTCAAGAAGAAATATACGACCAGCCTGTCCGGTAGGACGCGAGTCTAATGAAGCATGTGAATTTCAATTGATATCTTTGACTATCCAGATCAAGATTTTCTGTAAACTATAGTGAATAAAACCTTACAAGTCTTAAGTTCTTTCCTTAAAAAGAGCTGACACTTATTAATTAAAATGCGGAATACACCCAGTAAAGTAAGTAGGGTGTGATTGTGCGAAGCAGAGCAGATAGTAGTAGACACATCGTAGATTCTCCTAGGGCAGGGTTTCCCAATATTTTACTGCTATGGAATATTTTACAAATCCGGAAATTTTAACTGATCTCTTTACTTAGCTAAAAATAAAAAATAATTGTTTTTAAAACACTAGTGTATCTAAAGTTATTTCTAAAAAATATGAGTAAATAAAGCTTTCAATGGCATTGGTGATTTTGAGTCCTTGAAGCGCCAATCTGTTTGATATTAGGCACAATATTGGTGAGTTAAATTCTTATACGTGGTGTGGCATTTAATCTGGTCCTGCACTTCAAATTTATTGCAGCATAATAAAAAAAATCGTGCTTCCATAAATAGGCAGTAGAAAAAGGAAATAAAACAAAAATATGTTGTTTTGACACATTGAAGAAATCTTCTGAACAAACTACTTTCAAATAAGAATCATTGATTATAACGTTTAAAATTTCATAAGCACTTGCCTACTGGTGTAAATGTCACGAAACACCCCTGCTTGTTTTCGGGAAATATTAAAAAATAACTATTTTCAAGTTATGTAGGTGTTTGTGGAACTTCTGTGTATTTAGGTTTTGTGGGACACCACTTTTCCGCCGAACATAGTTTGGGAATCCTGCTCATTAAGCTATTACTCTTTGATCTTTCTGACTTTAAAATGTGGTAACGCTGCGGTGAATGATAGTGGCTTAAATTTAATATTTGAAAAACCGCATAACTTTTACCCAAATGATAACGTTATGTTTTAAATGTGAAGTCATTTTTAAAAATGTGTTCCTGTGCCAAAAACAAAGGCAATATTGAAACATTGCATACGCATTTAAAAAACGTCTTTCCTCTATTTCCGCTACTGTAACATTCATAACCATCGGTGAGCTGTCAATACGTTAATAAGGGGGTCGATTAATCTATTAAAAATATAATATAATCGCTTTACTATTCGCTGTGTGTTGGCCGCAGAGTATGTATTTTTATCACGTAATTTGTTTTCCCGCCTGTGTGGTCGAGTGGTCAACGTCGTTGGCTTCGATTACGGAGGTCACGGGTTCGATTCCCAGTAAGGACAGTCTTTATAAATTGATTTTTCAATCGATTTATGAATTTCTCTTCAAAGGCATGGGTGTATGTGATGTCTTCAATTCCCCCCTCCCACCCATCGTATCATATGAACAAGGCCTATCGAGAGCGATCAGCTAACCACAAGTCCTGTCCTAGCCCTATCCTTATATTCCTACTCTCTTTGAGAAGAGAGGTTGAGCAACTGAGTAACAAACAGTTCTCGTAGAAATACTTTTGTTGAGATAAACTCCATTAGGAGTCCATATGCTCCACATTAGCAGCGGACATGGTAAAAAAAAATATTCTACGCAATCGTTATTAAATCAATCTAATGATATTTAATATGCTTAAATTATCGGGCGCATATTCACTCAGCTGGGGCCCCGAAAGTGTTTAATCTACTGCTGTCTATTAGGAGTCCCTATGCCAACGGTCGGCAAAGTGTGGTCCGCGAGAAAATTTTGGTGGTCTGCCATTATTTTATGAACAAAAGTCCAGTTGGTGGTCCGCTTGACTAAACTTGTGGTCCGTGAGCCCAAAAAGTTTGCCGACCGCTGCCCTATGCTACACATCGAGTGCGGACGGACATGGCGAAAAAAACGATTTCCACCAACAATGCAGAACACGCAGGCACAATAATGAATATTTTAACAATTTCTGTAGTGTCCAAGCAAGATTTCGCCACAGATAAACTTGAGAATGGGACTTCTTTTACGATGTTCACAGTCAATAACTTGATGGGAAGGTACTATCTTTAAAAATTAAAACACTCTTTTGTATTAATTCCACATTTTTGTAACAAAGGTCAGGATTTAAGAATAAGAGGTGAAAATAATGAAAATTGAATAATGCCTTTGTCAAACACCGCTATTGCTGGGACACATGGGAGGCCTCATGCAGAGGCGGATTACCCCATAAGCGCAAGAGGCGCGCGCTTGGGGCCTCAAAATCTTGGGGGCCTCAAAAATAGCATATATTATAGAAAACCCTTACATTTTAATTTTAGTTTTCAATATTCATTATTATTCTATGAAGAGGTTTGCAGAAATTGTATGTTATTCAAAAAACAGGACCCCAAAATTTATTGCGCCTGGAGCCTCCAAAGTGGTTAATCCGCCACTGGCCCCATGCGCAATAACATTTAGAAACCCTGTTTTTCGGTTAACATAAAAAGTCAACAAAGTCCATGTTAAGTAATTTAATAATTAATAAAATCTGAGCAAAAAATTTATGGGTTATATAATATAGCTATTTTTGAGGCCACTAAGATTCGAAGGCCCCAAGCGCCTTTCTTTTGCTTATAGGGTAATCCGCCACTGTCTGTGATACAGTCTTTCTTTGGTTGTATTTTAAAACGAAAAACACTTATTTATGATAATAAAAAATGCACAGCCAGTAAAGACGTTAATAATATTTAAACATATGCAATATAAATACTCGAAAAACTGGTACCAATCAAAAAATGTTTACTTTTGATTGACCTTAAGCGAACTTAGAACAACCGCTAATACCTCTTCAGTATCGGAGATTTGATAACGTCATGACATATTATATTACTGTCAATTCAATATTAAATTTGAAATTAGAATGAAGATAAATATTGTTTTGTTTTTACAATGCGTTAGTGCAGTGTCTGCCAAACTGTGTGCCGCAAGAAGTCTCAGGTGTGCCGCGGAGGAAGACGCCTCAAAAATTTGCATTTTAAATAATACCTATTCCACATACAATTTATTGGATCAGGACTGGTTTCACTCATTGTTAGCATTGTCAACTGATAAGAAATACAATGAAACAGTGATATTTATACAAAAGTTAAGTAAGAAAAACAAGGTATGACAAACAATTGGTATTACAACTAAGCAAATAAATTGTAGCAAAATACAAGAAAAATTATAAATAAAAAGTTGAAGACCTCTTAGCAATGCAAACTATTACATCAAAAATCAATTAAGTATGAATTATCATTAACAAAGTAAAAACCAAAAATGAGTGTATATAATAAATAAATAAATCTTAATGTTTGTCCACCATAATTAAATGTGGAAATTCCAGTAAAGTTCAATCCAATGAAATTGATTCCTCTGAAAAGATTAAAGGCCATATCAATTCTTACAAAATAAATGCAAACTGAGAAAAAATATAACCGCTCACAATGATCCTGATCCAATAAACTTTATATGGAAAAAGTACTAAAAATGTTTTATCATTTTTATTATAATGCCATTTCAAAAGTATTGACAGTAAACACCTTAAAAGTAATGCCTATTCATTTAAATTTTCTTCAATTTTAAATTAATTCAACATCTACGTATTCAAATTTTTTTTTTTTTTGGTGTGCCGCGGAACAAATCCCATTCACCAGTGTGCCGCGAAGTAAAAAAGTTTGGCAGACACTGCGTTAGTGTCATATTTTTGAGAGAAACAACTATAAAACTATTTTTTTGTCGGATTTTTTTTACATCGTAATTTTAAAACTCCAAACATCATAACATAAAATGTAAAGATTATAATATCGTAATTTACATTCTCCAAATATCTAGTTTTGAGAAAATCGCAAAAAATCATTTGCAAGAACTACAACAAGAAGTAAAAAAAATCGTAATTATAAATATTTATCGCACGTGAAAAGTAGCACTTTCTTAAGATGCGAAATATACTCTTACACCATAAAAAATACTGATCGCCGAAAGGTTATTCCCAGTGTTTTTTTCTCCATGTAACGCGGTGGAACGGCGTTCCGGCACCTTTTCTCTCGACATTTTTAATGTTTCAAATCAATATTCGCAAAATTTTATTTTTATTTTCCTAAGAAAACTTTTGATTTTTTATGCCTAGCGAGAGCGATTAGTTAACCACTAGTCCTGTACCAGCTATATCTTTCCATACTCACTCTCTTTAAAAAAGGGAGGTTGAGCAACTGACTAACAATCAGTTCTGTTAAAAAACTCTGTTGAGATATCTCTATTAGGAAACCATATCCTCCACATCGAGAACGGACATGAATTAGAAAAAAAAGCTTGACAAGAATTGAGTTCCGGCACCTTTTTTTTTTTTTTTTAAAGCACTGATTCTTTCTAACCATATTATATTTTTCATTTGTAAATGTTTGCTAAGACACCAATAGTGATCTTTGACAGTTTTTAACAGTGTTTAAATTAAATTTTAATACCCAACTATTGTTTGATATGTCGCTTGTGTGGTCGAGTGATCAACGTCGTTGGCTACTGCTACGGAGGTCACGGGCTCGAATTCCAGTACAGGCAGTTTTATAAATTGATTTTTCAATTGATTTATGAATTTCTGTCCAAAGGCATGGATACGGATGTATGTGATGTCTTGAATTCCCCCCTCCCCCCCATTCTATCCTATGAACGGGGCGTATCGAGAGCGATTATCTAACCAATAGTCCTGTCCTAGCCATTTCCTTCTATCCCCGACTCTCTTTGGAAAAAGAGAGGTTGAGCAACTGAGTAACAATCAATTCTCGTAGAAACACTTCCGTTGAGATAAACTCCATTAGAAGTCCATATGCTCCACATTGGGAGCGGACATGGTAAAAAAAAATGTATAAAAAAGATATAATATGAAGTGATGCATTTAAATTTTGTTTGCATATTTATCTGATTATGTCAAAAATATCAACAATGAATATTATGAGTTTTGATACCAAGCTCCTCGATATAGTTTGAAACAGGGCATCTGACAAACAATGTGACCACGTGTCAAGCGAGTTTTGGATGTTTACCACCATTTAAAACATCTGTACTTTGAGGAATAAAATACGACACAAAAAAAACAAAAACACATATTTATTGCATTGGAGATTCGGAAGTATTAAAGCTTTTCAGTCAATATGAATTTGTGAATTTCAGATGTTGCTGGGATCAAAATGTTTGGCTTTCATGGCCGAATCAATGGTCCTCTTAACGGTAAAGAAGCTGGGCCTATTGACGGCGACGTAATGGCTGCCAAGAATGGACGATGGATCTTCGAGGACAACAAGTCGATGCTTCAAATTGATGACGTTCTCAACTATAGGGTGTTTGTGCAGCATCAGTCACTCGGATACCAGAGGGAAGGACTCTCTTACACCGTAAAGAGTAAGCTTAGATTATTCACTTAAATCGGTATTTCCGTGAAGTACCCGTGTAGCGTGGGTATTAAGTAACGAGTATATAGTATAACGAGTAGACTATAGTAACGGGCGTTTTGCGTTGTTCAGTTTTGTGCTATGATTGTCTCGGGAACAATTGACAATACGTTTGGCAACTTGGCGGCTTGTACATTAGTGTGTGAAAAGTTGCCCAGTAAAATAATGTTCGGTGATACTATGAGTGTATGACACCGCAAATTTAGTGAATACTAAGTAGTTTATCCTGTGGCTACCAAGTCAGCGTGGCCTGTGGGTCCGATAGCCGGTCGAACCGACTTGATTGAACTCATGAAATGACAATCCCAAAGGATCTAATCAGCATCCTGCATCACTCCATATGTGCATGTCCCTATTCCCTGTTTTATCCAGTCAAGCTTGAAGAGATGCAAAAGCATATGAGATGCAAAAACATGTGAGATGCAAAAATGATGTTTCAACTGAAATAATTAATTTTATATGAAAGAAAATAATGTTTGCCTTAATAACCTACAAAAACAGAACATGTCCGCTACAAAATATAAACTATTTTTTTTATAGTCACTTGAGATAAACTGAAAGAAACCAATGAAATGAAAATGAAAACCAATATCCAAGATTTTCAATTTAAATTGAAAAAGTTTTAGTTTGATCTTGATCTTGCGTGTACTTACAAACTCATCTGATCACTATTGCCTAACTATTACCATTAGACAGCAGAGGCTGTATGCATTCATAAATGAATCATTGAATTGCAAAAAACCATTCTTGACGATTTTTTATAAAAATGGCCAGTGAACGCTATATTTTTCTTTAGCTTAAATCCTTACTTGTAAGGTGGGTGAGGGTTTCAAATTCCATCATATCTATTGAGGAAATCACTTCGAAAATTTGGGTCATTTGCAAAAAACCTTACTTTGAGAACTAAGTTTCAAAAATTGTTAAAATTTTTGATACACGTTTTGATATCGGCATACAAATTAAATGGTCATACAACAATTGCTATAGTATATAACGAAAATGCCAAAAAAATAATACATTTAACTTTAGGTATGCATGCACAGCAGTTTTTTGTCATTTACTCAAAACTTGAAAAGCTTTCAGTGCAAAGTGCTTTTTGCAACTCAATGGCTCAATATAACAAATTTAATACACAAATTATTTATGTGGTATTTAAATAAATATTATTTTTTAAATCATATGTGATTAGCACACAAATATTAAGCATATTATCATGTCATTTTTAGATCTCGTGCCTCCCAATACACCGTGGCCAACTCCTGGGGCAATCAGGAAACCAGTTGGACCCAATGTAGTAACGAAACCTACACAACAACCCACATCAACGTGCTTACAATCAAGCACCACTATAAATGGCGGTAGACCAACGTGTACCGGGCAGCTCATATTTGAAGAGAACTTTAACAATCCGCTTGATCCTGGAAGGTGGATTGTGGAGCAACGTCTTTCTGCTGATGACCAGGTGGGCTAGGATATAATCATAGTACGATTAAGTTTTGATATAAGCCAAAAATTGATTATGAAAAAATCCAAGTAGCCTTTTAAAAATACACAAATCTTGCATTTTTTTTGGTTCACAGGAAAATGAATTTGTATCTTACCAAAAAAATACTGTGAAGACATCGAAGAGTTGGCTGACCATTACTCCACTCGTTTTGCAGTCACTAGGCTTTACTCGTGAAAATATTATAAGTGGTGTGTTGGACTTATCGGCAGGGTTAGTATTTTACCACTTCTCTGTAGTTAGCAACTTTACGTTGTGTTAAAAAAAGCTTTATTTGTTCACCGATTTTTAACTATCCTGAATTTTTTTACATACAAACTTTTAATGTAGATCATTTTGTCCATATCAAGCATTTCATAAAGAGACACAAAGTACAATCTAAAACAGGTGTGGGGAACCTGTGGTCATTTGGCTACTCTGGTGTGGCCTTCTGGTCAATTCTGTAAATTTATGTAAATTCGTAAGTTCCCGACATATTCTGACCGTAAATTCCTGTTTCCGGCCAAAGTTTCCCCAGTTAATTTTTACTGCGGCCTTATGTTGAATTAGAAAAATGAATGCGGCCTTTAGAGAAGAAAAGGTTCCCCACCCGTGATCTAAAATGTTTTAAAAATGGTATGCTGTTTACTGAATACTTATGTATATATTTTCTTTATTACTAGACAATAATCATATTTTTACTTTTTGTTTAATCAGTAATCAATATCCTTTTATACCCAAAAGTTTTAGTTTCATCTGTTGAGGAAATCATCTTCAAAGATTGTCATTTGCAAAAAACCACAGTTTTAGATCCGAGTTTCAAAAAACTTACACTTTTTATACAGTTATCTCTATACAAATTAAATGGTTAAATTACATTTGCTAACACATATACAGACAATGCCAAAAAAATAATATATTGTATCCACAGCAGCTTGTCGTCGTTTACTTGAAACTTTAAAAAGCTTCCTAAGTGCTTTTTGCAACTCAATAATTCAATTATAGACGTTCATACATCTCTCTGAATTTACAGATGCACAGCTCAGAGCGAGAATTTGTGCAAAATAACAGCCGATTACATGAACATTTTGCCTCCTGTGGTCACCGGTAAAATCTCAAGCAGAGGACTTTTCAGTTTTAAATATGGCAAAGTGGAGATTAGAGCCAAACTGCCTCAAGGAGACTGGCTGTACCCAGGTGAACAATCGTTTTTGTAATCGTTTTTCATGCAACCCTTAAGGTTATTAGTAATTCTGCTTGATTATGAGTCGAGGGGTTTCCTTAAATGCACTGATGGCAAATGTTATTTATGAAACATTAAGCCTTTATATCGCCATCGACATTCAACAATTCTCCAGTTACTATTTCAATATTTAATTAGCTTTGAATATCCAAGAAAACCAGAATAAAAATAAAATGGTAGTGTTAATAAAAGTTGTTTTGTCCGAGAATTGGCAATTTATTCCAAGAAAATAAGAGGTCCCTGTTTATTATATAATATAAGGGAGTTCTTTATCATCTGGGATGTTTTTAAAATTCTATTCAATTAGATTTTATCGGTTACATCGTCGCTTGACAAATTTTCTTACTAATAGGTGTTGCTGTATGTCGTTACCATTAACTGTAATCTTATGTCGAAACATTTTATAGAATAAGTACTACATAACATGTTATGTACACTATAAAATAAATATAAATTGTAAAATGATGTTTCATAAACAGTACTTGAAAATAATTAAATGCCAGCACTTTGGCAATTTATATTTTATTTTATTTTTATATTTATTATTTTGGTTACTGATCTTCATTCAAAAATGTCCAGGTACTGCTATTGCAACCGTCATTAATACTGTTTTGATAATATTTTCCAGAATTGTATTTGCAACCTCAGACTTCGCGGTACGGATCCGCCGGATACAGCTCAGGTATCATCAGAGTGGCATTCTCCAGAGGAAATCTAAACCTTGATGACAACGGCCAAAACATTGGCCGTAACCATTTGTCGGGTGGTATGGTCTTCGATGCCGATGAGCCATGCAGAGGCTTGGGAATGGTTTCCAGAAGCTCTGATGTTCCATGGGGGAATGAGTTCCACACATATGGAATCGTTTGGACAAAGGGTGAGTCCTGTCTAGTTTCTAATATCTTTGCATCAAAGTTCAAATATCCAGCTTTGAAAACGCATGTTTTAACCATTTACTTACTCCATATCGACCCGTAATGAGCAGAAAATTGTATAATAATAATAAACTATACACATAAAATTAAATTCGAAAAGGAATTTCTTAAGTCCGGTCAGTAAATAGTAAGTGCCTATCCAGATATTATAATATAATTGTCTAGCTAGTTTCAGTTTTGTAGATTAGCATTTCTCAACCGGGGACTATGTGGAACAAACGATAACAAGTCAAAACACTAAAATACACAGGCCTTAAAAAAAGTCAGGCCAATGAGATAAAGCTCTAAAATTTTTGTCACTGATGCCTTAGGTGATATTGAATAATTGGGCCCGTTAGAGGTGAAGTGAGCCATGTGGTATTTTAGAAAAAAATAAGTTAGATCCGTTGTAATATTTTGCACGTATTAAAGTATCGTAAAAGTGAAGTAACCCCAGTTAATACACATTGCAATAGTGTTATCTATGTAAAATAAAAATATGCAATCCACCAAAGCATCAAGTGAAGACGTGATAGTACTTAAAAGCCCAAGAAAAAAGTTTTACCATTTTACTCGTTGGCTCACTTCACCTCTAATGGGCCCAATTATCGGCCTTAAACGCAATTTACAGAATTGTGTCGCTCGTGTTCTTTTGCCGATTATGGGTTGACATCATTACCAAAAAAATTCAGAGTAGTTTGGGTAACTCTGATCTAGACAATTGTATTGATTTTCGACCCTTCAATAACTGACCTTAGCAATAGCGATTAGTTAAGCTCTAGTCCTGATCTAGCGTCATCTTTCTATCCCTACTACTCTCTTTGAAAAAAAGAGATTGTGCGACTGAGTAACAAACAGTCCTCATAAAAAAACTTCTGTTGAGATACCTCCATTAGGAGGCCATATGCTCCACATTGGGAGCGGACGTGGATAAAAAAAAATATATGAAGGTGTGAGGTGCCTAAACGTACCAAATTTTTTTAGTTATCCCGGTTTGGGGGAAAAAATAAATGGTCTCGTTAGGTATACATGCTATGAGTGCAATTTATAATAAATCAACACTTTTTTTTTAGATTCCATCGTATACACAGTAGATGGTGTCACATATGGTACCAAAGCTCCTCCAGAAGGTGGGTTCAAGACATTTTCTGAACAGTGCCCCAATTTAGCTGATTTCCCGTGGCCACAAGAAAGCAGGATGGCGCCATTCGACCAAGAGGTAAAAGATAGCATGTCATACTTAAATATATTACTATTCAGATTTCTCATCTTGTGGTTACCGGCATAGCGGAAAATAAATCCACCAATCCTGGGATTTTCATAGTAAATAATAAATAGTGTATTTATCAAGTTAGAGATAAGTATTATTAGATAATTTTAGCTGATTTTCAAGTGAAATTATAATTCAATTTTATCATGTTAAACGGAAATAAAAATACTTATAAATGATTTATCATTGCATCATCCTTTCTCTACATATGCATAAAGATCATAAAAGCGACATGGGAGAATTATTCAGCTCGGGATAAAGTCACAATGCATAAAAAGGTCTATTTCCCAGGATTATCTTTTCGAATATTGGGAATCCAGAACCCGAACATTTGGGTAACGATCTTAATAAAAACTTATTCATAAATTATAAATTGATAATACTTTTTATTATGGAAATAAAAACAAAAAAAAATATTATTTTTATATCAAATATAAATATGAATTTTTGGAGAGAGTAGGGATAGAAGAATAAAAAAAATTGGGCTAATTGCTCTTACCGTGCCCCGTTTTATGGGATCGGATGGAGGGTGAGTATTTTATACATCACAAACATCCATGGCTTCAAATGGAAATTACATTAATCGACTAAAAATTAAACTGCTTTGTAGCCTGTGGACAATGCAGTATCTTACCGAGATGCCTAAAGTTGCATACATACACTAAATATGCCACATTTTACGTGACTAAATAATGTGACAAAAATAGTGTTTTTCTAGCCGAACATGTATGAGTATGGAGAGGACTTAAGCTTCCGAAATTTTAATTCGAAAAATCAACTCTTGATTTGACGTTACAATGACAAAAAACAGCAACATCCTGATTGCTAAGCTGAGCTTTAATGCTACCCCAAATTTTCGGAAGAGTAAAAATATTGAATGAATCAAATGTGATATTATCACTTAAAACCTTTATTGCGGAAAACCTCTCACTACTTGTCAGATTTTTTATGGTAGTTTCAAGAAAGTGTTGACATAACCAATTTTTTTTTACAGTTCTACATATCTTTGGGCATCGGTGCCGGAGGTACTTCTGATTTCCCTGACGGAGTCGGGGGCAAACCATGGAACAACACAAGCCCTAAAGCGAGAAGCAGTTTCTTCAAAGCTATCAACTCTTGGCGCGACACCTGGATGGATGATTCCAAGTCAATGAATGTGGACAGCGTAAAAGTGTGGGCACTCTGAAAACAGCATTATAATGAACAAGACGAACAATTATGACTGTGCCATAAAATGTTTATTTTCAGTGGATGCGGTAGTAGGCTGGCAATGCAGAGTATTTTCACTGTAACCATGACTCGATAAGAAAGAAAAATGACGTATGATGTTTTTAAACTTTTTATACAATAAGATGTTCACAGAAAGTAACAAATACCCTGCACAGGAATAGAATTTTAAAAAAAATTCTTGTGTATTCTCACTTTAGAAACGTCAAATAATATAATAAAATTGTCCAGACAAATTATAATTGACCTATCACAAGGTTTGCGAAACAATTGTGATAAAAAATAATATGTAATACCGTCTAAGTTAAATGAGTAAATGGATAACAAGCAGATGCAGTTCTTGTAGATTCTACAATATAGAAGAACACTTGTTGCGATATACTTTAGAAGTGGATATGGTTAAAAAACTGAAATTTATGACAATATTACAATATAAGATTTTCATATAATGTCTTCATAGTTAATTGAATGAATGTTACAATGCTAATTATTTTTGTCGTAATATCTATCATCTTGTTTTAATACATGTTTTTATTGACTCGCCATTTCACCAGCTTCTAATGTGTCAAAAATAGAAAGATTTTTCACGATTTATCCTAAAAATATAAATGCTTATCAGATCTCACTAATTGACAGGAAATAGTATTAAATGGAGAAACGTCTTTGTTGGTATTGTGTGTTGCCAGTTTACTTTACGACCGCTGTATATGATAAAATATTTGACTGGCTTCATAGCAACATTATTTTGTTAGTACAGTCAATTTAAAATTATGAAATCACCACTACCAGTGGTTGATGTAAGGTGTAGTGCGACAAACCAGCGTTCTATCATTTATATTATATATAATATTATGTTTTTAAGCATACACAGTTTGAATTCAAAAGATTATTATTTTGAAAAGATTATTCGTGGCTTTATTGTTAAATGTATTAGGTAATTCCTGAGAAAAAAACATTATTAACACAAATTCCAAAAATTGTATTTTTGCTTAAACTTTTTTTGCCTGATCAAAAACAGAGTTAGTAACAATACTGTATAAACTCAGTTTTGAAAATAAATGAACCATTCATACATGTTAAAGACTATTTATATGTATTATCAACTATTTGAATTTATTCATAAATATATTATGTTTGAAAGAAAATTATGAAAAGATCTTTTATTATCGATAGTATAATTCATTCTCACACATTTATACACGAAGAAGTAATTGATATCAATAATCATCAACTCTTATACTTATTTGGATAAAAATATGGATTTTATATATTTTTTTTATATCTGGGCAACACGTAATCAAATTTTTTTATTTTTCATGTTCATGGAGATAAAATTTAATCCACTATAACAGCGGTCGACGTAGTGTGGTCCACAAGAATATGTTGGTGGTCCGCTGGATTAAAATTGTGAATTTAGTTGTCAGTGAGCCTAAAAAGATTCCCGACGGCTGCACTATAAGATGGCACTGTAACTTATTATTTCCAAAGTGCTATTTTTTTAAAATTTTCAAATCAATTTAGATACATTTTGGCAAAGTTACTTCACAATACAACGATTACTATATTAGTGGTATTGAAAAATGTTACTTATATTTGACAGTGACATCTATTCGCCAGAAAAAAAAGTTTTTTTCACAAACATTCGTTTAATTGATTAAATCTTGCTAGAGGACTTTGAAAACGTCTCACTTAATAAAGATATTTCGATATAATACTATTCCATTAAACATCTACCGTACCTATAAAGCAGGTAGAGTACCAATGGCGTCATTAAGAGTGATTGTAGCGATCTACAGTGACACCTAGTACAAATAAACATTTGCGTTATTGTTCCCAGCTAAATCGCATTTTCAAAACATCCCATTTGAGTTGTTAACACGTTAACAGCTAGAAAAAAATAACGTTTTTTTTCCTGTAAGCTAGCAATTTTCTAAAAACCAATAAAGGAAAACTTAATATTCATTTGTGAGTCCTTAAGATATGTCGGACCCTTTTTCAATGATGCAAACTCTAAAAAATATTTATTGACGTCGTAATAATGATAACACACTGGTGGGTAGCGTGTGTGGTTAGTAGGTATGCGACACACCGGTGGGTCGTTAGCTTTAGAGTGGTTAAACATTCCTTATTATTCCAATACAATGTATCTGTGAAAAATCGACAGGGAGGCATGATTAAGCTTACCTTGCAACATAAACAAGTGATGTAATATATGAAGCTCTTATAAAAATTTATACCCATCTATGTCCATTATTTATCTTTTAAATGAAAATATTTTTTTTTCAAATATTGATTGATTGGAAACATCAAATATGATGTGAAACATTTTTAAAAAAGTTGCCAGAATGCCATTTCACCGCGTAACATGGGGAAAAAAGCACTGCTTATATTATCATATATAAAAAACTTTATATTTAAGAGGGTATCTACTTGAATATTATATCTTAATTAAAGTAACGTAAAATTGAAGTAACCTCACTTAATACACATTGCAATAGTTGGTATCTTCGTAAAATATAAATATGCAATCCACCAAAACACCAAGTAAAAATGTGATTGTACTTGTCCAAGAAAAAAGTTTTACTATTTTACTAGTTGACTCACTTCACCTCTCGGGTGCTCATATGTTATATAAAAATATTTTAAATCTAAGTGACATTAATACTAATAATATTTTGATGCTAAATATTAGGTTAATTATTATTTATAAATATTTAATTAACAAGATTATTTTTTTAAATATTTTTCCGTAAATTATTAAAAGTTATATAATTTATTAAATGAGGAAATAAAAAAACACAAATAATTATGATTATCAACAGGGCCAGCATGTGGCGTACACAGGTTCACAGGCGGATAGGTGACGCGCTAAGATTTTAACACATTTTGGGAATTATGAAAGTTCCTGGATTTTTGGATTCGGAAACTTTGGAAAGAAAAAAAAAGCCCCGGGATTATAAAAAGGGTCTGGGAAAGGCGCAGATATTCTCGAGCTGTCCCTGATTGTATCAATCTCCACTTACTTAAACAAATTCAAAATGATGTGTTTTTAACCTTTTTCAAAAATTAAAATTTGATCATTTGGTACGCAATTGTCATAGAACTTATATATTTTTCATTTTTGTGTGTTCAGTGTGCATTTTTATTAAATGAACATGTCTAAACAATGTGTACAGATCATAGAATAAATTTGTAGTTTGTATTATATTGTCCATTTATGTCGGTGCATGTTAATATTTTTGGGTCTGTGATCGAGTGGTTACCATCGATGACTTCAGCAGTGGTTCTCACAGATTCAAATCCCAGTACGGGCAGTTTTATTATTCAATATATCAATTGATTTTTGTTTGAAAGCATAGATGTCTCAAATTCCCTCAGACTTTTACAATCCCTAAAACGGAACATAGCAAGAGCGATGAGCTAACCACTTCTCCTGTATAAGCCTTAGATTCCTATTTTTATTATATTCGAAAAAGTTCCGAGTAAAAAGCAATGTCAGCAGAAAAAACTCACATTCACAGGATGAAATTCATTAGCAGCCCATATGCTCCACATTGGGAGCGAGCATGGTTAAAAAGTATTCTTTTTTTATACTATGCACATCAGTTAATACTGAAATAAACAAAATTCCTTTTATTTATTTTTCATTTCATAAACATTGGTTAGTGTGGTACTAAATTCGATTTTTAAAAAAGCGAAAACAGGTAAGTATTTATTTACAGTTAATTTGATACCCTAATTGCAATCCTTCACAAATTGTCCGTTATCAGGTTAGGTTAGGTTAGTCTAGTGCAGTGATCGCCAAACGGTGGCTCGCGAGCTATTTCAGGTGGACAAAGTTTTAATTGAAGTTTAGGTATTTCGTATTTCTAATTAACTATGAAGAACAATATTTTATTAATAGTTATATCATGCCAGTACTATCATTGATATATACAATCAAAAAGAAACTTGGAAACATTTACATTTTTCAAAATACAAGCATTCAAAATTTCAAATGCCCATATCTTTTTTGGTGCACCTGTCCACATAGAACCTTGTAGTAATCATCTCGCGATTTGTCAAATATTAAGACAGTTCGAAGTGACGAATCGAAAGATTTCAAAGTTATTGAAAAGTGGACTTTTTTTAGCTCCACCCTGTGAAAAAAATATGGATCGACAGATTGTACCATTATTCAAAAGTCAGAGACCCTACATCTGCCAGTGTGTCTGGTGGCGTTGAGCTCTTTTTTAGGCTTACTTAAAGATGTTTACGTCTTATAGTAAATTCCTAAATCCCGAGATTAAGAGATCGCAAAATTGGCCGCGATTCCGGGATTGGAGGCCCCAATTGGAACTACTCGAGATTCTCTTGATGAAAAAAGATCGATTTCTGCTATGCTCCATCGATTGAAGATCAGCGCCGCGCCAATTAAGTGCCACTCGGAAACCTGTGTTCCGCGAGATTGAGAGTCGCGTGGTTAGTGAGATATTGAATCTGTCAACTAACTCGATGAGGTGCTGCGTCAAGTGCAGCGGGTGCAGCGATTTTGTACCACCTTCTTTTTTCACGTACACTACCAGTATTTTGATGCTGCTTTTCCCGCGTTACGTCCCGGGTATAACATGGCCTAGGCCAGGGGTTGGCAACCCGCGGCTCGCGAGCCACATGCGGCTCTTTCTATGTAAAGTTGCGGCTCTCCAGTTCCATATGAAAACAATATATTTACCCTTTAAAATTATTTTAAAATTTACCCTTAAAAAAAGAAAATATATTTTTATGTGCCTAATTTTTCAATAGCTTAAATTTTCATAATCGTTAATTACAAATCGCTACGCTTAACATGTCCGCGAGTTGAGACTCTCAT
This sequence comes from Himalopsyche anomala, assembly GCA_031772345.1. NCBI lineage: Eukaryota > Metazoa > Arthropoda > Insecta > Trichoptera > Rhyacophilidae > Himalopsyche > Himalopsyche anomala. Next base: position 22,965,264 of record CM062831.1, on the reverse strand, counting down.
ATTCGGGGCATGGAGTAGTCTTCCAGAATGCTATAATAGTGAGGTGAAGAAGTTGGTATATTTATTTATTTATTGTTTAAAATTAAAAATATGGTACATGACATAACAGCTTACGCCAATTCGCCATGTACTTGACAAATAAAAGACATGGAATATAAAATAAAATTACATAATACATAAAAATCAACACAAAAAATCAAGAAATAAAATAGTAAAATTTCACAAACAGTTCACAAATACTATCACCAAAAATGTCCACTTAACTAGGCAATGAGTTGATCAATCGAACGGTATATGGAGTACTGACGATCTTCGGGTCGACATATTCGTGCGAACAAGCTTTCTCTTGTATGAATATAATAAAAAGCAAAACTAACAAATAAAAATCTAGAGTTGTGCTTGAAACTTAAAACAACACGTTATAAGCCAGATTTAATCGAACTTTCAAAAGACATGCCAAACCAATGCTCCCATTGATGTAATTACATATCTACCTATATTTGTGTTTTTAAATGAATACATATTATTCCGTATTTTAAGGCGTTTATTTTAAATCAACATTCTACATTAAATACACAATACACGATATATATATATATAACTATAAATGTATATACATATGTACATATAAGTAAAATTTTAGGGCTCTTTAAAAACTGGGAATTTTTGTAAATTGTAACTTTTGGCTCTTCCGATTTAATAGGTTGCCGACCCCTGGCCTAGGCAGGTGTGCGGTCTTTTTTTATTCAGGTTTTGGAGATCGGTGTTTAAGAAGTTGTTAACAACCAAATAGAAGAGGGGGGGGGTCGGGGGGTTGAGTAGGAGTACTCTCCACAGTCGCGCTATTTTTATGTGAGGTTTATCAAAGTAGTCGTTAAGTATGTTTCTAATAGATTGGTTGGGATGATCTGCCATTTTGCTGTAGAACGTCTTCGTCATTCTTGCTTATTGTTATTTAACTAATTTTTTACGTGTAGTTATACTAATTCTTTGTATTTAATTAACCTTTATATCTTTATATTTTTAATTATTAATTATTGTTGCCTATCAAATTGTATCTAAAAAAATGTATCTTAACTGTATCATTGAGGAGATATCATATCTTCGGTGTGATGCAGAAAGGAAAAACAAGTTTATCGAATACTAAAAAAAAAAAGTCTTCAACAGCTTCAGGACGTGATTGTGATGCAAAGGGGTAATACTCGGTGCGCATGGCTTGTGAATTGATGACTCGAAACAGACTGCAAATGATCGATCGCCAAAGAGATGATGTCTGATAAATGTCACTAATATTTTTTAATAGGCATATTAAAATTGTAGTTATTATTTGTAGCGAACTTTTACTGCGCTATGATAATGTCTCCAAATATTAGACACCGGGTTCGCTCAATCAGTTATCAGCAATATAAATATAGCCCATCGTTTTGTCGTCTGCTGTCAGTGGTTAACAAAATGCGTCACCGAGAGGTCGGAGTGTTTGTATTTATCTGTGCAGTGGTTTTACGTACATCGGATGCTCAGGCGCAGACGACCGGAAGACTTAGAGCGTCTACAGGTTAGGAATTTACAACCCTTTGAGAAATGTTGCATGTTACTGTTGTTGACAGCGAATTGATATATACGGAAAAGGGCCGATAATCTAAAAGAATTCTAATATTTGACTTTTAAAAACAGTTTTTACGTACATACGTATCATAATAATAAAATGGTCGTCCTCTACGGTTTCATTCGTGAGAATATTTCGTTAGCAATCGAGCAGGTCTGAGTTCAGGTCCTAGTACATTTAAATTTTAATAATCTCAATTTTAATTCGACATCTAAGACATGGGTGCCTGTGATCTCTTTTCACCTCAAGTTGATCTTGAGTGTCTTATGGAGCTTACCTCGTAACTTTCAATTAAAAAATATTTAGTTCATTGGCATTAGCTGTAATCAGAGGTGGGCTGGCAATACGTTAACAAGGGGCTCGCTCAATATCAAAGTCATTTATCAGTCATATGCAATTATATGCAATACTTTTAAATAAGCAAACGATCGTTACTTAATACACTTAAAATATGCAACAGTATGCAGTTTAACATAGACCAATGTAAATGGCTAAAAATGTACTAATGTGTATACTGGAAGCTGTCGTAGATAGTATATGTCAGAAATTGCAGTTATGTACTAGTTTGATGTGAGAATATTGTTTTCTATTAATTTAACAAGGGGCTCGCGCGACCCCTTCCGAGCCCCCTCCAGCCCACCCCGGGCTGTAATATATGTTTTAAGAAAACGTATATTCTTTATTGTTACTTACTAAAATCCGTCATTCAAATTCAAAGAAAATATTAAGAGATTCACGAAACAAAAAAAGTAATATTCCCTTATTCTTATGTAACGTTTTTAAATAGAATTTGACTACGTTATAATAATTTAAGATTTCGACTGAAGGTGCTTGGTGGAATTTCAATATTAAATTTGACAAAATCTGTTAGTGACAAAATCTGTGGGAGTGTACATAATTTGAACGATTCAAATTTACGTTATAATAAGCTAGAAAATAGCGATAAATCAGTTTGACAACAGTTCTTGTATAACAACAATCTTGTATTAATGATAGCTTTTCCGGCATCACTTCGTCGTTAGAATTAGAGTTCTGGCGAAAATGATGATTCTACCAAATTCTTAATAAATATGTGAAAAGATACGTTTTCCAAATCAAGCAAACAAGTATAATGCAATAATTTAAGATTTTGACTGAAGGTGCTTGGTGGAGTTTCAATATTAAATTTGATGAACGCCCGAAGATGCCAAAAGGCGAAACCCGGGTCGTAAGTGACAAAATCTGTGGGAGTGTACATAATTTGAACGATTCAAATTTAAGTATAATGCAGTCACCGAATACGAATAAACGATATGCATAAATAAAACAATCAATTTAAATTTGTTTTCAAAAAGATAATTTTCACAATAATATGAAAAGTACCACGACCTATAGTGACTTTTAACAATAAATAAAATATGATGCTTTGTATTATTATTTCTTATTCTTGAATAAACAAATTTATTGAAAGTTTCTTTTTAATGTGTCCACTGTCAATACTTAAAGGCACGTGGAAAGGCAATATTTTTTAAAAAAATAAACACTCTTTTGTTCTAATTTCACATTCATTTATAAGGATCAGAACATTATTGACTTAATTGTTTTTTTAATGATTGCAAATTTGTAAGAGGTCTTTTGGTAGAAGCAGTGCCGGCGCGAGGTTATTTGGCGGCCTATCCAACGATTATTGGCGCGCCTCCTTTTTTTAAAAAATCGTCCCATTTTTTTTTCAAAATAATGAAAAAAATAGCTCGGGATCTAAGAAATATTTTTTTATATATCCATGTCCGCTCTCAATGTGAAGCGTATGGTCTCTAATGGAGGTATCTCAACAGAAGTTTTTCTACTTGAATTGTTTGTTACTCGCTCAATATCTCTTTTTCGAATTATATAGAATACGATACATAATTGCTACGAACAAATATAAACCTCAAAATAAAATAAACTTTACTATTAGAGTATACCAAAATATTTTGAAAACTCCATTTATGCGCCTCCTAAAGGTTTGCGCCCAAGGTGGGTGTCTATTTCGCATAAATGGTGGCGCCGGCCCTGGGTAGAAGTATACCGACTCGAGCTAGACAGCATATAAGATCGTTTAACAATAAAACATCAGATTCACAATTTGCAAACCATTTTATTACAGAATCTCATGACACATGTTTGAATTCAGCGTCAATCTGTTTACATCTTTGTAGCAAAGTGCTTAAGCTAAATGCACTTAAGCAATTAGAAATAAATAGGCATAACCAAGCCAATGGCATCTTAAATGAACCAACAATTATCAATCCTCAGCCGCTTTTAAAACTCCTAATGCAGGGACGTTCCGAGGGCATAGGCGAGTAGGCAGTTGCCTAGGGGCGGCAAGTCCAAGGTAGCGGCAAATGATCACAGTTTTTTTTTGAATGACTGAATATTTTTGACACATGAATTTAGTTTAGAATAAAAATGATGCCTCAACATGTCGCAATGTCACAATGTCGACAAAAAACATTTTCAATGGTAATAATATTATGACCGATAGGTAAACAGTAGTTCAATTTATCTCAAAAATCTTCTTTAAATTGACATTTACCGATCTCAGCACTATTTAAAACTTTGCCTAGGGGCGGCAATAGCCTAGGAACGTCACTGTCCTAATGTAACTATTAATGAATATCAGTTCAATTTAAACTAATTTACCCTGAATAATCCAATATTTGTTATCGTTCTTAAGTCATGTTTAATAAATGTAATACAACAATTGTAATATAAATTAGGATGTTGGAGTAAATAACAAGATGTATTGCGTATCTCTTCTAAGTCAGTATAAATATAGCTAAGCAAATGTAGGCTTAAACATAGTTCTGACGAAAGCGTACGTCGAAATAGCTATCCACTGTTTTTTTTTTAGAAATAAATACTTTGGTATTTTTGACCGTATTACGATTTATAGATATGTGTGATTTTTCACCCCTTACCACCAACTACGTTATTAGGTGTACCCGAAAGTAATGTCATTTTAATAATGAATATTTCAGATATTCGTATTTTATTTATTTTACAATATATATTTTCCTTTATTCTCTATGACCTTTTTTCATCTTTCTGGTAAGGTTTTAATGCCTCTTTCGAAAAATGTTATGGGCTTTGAAAATAATAATTTATTCCGTCTTTCACATCATCATAGAAAGCGTATTTTTTTCCTCCTAAGAAATGTTGCATTGAACAAAACAAGTGGTAGTCAGAAAAAGCAATGTCCTGTGAGTATGGTAGATGTCTAACAATTTTCCTTTCTCTTCTTTTCACTTAAGTTTTGTTTGACTTAGCTCATGCGGTATTCATCTACCCTGTCTCCACACTTTGCCAATTTTTAATTTTTAACACTCCGTTGAACGCTTGACCATGAATATCCGAGTGTGTTCGCAAGTTTTTCGATAGAATGAGTTGGATTGTTTTCAATTTCAGCAGCCAGTATGACATAATCCACTTTAGTGTGTCTTCCATATCTAGGGTTTTTTTTCAAATCGAAATCTCCTAATCGAAATTTACAAAACCATCTCTAACACTTACGAACGTCCAGAATATCCCCCAGAACATCCAAAATGTTTTTAGTGGCAACTGTTGCTGTCTCTTTCTTCAAAAAATGATAAAGCATCAAATTTCATACGAAATCTTCATTCGGTTCAAATTGATTCATTTCTAATTGGGTGATGGAATTTGTATCTTATGAACTAAAATCCACTCTTAGTAAGTTTGGGTATACGGTTAACACAATACTGAATACACGCCGACAGGACGGTAGCGCTGTTGGAGAGCAACTGACCGTTGAAAATTGATAACGAAATAAGTGACATTAATTTCGGGTACACTCAGGGATGGGCTGGAGGGGGCTCGGAGGGTTTCGCGCGACCCCGTTATTAAATTTCGGCGCGGCCGGCAAGCCCCTTGTTAAGATAAGAAAATCATTCGTCTTAGATCAAATCATCACATAACTGCAATTTCTGTAGATGGTTAAATTTGAAAAATAGTTTTCCCTTCATTTTTTCATTCAGCGTTGTAGGCTTCCGTGTGGGACCTCACGGGTTCGAGTTCCAGTACGAAATAGCATTTTTTCAATCGATGTATCTATTTCCTGTTCGAAGGCATGGGTGTTTGCGATGTCGTAAGATTGCCTCCCACTCTTCCGATTCTTCAATTCAATTGGGCGCTACTATTAGTTAATCACAAGTCCTGTCTTATCCTTATCATTCTATCCTTACTATTATCTTTGGAAAAGAGGTTGAGTGACTAAGTAACAAACAGTTCTCGTATAAAAATAACTTTTATTATGATACCTTCATTAGGAGGCCATATGCTCGACATTGGGAGCGGACATGGATAAAAAAATGGATACCATTTACCCCTCATTAAGATATTGGCAGCCCACCGCTGGGTACAACTATTACATATGCCCTGCGAAGAGGGTGAACAAGACATACGAATAATTGAAAATATTTTTTTAATGAAATAATTTGTTCGCTTATTACTTTCGGCCATTCGCTTAGAAATGGCTGGAGCCACATTCAACTCAATGCGGACTGTCTGTGACACACAGCTATACTCGATTAAAACCTAATGCCACTTATTAAACGCTTGCATTCTGCCGGTACTGCTTTACGGTTGCGAATTATGGCACCTGACGAAGACTCAAACAGAAAAACCGTAATGGTAACGTTTAATGGGGGTGTGGTGGTTTGATTTTGTGAGGAATTCAGAGATAAGGGAGCGTACAAGACAGCGTCCCGTCACGTCAGTGGTTATGGAGAGACGTTGGAACTGGCTGGGTCACGTGCTGCGGATGCCTCCGGAAAGCCTCAATCCTCCCTGCCTCTTCTTTTGACCAGTGGGATTCCGGCGACCCGGACGTCCGTCGGGTACTATCCATAGGATGTACTCGGCGGAACTGAGGGATGCTGGCATGTCATGGGAGGAAGCAAAGCAATTGGCGGGAGACAGGGAAACATGGAGGTGCCGCGTGGCGGCCACATGCTCCACATAGGAAGCGAACATGGCCAAAGAAGAAAGAAATTACTTTCGGTGTTGTGAATAAGCAAGTTATTGATTTTTTATTATTTTTATTTACAGAAGATAGAAATTGTACGGAATTTGAATTTCGCTGCCAAACAGGTAAATGTATCCCTGGAGTCTGGAAATGCGATAATGACAAAGACTGTCTTGACGGCTCCGATGAAGACGCTGCCGCCTGCAGTAAGTTAAAAAAAAAAAAAAAATTGCTTAAATTTTATTTCCACCAATGAATAAGGAACCGTTTATGAATTGATATGCTATTTGAAGATCGTAAACGAAAATAAATTCCTATTGTTCAGTTTATCAAAGTTCAAACAAAACATTTCATCTACCTAGAACAGTGGTGGTGAACCTCTTTGAGTCTGAGTGCCAAATTTTTTTTTCTCAATATAATAATATGTCGCGTGCCACTTGCCATGAAAATAAAAAAAATACTTAATGACACATGGACTATTAATGGCAAAATAAAAGAGACTAAATTTTCAAAAATGTAGAACCTTCAAAACTTCATTATTAGTGAGATTTTTTTTGTTGGATGCTAGATGCCAAATGTTTTATATCGGGTTCATAGTCGGTAGCTTTTAATAGAATACGAGAAGTACTACTTTCGTCTGTTAGTCTACTTCTTATGTCTGATTATGTTTGATAATGTCAGTTCATTAAAGAGAATAATAATTCACAGGAATAAATCGTTGAAAAAAATGTTAAAATGCCCATTGCTATTTTTTTAGACAAGAATTTTTTTTCGGGGTGGATGGCAAAGTTATCAGTACTTCATTTTCGGCATTCCTCTGGATTGGTCTAACGAATCGCTCTAGCTCAATTTCTTCCAAAATAATTCATAAATCTTTGAATTTTTGATTCCATATCAAACTCTACCAATCATCTAATTCCACGAATTCAAACATTGTCAAGTTTAACTGTTGATACGTATGTGTGTCTGGATGGGTAATAGATTTTTTAGTTTCTACAAGTTGTCGAAACTGAACAAACCTTCCCGACAATTGTTACATTGTTGCTTCAAAAGCATTTTCAAATTGTTCTATTATTTTTCCTACATCCGGCTTTTCATGAATTTCTAGATTCATCATGTATTTTTTTGAGGTTAGGAAAATACTTGAGATTTCTGATCATTTTATCACGTTTAAATATTTGTAACTAAGCTTTGAATTTTTGTATACTATTTCTAAAACTTTTTTGATTTTTTTTGTATTATCACTTTTATTGTTTTCTCTTCATAATAAAACATTCGCGTGCCATAGGTTCGCCATCCTTGACCTAGAATCTACTTTGATTTGTTTTTAAGGTTTGTAATGATTTTTTTAATTATGACGGAGTGCCGAGGGAAGGTTTTTAGGAAAGTTCTGGCTGACACCTCTAATAAATAAAGCAGTGTTTTTTTTTTCCTTTTTTACGCAGTTTAATCAGTTCGATTTCAATTGCACACATGTTTTTTGAGAAAAACATTGAACGATGACACCTAAACTTATTTTTAATTTACTCACAACCCCCTTCCTAAAAATCCACTCTCAGCCACTGATAGAGTAATTATGTACTTTGGTAAATTTGTTTGTTCGTTGACTTTATTTTTTGTAATCGAAATGAATACAATATATTATTAAAATAATCTGAAAATTTACACAAATAAAGTATGTAATTTTAACTCATAAATAATTTGTAATATCGATGTATTATATATTATTATATATTATAAATAATAATATAACTCTTAAAACGTAATTATACACAAACTTCTTTCAAGTATGACTTCAGAGCCGATCGGCATTGGCGCTTCTCACTAGATTAGCAAAAAATAAAATTGATTTCAACTGCTTCGTGTACACCAGGGTTTCCCAAACTTAATTGTGCGATGGAACACTTCCCAAATCTGGAAATGTTAGCGGAACACTGCTTACTTTTTAGGTCGGTTATTTATAAAAGTAAAAATATTGAGAAAAAAAAATGTAATAACATCACGTAAATAAAGCTCTTAGTGATTCAAAATCTCCACCTGTACTTAGGCATTTGAGCTTTTAGACATCAATGGAGATTCATCATCACTCGATTTTGAATATGAAGTAGAAGATGTTTAAATGTGTTGCAGCGTAGATTACCATTCCACATTTTCGCGGAACACTAATTTAGGCTCTACGGAACACCAGTGTTCCGCGGAACATAGTTTGGGAAACCCTGGACTGTACACAATCATGCAAAAAAAAAATTGTGTCAAACGTGTCGATTCATGTCTGGAATATTACGTAATATACATAATCAAGAAGGAGATTATGCATTATGCACATATATTATATTAATTATGTAAAGTAAAAATGTGACAACACCGAAGCGCATTTTATTCGTATAGTTAATCAGGTAAGTATCTTCGTTTTATATTATATATTTTTTTAATATTTTGAGGAGTCCCGAAATCCCGGTATTGGTAGTCATCCGATCATGAGATTACGGGATATTTGATCCCGGGATTGTGGAGGCCCTGGTGGCCATATTAAATTATGTAACAACCAAGTGTTGAACTTTTTTTTATAACATATATTTATTTCGGTTACATACTAAAAGATAAACTTCAGTTTTTAAATATATAGAGCAATATATTTTTTATACAATAAAAGCATATTAAGTAACATTCCATTGCTTTCATAATAATTGCGAATCATACAATAAAAGTGATAAAAAATCCACTCCTTCTCTGGAACACCGCGAATATCTCTCAGGTTAACAGTGCCTTTTGTCAATATTTTGGCAGCACACCGCTGATATAAATCAATACAAATTACTATTGCTTAATATTATTAAATTCTCAAGACTGTTATATTATACACTCAGATATTAAGATAATTTTTTATTAATTTTATGGATACGTTTGATTTTTCACCCCTTACCACCCACTTACTACCCAATCCTGAAAAGGTGGCATGAGAATAGAAAAGAAGCTAACTAATGCGCTTTTTCTAACTCATATACTCTCTGCGAAGTGAGTTTTTGATCGAGTTATCCTTAAAGAATATCTATCGAGATGTTCAATTAAAAGCCTATATGTTCTACAAATAATTATCCTATAATATTATTCAAACATAGCAGGCGAGCATTCTACCACTGAACCACCGATGCAAGTTCAATGCTAAACTATTCGCGCTGGGCAAGTTGGTTTTAAGGCCGGACTGCTCTTGTGGGTATGCCGAGCAGGACGTTAATCACGTTCTGTGGGACTGCCCTGAGATGGAGTCCGAACGGGCAGAATTGTTTGCGGTGGTCCGTCCTCACACGGACCCAATAGGCCACGCTGACTTGATTGCAACCAAAGCTAACTTCACGGCATTTGAAAAGTTTGCCAATTCATATGGTGATCGTCACAACCTTGATTCCTCTCTAGAGTCATTAAACTCGTCTACATCGACGAGTTCTCAGTATACGGACTATACACAAGATACTTAATATCAAATTGATTTAAGTGGCTGAGCTAGTCACATTTTCTTCTTTTTTTTTTTTAAAGCACATATTAGTGCATGGTTCAAAATCAATCCCGTGCAGTTCTGCTCAGGCCATAAATGTGAGGGGTAGACTCCTTTTTTCTGTCGATAGCGTTGTGGAAGGCGGCCATTTAACGTTGGCTGCATATACACAACGAGTTCTCAGTATACGGACTATACACAAGATACTTAATATCAAATTGACTTAAGTGGCTGAGCTAGTCACATTTTCTTTTTTTTTATTATTTTAAGCACATTAGTGTATGGTTCAAAATTAGTCCCGTGCAGTTCTGCTCAGGCCATGAATGTGAGGGGTAGACTTTTTTTTTCTGTCGATAGCGTTGTGGAAGGCGGCCATTAAACGTTGGCTGCATATACACAACGGGTGGTAGTGGGAAACCAACTTGTATTCAAACATGGTACATATACAAATATAATTGAAAAGATTTTTATAAATGAAATAGTTTGCTCGCTTAGTAGTTTCAATGTTATGATTATGAATGAGCAAGTTATTGATTTCCTTTTTTTTTTTGATTGCATAAGTGGCAAAGTGCTCAGAGTCACAATTTCGCTGCAAATCAGGAAGGTGTATCTCTTATGTCTGGAAATGTGACGGTGAAAATGACTGTGCTGACGGCTCCGACGAACACTCAGACGTCTGCGGTAAATTTGAATAATATTTTTTCATGCCTCGATTTTTTACCGTCACCAACGAATTTTAAATCACACGTTTATGAATTTACATTGTCTATGATGATCGTAAACAAAAATCAATTCCAAAACAAAAGTTTATCGAAATTTAAAAAAAAAAACATTTCATCTAAACAGAATCTAATTTGGTTTGTCTTTTTATGACTCGTTATCATTATTTTATAATGTCAGCGGTTCAATTTTATTTTGATTAAATTACTATCAAAATGGAAAACATTCTTATCGTATTCAATCAAAATTTACTTCAATTTACGACGTACGAAAAAAAATATGTTGAATCTTTTGAAGGCTTCCCACAGCTTGTTTAATTTGTTGAATATTAAAAAAAACAATTTATGTAACCATATTTTTTATGTATTCGGCGGTAAATTTGTGAAAGTTATTTTTTTTCGTTAGCATTGCGATGTTCAGTCTGATGATGCATCTTAAAATGGCGAAGCAGGGTCATTGGTTGTAAGACAACAGGTGAAGTTATTGGAAAACCACTAACTAATACATATTGATTTCATATTCGCTTTACGTGTGAATAAAAACAATTATCGGTGTGGATATTCTTAAAGGATAAAGGTGGATGATTTATTTATCTTATTTTATTTTGGAGTGCATATATTATGAATAAACGATTTTTGTTTGATCCCATTACTGTTAATTTTTTTTATTTATGTTGTTATTTTGTCATCAGTACAAAGAAATTGCTATGAATTGTCATACATTATAAACAGACAGATCATTGTTCGTATATTCGTTGAATTCAAGTGTTAAGAAAAAAATATACTATTCATCGGTACTTGATTATAGACGGAGACTTTTCTGGGGGCCTGGACATAAATCGCTTTCGTCCCTAGAAATGTCTTGAAACGTCCAATGTGATGGAATCTAATGAAATCTTTTACTTTTTATTAGGAAATCTGTTACCCGCTTCTGTGTTGTTCGTATTTATGAATCGTGCGAGAACAAATAATTTGTGTAAAAATATTTGTTTTGCTCTTTTTATTGGTCCGTGTTAGTTTAAAACAGTGTAAAAAAAGAGTTAAATGTACTTAAAAATTGTTCATGACTCTGCTGTGAGGTGCAATCACCATTGCAAAAAAATATCACTAAGTCGCAGAGGCAGCCTGTATTCAAAAATATATAACATGTACACATATAATATTTCTTAAATCATATGTGATTGCTTCACAGACATTGAAGGTACAATCTTGTCATTTTTTAGATGTGGCGCCTCCCAAGAATAGCAAACCAGTTGGATCCACTTTAGTAACGAAACCCCCACCAACCACACCACCATGCACACAATCGATCACCACTATAAATGGCGGACTACCCACGTGTACTGGGCAGCTCATATTTGAAGATCATTTTTACAATCGGCTCGATACTAAAAAATGGATTGTGGAGCAACGTCTTCCTGCTGATGACCAGGTGAGATAGCACATAATATAACACGATAAAGTTTCTATATAAACCAAAAATTGATTACTTTTAGGGTGTTCACTGTCAATACTTGGAGGAAAGGCATTATATTAGTAAAAACACAATATTCCTTTGTACTTCATTCCAATTTATTTAATGTGTCAGGACCTAGACTAGACAAACAGGAAATCCTAGAAATCAATAGATTCAAATTTTTACCTGATTCAGATCTTTTGAATGATCAAATAATTTTTGCTAGTTCCCCATTACTTTATCCGTTGCATTAGCCCTTGTTAACTATTCTTTTATATAATTTAAATATATATATTTCTTTTGTTAGAATTGATATGGTCTTTGAAAAAAATATTTTTCAGAATCTTCCTGGCTGTCGATTTTGTTTAAGTATGTACACTCACAAACTACTTGGAAGCGGGGAAAAACAGGAAACTATCATTAAGCCTATTCACTTTATTAATGTAGCATTTTATCATTTTGTCAAAAATTACCAAATTTTAATTATGTTTGTAATTACTTTCAATCCCCAGTCTAAATTTATTAATCTGAGATGACTTTTTAATTATATGTTAGATGTGTTAAACATTTTAATTTTGTGTTATTTTAGAATCACTTTTAATGTAATTGGTAATTTCTTTTCAATGCCAATTGTTGTTTATAACTGTTCATTTTTGTATAAATAGCATTGTTAAATTATATTTCTTATCAGTTAACGATGCTCGTAATGAGCGAAACCGGTCCTGACATATTAAATAAAGTGGAATGAAGTACAAAGGAATATTGTGTTTTTACTAACAAAAATTGATTGTAAAAAATTGCATTTTAAAAATATACAAACCTTGTAATTGTTTTGGTTCACAGGAAAATGAATTCGTATCTTACCAAAAAAGTACCGTGAGAGTATCAAAGAGTTGGCTGACCATTACTCCACTCGTTTTGCAGTCACTGGGCTTTAGTCGTGAAAAGATCATAAGTGGAGTTTTGGACTTATCGAAAGGGTTAGTATTTTACCATTTTTTTATTGTGTCTTTCTAATAATCATATTGCAATTTTTTGCATAATCCAGAATCATTATTCTTTTTATTCAAAATAATGGTTTTACTCAACCAACGTCAAAAAGAAGATGCCATTATCAACTGTTGATAACCCTAGTTCATAATGCTCGTCATATGCGAAACCTGGTCCTGATTTTGCTAAATAAAAGTGTAAATTAATATCACTTTTAAGGTGTTCACTGTCAATACTTGGTGGAATGGCATTATAATAAAAATAATAAAAGATTTTTAGTACTTTTTCTACTTAAAATTTATTTAATCAGGACCGGTTTCGCTCCTCACGAGCATTATCAACTGATAAGGAAAATAAATTAAACAGTGCTATGTATACAAGTTAAATTGAAATAAAAAGGTGTAAGCAATTACTAACAATTAAAAGGATTATTATATTATATTTATTGATGATTTTTTAATTGTATGTTATAAGGTGTTAAGCATTTTAAGTTTGTGTAATTATAATGTAATTTTTAAATGCATTTAATTGTTAGTAATTACTTACACCTTTTTATTTCAATTTAACTTGTATAAATAGCACTGCTTAATTTATTTTCCTTATCAGTTGATAATGCTCGTGAGGAGCGAAACCGGTCCTGATCAAATAAATTTTAAGTGGGAAAAGTACTAAAAATCTTTTATTATTTTTATTGTAAATTAATACAAAGGAATACTGTGTTTTTAAATACAATGACAATGTAGTGTAGAATATATATGTATACTTAGTTAATAATGTTTATGAACAGAATTAATAATTGTACAGGGAACTGTTGAGCGACAAATGAAGCACTTTTATGTACATAATTTTCCAGGTGCACAGCTCGAACCGAAAGCTTGTGCAAAATATCAGCCAATTACATGAACATTTTGCCTCCTGTGGTCACCGGTAAAATCTCAAGCAGAGGACTTTTCAGTTTTAAATATGGCAAAGTGGAGATTAGAGCCAAACTGCCCCAAGGAGACTGGCTGTACCCAGGTGATCGATTGTATAATTCTTTTCCACGGCATTCATAAGACACCCACACTCGTATCTGTTTTTGGCGTGCGCTTGGGGCCTCCAATTCTTGGGGGCCTCAAAGATGACATCACTTTTATATTTTAATTTCTGTTTTTTTTCAAAATTCATTATTATTCATAAAGAGTTTTGCAGCACTTTTATATCATTCGAAAAACAGGGCATCCAAAATATAATGAGCCTGGGGCCTCCAAAGTGCTTAATCCGCTTCTTTGAACAATTTTTGGCTTAAAGGCGTTGTAAGGTTATTATTAATTCTGTACGAGTATGTGTCAAGGGGTTTTCCTAAATGCACTGATTGCTTAGAAATATTTGGATTTTCGTTTGTTAATAGTGTTACGGATATAATTTTAACTGAAACACTATTTAAATGTTTGTTCAACTTTTATTAGAATAACATAATTTTTTACACTTCAATAAATCACTTATCTTATAATCAAATAATAACGACGTGAGTATCAAGAGGTCTCTACTGAGTCGACGACCGTTCGATTTGAACTTTGATTTTAACTGAAGTGGAAGGAATCAATCTAATTATTTGTCCGTTGAAAAGTTATTGTTGCATTGATATTATATACAATATAGATTGCAATCAAATAGGACAAATTTTAATTATGTTAAGTCAGGGGCAATCAACAATTCACAGTGGTTGATTTAGCGTATCCATAACAATAGGGAAAAAAAAGGAATTTTCACCACAGCAATAGTAATTACCATTAATTCACCCATCAAGTGTATCAAAAATGGTAACCTTTTTTCACAATGCAAACCAGAATTGAAAGAGCTGTAATCTTACGTCACAGCATTTTTTTAAATAAATATTATTTAAAGTATGTACATTATAAAAAGAGTAATTTATTACAGCTTCTTGCCAATCAGCCATTAAACTTATTTGTTTTTCAATAACTGATGTTAATAATAACGATTTTTAGTCAATTCCAAGGTTACTGACCTTCGTTAAAAATAAGCCCGGGTTCTTCTATTGCAGCCGTGATTAATAATGTGTTTACTATATTTTACAGTAATGTATTTGGAACCTCAGACTTCGCAGTACGGATTCGACGGATACAGCTCAGGAATCATCAGAGTGGCCTTCTCCAGAGGAAATCAAAACCTTAATGACAACGGTCAAAACATTGGCCATGTCCATTTGTCGGGTGGTGTCGTCCTCGATGCCGAAGAGCCATGCAGAGGCTTGGGAATAGTTTCCAAGAGCGCTGATATACCTTGGGGAAATGAGCCCCACACATATGGAATCGTTTGGACGAAGGGTGAGTCCAGTCAAGTTTATATCGGTGGCGGACAGTTTAAAGATGGCTCCTTCAAAAATATTGTTTTTGCTTTTTACTTTCAGCGTATTATGATCTAACAGATTTCAGAGTAGCGTTACTTGAAGAACTAAAAGTAAGTTTTTCGAATCATGTCCGCTCTCAGTGTAGAGAAAATAAATAAAAGTTATCTTTCTCGATCTATCATTCAGAGTCAACTATGTTTCGGAGTCGGGATTGAATGCCCAAGTATTCGTGCTATGAGTGTAATCAGTGGCGGATTATCCTATAAGCGCATGAGGCGCGCGCTTGGGGCCTCTGAATTTTATGGGCCTCAAAAATGGTTTATAATTATATTACCCATATATATTTTGTTCAGATTTTTATACATTTTACATGAATTTTTTTGACGTCCTTATGTTATCCAAAAAACAGGGCCTCCAAATTTTATTGCGCCTGGGGCCTCTCTTGTGCTTAATCCGCCACTGAGTGTAATTTAGATAAAATAACTTTATTTTTTTAGATTCCATCATATACACAGTAGATGGTGTCACATATGGTGAGGTAAAACCTCCAGAGGGTGGGTTCAAGGCACAGTGCTCCAACTTTGCTGATTACCCGTGGCCACAAGAAAGCAGAATGGCTCCATTCGACCAAGAGGTAAAAGATAGCATGCCGTGTTTATATGACGTATTACAATAAAATTTCTTACTTCCCGGTATTTTGAGATTCACGTGACAGCGGTAAGTAAATAAGCCTATCCCGGGATCATTTTGCAATGTCGTTGTCCATAATGTCTTTTTAAATTATATGCTTGTAAAACTGTCATGGAATCACGACATATCAAACATACAGCTTTGTTTCTTCCCTTTCACTTTGAAACTTTCTGTTCAAATGTTCAGCTTACTCTTCCTATTTTCAATTCTTCTTCCAAATGTCATCCAATTAAAAAAACAATTGATTGATGGCTAAAATAAATAAAAAAAGATGTTTTATCTCAAATAGTAAACACACGCGTCTTACAATAATTGAATTCACAACTCGACCGAATCACCAACTGCACTGACTCGTGTAAATAATACATTTTTCCTATAAACGCGAGTTCTATGAGTGTCACTCCAACTCTGACTATTAGAACGAGATAGCAACCAGCACGCACCAAGCTGTCTTGCTCAGTAGGTTACTGTTTTCGTTTATAATTACTTACTACTTAATTAACAACAAAAGACCTGGGTTGGCAAACTTTTGGTTATACCTTTTTTTAAGGGACACCCAAGCAAAAATTCCAAAAAATAGTCACAAATTTAGTCATACATTTTTTAAAATGTATTTTACCAATAACAAAATGTTTGAAAAGTCAAAAATCTCGAAAGGGTACACAAAACCTTTAATTGGGCATGTAGCCCGCTAGCCAAGGTTTGGGCATGCCTGTATTAAATATTATTAGATTATGTTAGTTATAATAATCAGTGCTTTTTTTGAAAAAAAAGGTGCCGGAATGCACATTTTTGAGCATTTTCTAAGAAGGTAGGGTTAAACTTTTACGTAAAAAAAATATTCAGAATAAATTTAGGTAAAAATAACTAAAAACTTTAGTAAAATGTTTCTCACATTGTCAATCGTGAAGCACGTAGATTCAACACAAATTCACTGTATAT
>CM062831.1:22666119-22947916 GCA_031772345.1 Himalopsyche anomala | reverse complement strand
ACCGTTATTTTTGCCTGAACGAAAACCGGAACCAAACTCATTTGATAAGAACTAAATCTCACTTTTTGTTTACTATTTATGCTCCCAATGATTTATTTATTTTACATGGACATTACAAAATAATGAAATAATAGGTATTTATTACACTTGTAATGTAGAAAAAACAGGATCTTAAAGAATATTTCAAAGAAGAGTCGAATTTTTAATCGTAAAAATCAACACTTGGATTGACGTTACGATGAAAATAAACCGTAATGTTATGTTTGTTAAGCCAAAACTCAATGCTACCCCGAATTTTCGGAAAACTAAAAATATTGAATGCATCAAATGTGATGTTATAGCTTGAAAAGCTTTATTGTGAAGACGAAAAAAAGTTGACTGGACCAATTAAAAATTGATATCGTTTCCAGTTCTACATATCCCTGGGAGTCGGTGTCGGAGGTACTTCCGACTTCCCTGACGGAGTCGGAGACAAACCCTGGAACAACACAAGCCCTAAAGCGAGAAGCACTTTCTTCAAGGCTATCAACTCTTGGCGCGACACCTGGATGGATGATTCCAAATCATTGAGAGTGGACAGTGTACTAGTGTGGGCACTCTGAAAACAGCATTAAAATTAACACGATGAACAATTACCACCAGCGGTGGACTGCCAATATCTTAACAAGGGGCTCGGTAAATTTTATTCATTTTTTTATCCATGTCCGCACCCAATGTCGAGAATATGGCCTCATAATGAAGGTATCTCAAAAAAAGTTATTTTTATACGAAAACTGCTTGTTACTTAGTCGCTTAATCTCTCTTTTTCAAAGATAGTATTAGGGATAAAATGATAAGGATAAGATAGGACTAGTGATAATACCACTAATAGTAGCGCCCAGTTGAATTGAAGGATCGGAAGAGTGGGAGGCAAACTGAAGACATCACAAACACCTATGCCTTCGAACAGAAAATAGATAAATCGATCTAAAAAATGCTGTTTCGTACTGGGACTCGATCCCGTGAGGTCCCACACGAATGCCTACAACGCTGAATGAAAAAATGAAGGGACAACTAATTTTTCAATTTAACCATCTACATAAATTGCAGTCATGTGATGATTTGATCTAACACGAATGACTTTCTTATCTTAACAAGGGGCTCGCCATCCGCGTCAAAATTTAACAAGGGGATCGCGCGAGCCCCCTCCAGCTCGTCCCTGCTTACCGCTGTGCTTTAAGACGTTTATTTTCAGGTATTATAGGCTGGTAAATATAGAGTATTTTCACTGTTACATTGACTCAATAAGATTTAAAAATGATGTATGATGTTTTTAAATTTTTTATACAATAAGATGTTCACAGAAATATAATTTATTCGCCTGTTTTGTTTCACAAAAAGGGGAAATTGTTGATTCTCACTAAAAACACTTTAAATAATAACTTTTGAAAGGTCAAATAATGTAAAAAAAAAATACCAAAGTTGTTTAAGCAGACAAACTATGATTGACCTATTGCTAAGTTTATGAAACAATTGTGATAAAAAAAAAATCTGTTATAATACCGGTTAAGTAAAGTGAATAATTGAATAAAAATCAGATGCAGTTCTCGTAGAAGAATACTTGTTGCGATATATTTCATTACGAGTCCATGTAGACCAGGGGTTCCCAACCCCGTGCCCGCGGGTGCCATGGCGCCCGACGACCAATTTTGATGCGCCCGCCAACTAATTTGGGCAAATCGTTAAATCCCCGGGTTTTCGGATTTCAAAATTCCTGGAAGAGCTAAAAAAAAAAAAGTGTCACTGATAATTTGGGCAAATCGGTAAATTCCTGGGATTTCGTATTTCAAAATTCATGGAAGAGCTAAAAAAAAAGTGTCAAGCTGATAATTTGGGCAAATAGTCAAATTCCTGGGTTTCCTAACCTTGAAAAAATGTGGTGCCCGCCGCCCTACTTAATATTTTAGAATGCGCTCTAGGGTCCAAAAAGGTTGGTAACCCCTGATATAGACTGTGGAAAGGAAAAAGGACGTTACCCACAGTTTTTTAGAAATAGATTTTTTTGACACACGTTCTATCAAAAGGATGTAAGGTGCAAATGCCAAATTAGTATCTTAATTTAGCTTTTAAATTTGAAAAGAGCTTGTGAAAATTGAAAGTATAGTATCTTAAAAATATACTCTTAAAGTTTGGTGACGATATTCCGAGGATTTCCGGTTTTACAGCGCATTACAAGGTCAGCGCCAAGGTCTGTAGAAAAGCCGCTTGGTCGAGCTCTATTCTCTCTATTCTCTGCTCGGATCCGTGTACCTGAGTTAGACTAGGGCTTTATTTTAGTGAAGTTAGAAGTGAAGAAGCTGAAGATTTTGAGAAGACGGAAGGAATACTTTATGGCGCTGGAATCGCTGATTGATTTTAAGTACATATTTAACTCAAATTTCTTTAGAATATACTTACTTAAAACTTTAAACGCGTTTATCTCGAAACTACTTTTTTTCGTCAGATGGGGGCCTACTCGACCTATTGTCTGAAATTTGAGTATGTTATTCTGTACAATAAATACTTGCTACGACCGGGACTAAAATAAATACTTTAGGTAAAAAAAATATATTTTTCAAGCCGCCTGGGTGATCGAGTGGTCAACATGGTTGGCTACCGCTACGGAGGGCACGGGTTCGAATCCTAGTACGGGCAGTTTTATAAATTGATTTTTCAATCGATTTATGAATTTCTGTTCAAAGGCATGGATGTATGTGATGTCTTGAATTCCCCCCTCCCACCCATCCTATCCTATGAACGGGGCGTATCGAGAACGATTAGCTAACCACTAGTCCTGTCCCCTTGCCCTTTCCTTCTATTCCTACTCTCTTTGAAAAAAGAGAGGTTGAGCAACTGAGTAACAAGCAGTTCTCGTAGAAAAATTTCTGTTGAGATAAACTCCATTAGGAGTCCATATGCTCCATATTGAGAGCGGACATGATAAAAAAAAAAGTTTTTAGACTTTGCCACGCGCCATTTGTCAAAAAAAAATTTTTTTTTCATTCTAGTTCCAGTCGTAACTATACTTATAATAATTTATAATCCGTCATTTTTTTTATTTCAGATAAGAGGGAGAGATAAACCATGGTCCATGGTCAGGTCCATTTTTTTTGGAGAGAGACATTTTTCTTATCTAAATATTTTTTTTTTTTTTAATTTTCATTTTTGTGTAGTTGATAAGTAATAAAATATGTGTGAAAAAGTTTAAAAGCATTTGTATTCCCTTTAAATATTGCACGCATTACTTTTCATTTGAGAATGTGTCTTTTTGTTTCAATACAAAAACAATCTGTAATTATTTGACGTGTTTGATTTTAATGTTACATTGGTGAATAATAACTATTATCACGTTTGACCCATGCTCTTTTTACAAGGTCATCAAGATATTGAAAGACACGAATGCTGACAAGTTATAAATATGTTATGTACATATATAAATTTACTTAGCAGAAATGTTTAGCAATGTTGGCAGCTATGATATGTCAGAATCAGATATGTCCAATGTATAACTTGGGTATGATAGTACGGAAGGGAATCTAACTATCTGAACAAAAATGATTTTATTACAACACGAATAATTAATCATCATTGTGATAGTGTGCACAGTGCAGTATAAATCGGCAAACTCATTAGTCAACTGAGTCAAATATCAACTATTCAACGATTGAAATTTCTTTTGAGAGCTAACTTATTTGAACTTTAACTATGTATATGTAGGTAATTTTTTATTAACTTTATTAGGGTGCGTATAAGCTGGCTTTTATTCAAAAAGTCCTCAATCTGATAAAGGTAAGTTTTCTGAGATCTTCCAACTCTAAGTTGAAAGACCGAAAACCGACGTCTGCGCGTGGATCATGAAGTTTTGATCGCACTTTATGTGATATTTTGGGGAAGAGCCACACTCAAGGAGGCAACGAGCCCCATGTAGCTCCGAGAGCAGCAGTTTGCCGACCACCGGAATAGACTAAACAACATGTCATTTTTGCAATAAAATTTGAAGCTAATGGAGGTTTAAAACTCCAGTTGTCTGTGATACAGGGTGCGAATAGCGTCTGTATTGATTACTGGAAACATCGCCAAAGAGATGATGTCTGATGAAGGTCACGACTGTTTTTTTTAACCATGTCTGCTTCCAATGTGGAGCATATGGCCGACTAATGGAGGTATCTCAACAGAAGTTTTCTCTCTTTTTCAAATATAGCGGACCACCGCGAAAAACCTGCGGACCCCAGGTTGGGAAGCACTGGCTTACACGATACGAATATTTACCAAGCGTTAGTTTAAGTTTATCGTTATTGATTATAAGTTAAGGTGATTTTTTATAACGCCTCTCAATCTAAAACATAGGTTTTGCTGCACCAGATTAGTGATAAGTAGGGATAAGTGATTATCCCGTTTTGCAATAAATGCGACATAGAAGCGATAAATATGATATATCCGAATTTATTGCAAAATTGTCAAAATAAGCGAATATATGCAGATTTTTATTATATAAATTCTCATCTCATCATAAATTTCAAAGTGGGGTAAAAGCAGAAAATCTTCTGCTATTACTTACAACCAGGGCTTTTTTACACTGTAACGCGGTGGAACGGCGTTCCGGCACCTTTTTTTCTCGAAATTTTAATAAATGTTTAATTTAATTTTTTCTATTTTAAAATATGTATATTTTGTTTTATTTTCTATGCATTATATGTAAAGCCGTCATTAATTCTATCAAAATGGTATTCGAATATATAATAAATAATATACCTTCTTAGAAAAAACTCGAAAAAAGTGCGTTCCGGCACCTTTTTTTTCAAAAAAAAGCACTGCTTACAACAAAAATGAAACATTTGGAAATCGGCAATGCCATTCAATCTATTTCATGTCCTACAAAAAAGTTTATATGCAGAATATTTCTTTAGCACGTATAATCTAATTGCACCAAATCACCTTACTTGACTAAAACACTCATCTATTGAAACTTGTCCTGTGTAAAGAAGCTATAATAAACTTTAATCATTTTGTTTTTGAACATACGCTTTTCATTATATTTAATTAATTTCACTTTATATTGTATTTTTACAACAATTTTAAATGTGTTGTACTCATGAATAGTTTTTCTCTATTTTGTATTAAATCCTTGTTATTATTTTTAATCTTTTCTATCAATTAATTGTATACTGTATGGTTTAATTTGACTATAACTTATAAAATAAATGCTAAAATGTATTATTTTATTTGCTCCAAAACGCGAAATTTAAACGTCAAAACACTATTTTTTTAAATAGAAGCTAAAAATACGTGTTTCAATGTAGCCTAACGTTTTGTCTGCCTTCAGTCGTTAGCAAAATGCGTCCGCGAGAGGTCGGATTGTTGTTCCTTATCTGTGCAGTGGTTTTACGTGCATCGGATGCTCAGTTCGCCATCCCTGATGTAGACATCCAGGCTCTGACGACTGGTGGATTCAGAGCATCTATTCCAGGTTAGCATCACACAACCTTTCGAGGAACGCAGCATGATTTTGTTTCCAGTGAATTGGTGAATACGGAAACACCCGAAAAAATAAAAGAATTCTAAAATTTCACTTTTTAAATCAAGTTTCACATACGTGGTATCGTAATAATAAAATTTTCACTCTTTATGGTTTCGTTGGTAATAACTTTTCCTTAGCAATTATAATACTCTGCTTTCAATTGCCGGTAAGTTTGAATTGAAAAAATCTCACATTAAATTAGCGATATGTGTGTTTAAAATATGTGTGTTTGTGGTGTCTCTTCTTCTCAAATTGATATTGAGTGAATTATAAAGAATCTAATTCATCGCATATCAGCGGTGTGCTGGTAATACGTTAAGAAGGGGCTCGCTTAATCTCTAAGCAATTCTCGGTTTTATGAGGAAGGAGTACATTTTTTTATCATCCCTATACAATGGCATACAATACTTTAATAAGCAATCGATTATTACTTTATAATATGTAACAATATGCAATTTACAGTAGACTTATCAATTCAAATGGCTAAAAATGTACTACGGTGTATACTGAAGCTGTCGTAGATAATATATGTCAGAAATTACAGTTATGTACTTA
Organism: Himalopsyche anomala; assembly: GCA_031772345.1. Taxonomy (NCBI): domain Eukaryota; kingdom Metazoa; phylum Arthropoda; class Insecta; order Trichoptera; family Rhyacophilidae; genus Himalopsyche; species Himalopsyche anomala. The sequence goes on along the minus strand of CM062831.1, from coordinate 22,941,825 downwards.
TTTAATCTGAGTATATTGTTTTTTCTTAAATCAACAAGGGGCTCGCCGGCCATAGTAAATTTTAACAAGGGGATCGCGTGAGCTCTTTCGAACCCCCTCCAGCCCACCCCTGTCGCATATGCTCTTCCAATTTTAAAACGATTGACAACTTGACATTAGCAAAAACATATACTCATTATTACCTTAAACCTCGCAGTCAAATTCAAACAAAATTCTTAAGAGAATCAAGACAAGTGCTTTATTTGGTAAAAAGAATTTGACTACGTTATAATAGGATAGAATATTGCGAGTTATCAATTTCGCAACAATGAATTACCTTATATTAATGATGGCTGTTTCGGCATAACCCAATCGGCAGAACTATAGTTCTGACATATTATAATGGTAATTCTACGAATTAAAAGTGTGATAAGATACGTTTTGGTTTTTCCATACAGATTAATACTTTGTGTTAGAGCTTTCAAAAAATGTATTTTATCTAATCCAGCCATACTCAACCTTTTTTTCCTCCGGGCCGCATTCCGATATTTGCTTCTCTACGTGGGCCGCAACATATTTATGGTATATGTACTCCTTTTTTTTTAGCTCACCGAGGAATTTAAAATCCACGATTTGGCCGCAGGTTGAGTATGGCTGATCTAATCGGTCAGAAATTACGACAAAGCTAAACAATCATGAAACAGCATATTGGTTTGAAAAAATAATTTATTCGGCATAGGTACATATGTTTCATAAAGAATTCAAACAAACAGGAAAAATGCAGCCACTGATTACGAATAAAAAGAATGCATAATTGAAGACAATTTTTATATATGGGCCCGTTCGATGCGTTGTAATATTCTACACGTCTTAAAGTATTGTAAAAGTGAAGTAACCTCAGTTAATACACATTGCAACAGTGTTATCTCCGTAAAATAAAAATATCCAATACACAAAAACACCAGATAAAGTCGTGATCGCAGCTGTGGGCTGCCAATACATTAACAAGAGGCTCGCTTAATCTCCAAGTAATTCTCGGTGTTCTGGGGAAGGATAAAAATAATTATAACACTTATTTGCAATTATATGCAATGCTTAAATAATCAATCGATTGTTACTTAATACAATTTTAATATGTTACAAAATGCAATTTACCGTAAAAAATCAATGTAAATGGCTAAAAATGTAATACTGTGTATACTGAAGCTGTCGTAGATAATATATATGTTTGTCAGAAATTTTAGTTATATACTGATTTGATCTGAAAATATTGTTTTCTCTAAAATTAACAAGGGGCTCGCGCGAGCCTCCTCCAGCCCACCCCTGCGTGGTTGTATTTAAAAGTCCAAGAATAAATTTTTAACATTTCACTAGTTGGCTCACTTCACTTCTCGAAGGCTCATATAATGTATTGTCATAAAGATAATATTCTTCGTAAAGAGCAGTGGCGGTTCCTGGCCTAAAATCTTGGGTGGGCTAGAGAAAAGTATATTTCCACTTCACCTTATACATTAATCTACAAGCAAATTAACAAATACTACGACACTACTGCAATGCATAAATTATTATATAATAAAATCAATGCTAATGTAAGTAAGAAATATTAAAAAATTCATACGGGATCTTAAATCTCTCTCTTAAGTCTCTTTTAAAGTGAAAAAACAAGTACTAACAGCAATACAGAGCTAGCTGTCAGTGAGAGTCAATACCTGTCACTTTCATACAATACATCGATATTGGTATTTGTGTTTCAATGCATAAGTATGCGTCATGGGCTAAATCAGTTCAGCCCCCAACGAAGACAGAAACTTGTTAAGTTAAAGCACAATCGTGTGTATTAGGTGACGTTTCCGTACATACAAATACAATAAAAATCTAATCGTGCTTGATTGCGCCCCAGTGTAAAGAAATATTGTCTGTGGTTACGGGCTAGCCGTTGCTAGCCCTTGAGTGGTGTTGCCAGAGTGTCGTAACGTCGCCTCTTCCCTGTGAAGTATTTATAGGGTTATTGTTTTTTTTATGCCGGCTCAGTTTAAAATTGTAATACAAAACACAATCGGGAATATGATTGTAGGTAGACGTAACATTGTTTTATATTGACAGAGGAAAATTAAAACAAAGATATTATATTCATTTGGGAAAGGTTAGTTACGCTTATAAATGTATTTATTTTGTTCAGCGGCCGAATTGCTGTTCATTTTTTGTCAGCCATCTAAAGTTTTGGGTGAAAAATGCAGGTCGGGCTTAACCCACCTAGCCCAGTACCTAGAACCGCCACTGGTAAAGAGTCAAAGACGCATAATCTACAGTTTTTTTCTAGAGATTCTTTCGTAATCGGATTCTCTGCACTCAGTCTGCTTATTCATATTAATATTCAACATATCAATTGCATTCATTGCCGGCTCGGGGCGTGTGCAAAAAATGCGGAAAATAGTCACAGGTGCAGCGTACACAGTAGAGGTCTACAAGGGTCCGGACCTGGCCCTTGGGCTCCTACCCGGCCCGACCCGCGGGCCGGGTTCGGGCATGTAAGCGCAATTGAGATTCGGGCTCGAGCCGGGCCCGGGTAAAGAATCTGGTAACCGGATGAAACAGAACATGAAATAACAGAACATGAAAAAACAGAACATCCTAAAACAGAACATGATAAAACAGAACGCGATAAAACAGAACATGCAATAAGAGAACGTGACAAAACAGAACAATGAAAAAACAGAACAAATTGATAATTCAGAACAAGTTTGCGAACTCTATGGCATTGCACGTCTGACAATAGATAACATAACGTCTGACAGTATGGTATATTTAGAAAACTCTAGTATTGATATGTTTTACAATTAATTATTAATCTCTATATCGTATTATATATATTATCTATGGTATTAGACCCAAAAATGATTTTATAATTTTTGTGAAGGCTTGATAATCGCGTTAAAATCACACAAAAAACGGTGTCACGGAAAAATATTTCATATTTCGCATAACTTTTCATTGTTCTTCATATAAATGGGTGATTTAAACGCGATTATCAAGCCCTCAAACAAATATGTTAAACCGTGGTGTTTTTTAATGTTAATTTGTGAAATTTTTCGCCGTAATAATCCATGACTAGCTTTAACACACAATTATCCATTACAATAATACTTTCATACTGAAATGAATAGATATTTGAAGATTATAAAAGTAGCAGTTGACTGATAAATTAAAGCGGGCTTTAATTATTATCCCGGTTGATCGTTTTTGTAGAATATTTTTTTTTTGGTTCAAATAGTTTTACGTCGCATTTAGTTATATAAATAAAGAAGTTTTTTGAAAATTAAAGATTTTTTTGGTATTATTTGATAATTTCCCGCAATATCGGTTTCCCGCATTATTCGTTCATTTATTACGGTCCCTTGAAAAACGTAGAATCGAGGTTCCACTATACAAATAAGGATATCAAATACAAGTAAATCCAAAACAAACGAGCCAACTGTCAATGTAGCTTGACCATAAGCAATAAATAAACAACAATTCACCAAAATTCTTACTAATATTTAATATTTGTTCTCATTTATCTATGTTCTGTTTTGACATGTTCTGTTTTTACGTGTTCTGTTTTTTCATGTTCTGTTTATGCAAGTTCCCTATTCTGTTTTGTCATAGTTCTGTTTTATCATGTTCTGTTTTTTCTTGTTCTGTTTTTTCATGTTCTGTTCTTTCATGGAACCGAAGAATCTATTTCTTGAGAAAAATATTTGAGACTATTTGTTTGTGTCATAAGTCAGCCATGATGATTTTAATTATTACTACAGTGAAATCCCGATTCTACGTTTTCCAAGGGACCGGAAAAAATCAACGAATAATTCTATAGAGAATCGTAAATTGTTGTAAATTTGTAAAAAACGATTTTTTTCGGGCTGAGCAGTATAAATCTGGGTTTCGGGTCGGGTTCAGGTAACAAGTGCGGCATTAGACTCGGACCCGGGCCAGGTCAGGCTTGAGTTTTTCGGGCTCGGACCGGGTAATTTTGTAAAATTTCGGCCCGTGCAGATCTCTAGTACAGTGCTTCCCAACCTGGGGTCCGCGAAAATGTTCATTCTTTCATTTTTCTCTGTGTTCAAGTATGAAAATAAAATTCGGGGGTCCGGAGATTATTGTTTTCACAATCGATTTTGAAATCGAGGATTTCGAATTCGTCGGTGGGCTAAAAAAACCGAGTTACGAAGACAATTGAGGAGGGCCGCGGATTATTTTTTTTAGATTTAGGGGGCCGTGGAACGAAAAAGGTTGGGAAGCACTGCTCTAGTACACAGGCGTCTGACTTAGATCTAGTTTTCGAGGCGCCCAAGACGCCTCGCACAAAGACGCAAAAATCCTCGAGCCAGCCCTGATTGTATTATCAAAATTATAACGTATTGCTGAAATAAAAGTCCGCAGCAGAAGATATTGTATTAATTTAATATTAAACGTTTAGTTGGCTGCTGATAATAAAAAAATGCACAACAATGCTAATAATATTTTAACATATGAAATAGAAATACTCGAAAAACTGGTATTAAAAAAAAAATCTTTAATTTTAAAATGACCTTATGCGAACTCAGAAAAACCGACAATAAATATTCAGCATCGGAGATTTGATAACGTCATGACATACATTATAATAATTCGATAAAGTAATATATGAAATTAGAAAAAAATGTAATAAAGTTTCATATTAACCAGAGCATGTTAGGTGTTGTAAACTTAATAGCGAGAAATTTAATTTTGTTGTCGAATTTTTTTACACCATAATTTTAAAACTCTAACCAAATAATCATTACAGGCAGGGTAGGCTGCAGGGGTTAAATTTGTTAAAGTCCAGCGAGCCTCTTGTTAATTTAAGAGAAAACAATATTTTCAGAACAAATTAGTATATAACTGCAATTTCCGACTTAGATACAGCTTCAATATGCACAGAAGTAAATTTTTAGCCATTTAGATTGATAAGTTAACGGTAAATTGTATATTGTTACATATCATTAGTGTATTAAGTAACAATCGATTGCTTTTTTTTAATTATTGCATATAATTAAATAAGAGTGGTAAAAAAAATTCACTCCTCCCGAACACCGATAATTGCTTTGAGATTAAGCAAGCCCCTTGTTAATGGCAGCCCACCGATAAATATTGGTCAGATTTTGAAATAGCATGATCTACTAAAAATAACAAACACTCTCTATTCATACACGAATTATTTGTTATAACACAATTCCAAGACACAACAAATACAACAGCCGATAACGAATTTTATAATGGAATTCAACAACACAAACATGAATAATGAATGGTATTTTTTTTTAATTCAAGCACATAGTATTTATAAAGTGCTTCATTATTACAATTTAAACGATTTTCTGTACCACGCTGTAGTTCTTTTTTCAAATAAGACAGTTTTTTAAATTCACGAAACCAATCTTCAATCACTTGTTTTTTTGGGACGTATGTCTCTCCTTGTATTTTTTTGTGTATATTGGTAAATCACTTTTAATGTTAAATTTGAATCGTTCAAATTATGTACACTCCCACAGATTTTGTCACTAACGACCCGGGTTTCGCCTTTCGGCATCTTCAGGCGTTCAAGTGCACAGATGAACTTGAACTGAGTTGAGTTCATCCGTGCACTTGAACGCCTGAAGATGCAGAAAGGCGAAACCCGGGTCGTTAGTGACAAAATCTGTGGGAGTGTACATAATTTGAACGATTCAAATTTAGTATTGAAATTCCACCAAGCACCTTCAGTCGAAATCTTAAATGATATCACTTTTAATGTGTTTACTTTCAATACTTGGTGAAAAGCCATTACAGTGGAACTTCTCATAACGAGTTTAATTCGTTCCAGAATCTTACTCGTTATGTGAAACACTCGTTAAACGAAACAATTTTTCCCATATAAAATTTCCCATATTTTTTGTGAGAACTGTCATCAACTTTTAATTTTATGTGAAAGTTTTTTCAATTAATAAGCATAAAAAAGTAATACAAAATAACTTAGATTATTCCACGTATTGTGCTACAAACTGTGACACGTGTTTCGCCTATTTCAGAGGCATCCTCAGACAGACTTACTCGCGAGAGTAAGAGAGAAGTTCACAGAGAAATCGCGGACAATCATACAGACGGACGGACATTATCGACTATTAATATATAGATTCACTTATTCTATACAATATATTGTATGTCATTCGATCTCCCACCTTCGCATAACCCATTTAGAAAGCTGTGTTCATACATAGCTGTGATCAACGTTCTCTCTAATGTGCGCGCGCGCAGCCGCGCAGCAGTTTGAAAGCCCCCGCGCACTCATTCCGGGTTGGCGCGCACTCTAAGACAACTATTCAATTAATGTTTGATTAGCCCGCGCAGCCTTTTAAATTTCCACGCAGCTAATCTCTTACATTGATTGTGATCGAAATATAAATTTATTATTTTTTCTGTGAATGAATTGGATATCAGTTTACATTGTACATTTCCAGTTGAATATGGAACAATTTTTCACACTACTATATTCTATTATTTAAACAACAAATACTTATTTTCAGCGGTGGGCTGCCAATACGTTACCAAGGGGCTCGCTTAATATCGAAGCAATTTATCACTCATATGCAATACTTAAATACGCAAACGATTGTTACTTAATACACTTATAATATGCAACAATACGCAGTTTACCATAAACTAATCAATGTAAATGGCTGAAAATGTACTACTGTGTATACTGGAAGCTGTCGTAGATAATATATATAGGTCAGAAATTAATATATAAGGTAAAAAAAAAAAAGTGTCTCCCTTAATTTAACAAGGGGCTCGCCGGCCGTGCTAAAATCTAACAAGGGGCTCGCGCGAGCCCCTCCGAGCCCCCTCCAGCCCACCCCTGCTTATTTTTATAAAAAATACCTGAGTGAACAAATTCGAAAGATTTTTTTTAATTTGTGCTTTCTGGTATATTTTTTGATTTCATATTACAAAGACTGGAGTTTTGTAGCATACATAAATATAGCGTGAAAATCGAATAATAGGTATAATTATGATTTTTATACTTATCAATGGGGGCGGCCAAAACCCCCTGGCGCGGCCTTGGGTCAGCCAACATTTTAAGCGTTATAAAATTAAGAAGAAAATATTACTCTAACAAAATCCAGTTACAATATTTATGCTATCGTTCACTTGGTAGTATGTTGCTATTTTTTAAGTCAACGTGACTTTGATTTGATAAATTTGGGAATTCCAGATGTTCCTGGAATCAAAATGTTTGGCTTCCACGGTCGAATTCATGACTCCATGAACGATAAAGAAGGTGGGCGCATTGACGGCGATGTGATGGCTCCCAATAATGGACGATGGATCTTCGAGGACAACGAGGCGAAGCTTCAAGTGGATGACGTTCTCAACTACAAGGTTTTTGTGAGGTTTCAGTCGCTCGGATACCAGAGGGATGGACTCTCCTACACCATTAAGTGTAAGCTTTGATTAATTACTACACTAATTTACTTAAATTTGTATTCCTAGCTTCGGCGTGACGCATATGCGCAGAATACAGCTATTTTTTGCTGGGTTTTAAGCTGTGTCGCGATTTGCATTTGAAATTATGGAACACTATGATGAAAAAAAAATATATGAAAGATGCTAATAAAAAATAATAATGTATAAAATATTTTTGATCAATTCGGCGGTATCTTCGTAAAAATTCATTGTAAATATAAAATAAAATTTGATTACCTTATTAATTCACAATTAGGGTTGCTAACTTTTTTATGGTTGGCATATAAATCAAAACTGAACATCATAATCATCAATATCAATCAGCCATTACCTGGTTTTTTGAGGAAACTTTTTATGTATGAAAAAAATTAAATACATCTTTTTTTATTTATTTTAACTATCAAATAAATTTCATTACATATATATATTACACATTAATAATAATGAAAAATAAAATCTTATAATAACAAATCGAACGCTATATTTTTTCTAGAGTTTTTCCTATAATATTTTTTCACATTTTTTGCTGCAATCACCAATTCTTTCCCAATTGAGTCCGTATTTAAAAAGTTCACTAAATATAGTAGTGGAAAGAATTGAAAATGAGTGAATGGTATAAATGTTATTTTTCAATATTATTTCATGAAATATAACCGCCCCCGCATATACAAGGGCTGCATTGATCCAATGCCACATTGACCGGCCGCCACTGATTCGAATAGATAATATGTTTTCAAAATCTTATATAACTTGTACACACATATTCAGCGTATTCTCGGGTTTTTTTAGACCTCGTGCCGCCCAATACACCGTGGCCAGCCAACGGAAGCATCAGAAAACCTGTTGGACCCGGAGGAGCTATAAAACCTCCACCAATCAACCCATCATGCACAAAATCAAGCACCACTATAAATTACGGCAGACCTACGTGTGCTGGGCAGCTTATATTTGAAGAGAATTTCAGCAATCCGCTTGACCCTGGAAGGTGGGTTGTGGAGCATCGTCTTCCTGCTGATGACCAGGTGAGATCGCACGATAAAGTTACGGTTTAAGCCAGGGATGGGTTGGAGGGGGCTCAGGGGGGCTCGCTAAATTTCGACGCGGCCGGCGAGCCCCTTGTTAAGATAAGAAAATCATTCGTCTTAGATCAAATCATCACACAACTGCAATTTCTGTAGATGGATAAATTTGAAAAATAGTTCATTTTTTCATTCAGCGTTGTGGGCTTCCGTGTCGGACCTCACGGGTTCGAGTCCCAGTACGAAAAAGCATTTTTTCGATCTAATTATCTATTTTCTATTCGAAGGCATGCGTTTGTGATGTCTTAAGATTGCCTCCCACTCTTCCGATCCTTCAATTAAACTGGGCGCTACTATTAGTTAATCACTAGTCGCGTCTTATGCTTACCATTTTATCCCTACTACCTTTTTTGGAAAAGAGAGGTTGAGCGACTAAGTAACAAGCAGTTCTCGTAGAAAAATAACTTTCGTTGAGATACTTTCATTAGGAGGCCATATGCTCGACATAGGAAGCGGACATGGATAAAAAAAATGGATAACATTTACCGAGCCCCTTGTTAAGATATTGGCAGCCCACCGCTGGTTTAAGCCCAGAATTCGTTGTGTAATCTGGTAACCGCTAAATATTACTACAGAAACAACATCAAATTTTTTTATGATTCAACATTAAGTAAAGATTGTTTTCGAAATTTGACGATGTGTGGTAAAAAAATATACCATACATCAGTGGTGCACAAGCTTTTTGAACGAAGGGCCATTATACCAATTTTATAATCTTTCTTTCTTTAGCTCTGGTGAAAATTTGATATGTGAAGACTTATTTGGTATACCATAAATTCCATGAAAAAAATATGTCAATAGCCAAATGGCAGTCAATTAACTTGCATTTTTTCGGTTCACAGGAAAATGAATTCGTATCTTACCAAAAGATGAATGTAAAAATAACGAAAAATTGGTTAGTTATTTCTCCAACCATTTTGCAGTCAATGGGTTTTACTCGTGAACAAATTATCAACGATGGAGAATTGGACTTATCGGCAGGGTAGGTAAATCACTCCTTTTATGTACTCAGCAACTTTCGTGAGTTTCGAAATTATATATAACTAGCTGGCCCGACGAACTTCGTACCGCCTCAGAATCAATAAATGTTGTGTTAATTTATTGGATGAATTAAATTCAGTTTGAATGAATACTCAAAATGAATTAAGTTCAATAAATGTTCAAAATTCAAAATGAAAAGTATTTAAATTACATTGAAATGATGTAATTCACGTTGCACAGTCGATAGATTTAAAGAAATGCAGTAGATCAACGATTTGATTTTGAATTGTGAAGTTTAAATGATCCATATCTTTTCGTTGAGACGAAATTGCAAAAATTCGGCGGAATCGAAATCAATCCGTTCGATTCGTCAACAGGAACACGGCCGTTACCGACGATAGTCAGCAATTGCTTGGAGAAATCTTCGGCAGATGGATCGTTTAAAAATGCAACTCGAATGTTTATCGTTAGCTGAAGTTTCTTCACATAGCGCCACAGAGTCGATGTTTTGAGGCAAGCGTTTATTTCATCGGCAGCGGTCGATCTCGGAATGACTGGTAGTGTTTGGCGGAAATCGCCAGATATTTAAATCATTGCGCCTTCAAAACATCATAAGTCATTGATTGCACAGATATTCGATTGAGTGCTTCCAATGCGCGTCTGTGTGTCATTGTGCATAAATGCCAGGTGATGATTTTACTTGCTGAGTGTTTCGCAATCTTGCATATCAGTTTTTCAGTCGCTTAAAGGTTTAACGGATAATTCAGCACTGAATGAGCCGTTCGCCATCCTTCTATCAACGTGGCCGCTATTCCAGAAGACGAAACTGCTACAGCAATTTCGGATCTCGCACGAACAGTCGCCATAATCAATGACATGAGGAATATCTTCCCAGTCCCACGATGTGGCTTTGGCATTCCTAACTTGACTAACAAAATGCCTCACATGAGGTAACACATGTCTTCGATCTAAATCGAAGCCTGGTTATTTATCTCTTCATTCACCTCGAGATCGGGATTCCCCGAACTGACACGAATTCGATGTAAAATGTCTTCCGACATGTCATCCTTGTACTTGTTCCACAGCTCATATGGATTCGATGTGAAGCATGTCAAAATAATGATAGAAAATAATGTGCGTATCTGACTTGGAGATTCAGAAACAATTTCTTCAGCGATTGTCATGTCCCAATAAGTATCATTTTCAAGCAAATTGAGCTGTTGACATGCAAGTAGAAAGAAGCATTCGTCATTTTTCGGATGAACTGTGTAAATGCGACCAAGAGCATCAATAGTCATTCGGGTGATCAGGAACCGCATCGCTTTGCTTTTGACGTTAAAATTTCTTCGATATAGCGTTCCAAGTGTAATAACGTGTCATCTCAGAGTAAAGCAACGTTCGTGCAAAATATTGTTGTCAAAAAATTATCATACCTAATTATAAACATAACCTTATTTCAATATTATCCGATTTTGTTTCGTTTTCATTTCATATCATCGATTTCTTTTATTCTAATCCATATTCTAAATTTAAAATTATTTATAAGTCAATCATACGATTGACTTATAAATAATTTTTGCAAAAGAAGCAAAAACAAACAAATATAGAAATCAGTGCGATCTGGTGGATTTTTCTGAAACCAGCATACGACATTTTATCGTTTGTAGCTGTTCGTCATTTGAAAATCTTGTTCTGTATGAGAATATTATTTTCTTTATAATTTCTTTCCCGTGATATTTTTCCGATGTTTTAATGCTTATTCTGCTATTCTAGGTGGACACAAATTTAATAAATCAAAGATCATTGAAATCCGTGCAGTAATTCTCGAGATATACGTGGTGTAAATAACCCCACTTTGTTTTATATATATAGATTTAAATATAAATTATAAAAAAAATACTAAAACTGAATTATTTTGTAAGCATATACCTACCTAATGATATGTATTTTGCATTTAAAATTAACATTTCTAAGTTTGTAGAAGGGAAAAACCCTACTAAATAAAATTTCTTATACGAATCGTGTTCAGTGGCGGCTGGTGAATGTGGCATTGAATCAATGCACCCCTTGTATATGCAGGGGCATATTTCATAAAATAATATTCAAACATAACATTTATACCATTCACTCATTTTAAATTCTTCATGTATTTATTGTGGGGGGAGGGGGTGTCAACGTTTTCTTTACTGCGGCCTTATGTTGAATCAGATAAAAGCCCAGAAATTTGCGTTTTTTTAGGTCTCCCAAGGATTTTGAATTTACGAATTTACGAATTTACAAAAAAAAAATAGAATTACAGAATTGGCCAGAAGGCCGCACCAGAGTAGTGAAAAGTCCGCAGGTTCCCCACGCCTGAACTAGATTGTATCAGTTACACTAAAGGTTGCAAATAAGTCACATAACATTTTTTTTTAATTTATAGATGTCTGTAGACCATACATGGGCAACCTTTTCTAGGACTGGGGCCAAATTTTCATTCTGTCTCCGAGTCAAGGGCCGGACCAAATTCATCTCCATTATTTAATCCCTCCCTGACACTATTAATTGCTTTCTCTAATACTTCGCCGAGAGGAATCAAGGCCGGACAAAATAGCTCGGGGGGCCGGTGGTTGCCCATATATGCTGTAGACCGTTGCAATCACCCTTATTCAGATATTATAATGTAAACCTGAATATTTTTCATATAAAACCTCAAAATTAGATAAAATGTCCATATCAAGATAAAATTTTCCACACATGAATGTTCATGCATCTCTCTGTTTTCAGGTGCACAGCTCAAGTCGAGCAGTTCTGCAAAACGAAATCCGATTACTTGAACATTTTACCACCCGTGGTCTCGGGAAAAATCTCGAGCAGGGGATTCAGTTTTAAATATGGCAAAGTGGAGATAAGAGCCAGGCTGCCTCTAGGAGAGTGGCTGTATCCAGGTGACCAGTCGCATGTGTATTTTCATCAGATCTTGGTTCATTTAAAAATAAGTTTTGATGAACTTTTTTTCACGTTTGTCGCCGCTTACAAGTAAAGAGTGAAATTTTAATAGCTAAATACAGCTCTATATTAAATTTGAATTTGAATTTGAATTTGAACGTCTGAAAATGCCGAAAGGCAAAACCCGGGTCGTCAGTGCCAAAACTAGTGTGAATGTACATAATTTGAACAATTCAAATTTAATACTGAAATTCCACTAAGCACCTCAATCGAAATCTTAAAATACAACTCTATATTTCAGACAATGTCATACAAAATTTAAACTAAATTAATAAATTCCAATAATTAACTTACGTAAATTCTCTTTTCTTGAATTCTGTTAAAGTTGAAAAAAAACATTCTTTTACAAGTATGTATTTGTGAAGGAGACTCGAAGACCTTTGACGTTAAAGTGTCCTGGTACGTAAGGCTCCATGAATTTGATATCCAAAAAAATAAAAATGTATTTATAATTTAGAATTTCGACTGAAGGTGCCTGATGGAAATTTAATGTCAAATTTGATTTATTTTTATTCTGTACACTTCCATGAATTTTGTCGATAACGACCCGGGTTTCGCCTCTCGGCATATTCTGGTTTTATCTAGTGCACGAATGCACTTGATCTGACGGGCAGCGAACGATTTTGCATAATTACAGTTATGTACTAATTTGATCTGAGAATATTGTTTTCTTTAAAATTAACAAGGTGCTCGCCGGCTTCAGTATAATTTAACAAGGGGCCCGCGCGAGCCCTTCCGAGCCACCTCCAGCTCACCCCTGAGTAAAAGCATCTTGAAAGTTATTGAAAAGTAAAAATGATTTCGTATATTTACATTTCCAATTATGCGTTGTAAAATTATAAAAAAATATTTATTTAGCACCAAAATAGTTTTTATATTGTTGTGATCAATGATCAATGATAAAAATATACAAACAAAACATAATTTAGTAAAAATTAACTCACCACTCAAAGGGTTATTAATGTTTTGATTAATTTTCCAGAACTGTATTTACTCCCTCAGACTTCGCAGTACGGAGTCAACAGATTCAAATCGGGAATCATCAGAGTGGCCTTCTCCAGAGGAAATCGAAACATTGACGTCGCCGGCAATAACATCGGTAGTACCCAGTTGTCTGGTGGTGTGGTCCTCCATACCGATGACTCGTGCAGAAGTTTGGGAACGGTTACCAAGACTGCTGACGTCCCATGGGGAAATGACTTTCACACATATGGAATCGTTTGGACGAAGGGTGAGTCCCAGTCGTGTTTATATCGGTGTCGAACAATTTAAAGATACCTCTTTCAATAATACTTTTTTTTAGTATTTTTTAGTATTATATTGCACGGTAATAAAACATGACTATATAGTCATGCGGTGCTTCGTTAAAACTAATTTGCGTTTTTTTTTTTAAATTTTGTTAAAGGAACAAAAGTCATCCGTGACTTCAATATGGCTTAAAAAAAATTTTTTTTCGATAAAAGCTCTCGTCTCTAGAGGGTTAACATAATACATTTCTATTCATGCTTTTACTGAGATATATAAATGAGTGAATAAATAAACACTTTTATGCCACATAGAGATTGGATGAAATGACGAGAAGTTACTAATATAACTTTGGTATCAATTGCCTTATCGATGTATTTAATACATAATTTCTTAATTTAATGAAAATTCATGAAATAGCATAAAAATGTTTTGATTGAATTTATCAACAAAAAAAAACGTTTATTTTGTCGGCTATAACAATTTTCGGAATCGAAATTTGCTATAAAAAATATATTTTCTTTCATCTTTAAGACTTTATAACCAGAATTTTGTACATAGGTTCCCCAAATATGAAAACAATCGGTTAGCTTCGAATATAAAATAAAAATAACTTTGATTATTCCACGTATTGTGTATCAAAATGTGACACGTGTTTCGCCTCTTTCAGAGGCATCCTCAGACAACTACTTAAGCAAACATTTGCGAAAGTAGTTGTCTGAGGATTCCTCTGAAAGAGGCAAAACACGTGTCACATTTTGATACACAATACGTGGAATAATCAAAGTTATTTTTATTTTATATTAAAATGAACTTCCACAAAGTTACCGCCGAATCCATCGAAAGGTTAGCTTCGATACTATTCCAGTTGGTCAGCAGTTCATTTCATTTATAAGATATTAAAAAATATATTTTATTTTAAATACAACTAGAATAACAAAACGCAAGCAACGAAGAATATAATAACCGAATTCGCTAATGCAACTTCTACGTTGTTATAATATAGATTATAATATTTGGTGATGGGTGGCAGATAACCCCAGAATGACTACTAAATATATATACTGCATGTTTCAATGTTGCTAGAATTTAAAAACAATATTCCACGATCCGGATGCTTATTTGCAATAATAGACCTGTATTTTTTCTTGGTTTTCGATAAAATTGCTTAGGTGTATGGTCGCATTGTTACGTAAGCAGTAAAAAGCATGGCAAACACAAAATATTAACATCAAACACACAAGTCAAATGGTAAATTTAGATATTTTCAATTTACATTTGAGATCTTAAAATGGGTGTGGTGTCTCCTCTTCTCGAGTTGATTTCAAATGACCTAAAAAATATTTGACACATAATCTTTGATTCCAAATATTTTTTTTTAAATTAAAAAATATTTAACTGTTAAACAAATTAATAATGAGAATAAATTAATATGTGCAATGTATAATAAAATAACTTTTTTTATAGATTCCATCGTATACACAGTAGATGGCGCCACATATGGTGAGGTAAAACCTCCAGTAGATGGATTCAAGTCACTGTCCAAGGAGTGTTTTGGTGATAGCACGTGGCCACAGGAAAGTAAAATAGCACCATTCGACCAAGAGGTATAAGATAACGTGTCATGCTTATAAAACAATCGCTTACATTTTTTTTATTTTTCCATCTCCCAACGTAATGCATATAAAACAATAACCCTTCAGATACGTATGTCTGAAATATATGTTGATCAGCGGCTAATCCATATCCAATGAATGGCAGAATGAGCCGTAGATTAAAAAATACAAAAATAAAAATCGTTTTGAAAAACATTTTGAAACCAGTGCTTGTATTTTTTTTAATTTAAAGACCGGTGCTTTATCGACGGTAACACTAAAAAGCCCACAAATAATCGAATGTTTTTTCACGTCACTTTTTAAAACATCACTTAGATATAATTCGACTTTGGAAAGGAAAAAGGATGTAGCCCACACATAACAAATTTTACAGGAGACACAAAAAACGTTTTTTGATGATTTTGGGTCAAAGACAAATTATGAAATACACACAATCTAGAAGTGCACGGTGACTGATAAACTGTTTTTTATTGACTTAGCCTAATATTAATTTAACAAGAAAAATCTTTTTTCCTGATCGCAATTTTCACGGGCCCTTATTTTTTAAATTTTTATAAGCTAAATTTAGATACTAATTCGGCATTTTCAGCTTACATCCTTTTGATAGAACGTGCATCAAGTTGTATACATTGTGATTATCGAAAAGAAGCTGTTTTGGAAAAAATGTTGGTTACGTCCTTTTTCTTTTCCACAATCGATATGAATATCCTTAAACACAATTCATTATATGGTTAGAATGTATCAATGTTGAAAATCTTTAGAGTTCACATCACTTTTAGGGTGTTCACTGTCAATACTTGGGAGGATACATTTGTTCTAATTACACCTTTGTTTAATAAGATCAGGACCGGTTTCGCTCATGATGAGCATTATCAACTGATCTCAGTCAAATTAAATATAAAATAAAAGTGGAACTGGTATAACTGAGTATTTTACTTTTTGAGCACAATGATTAGTTAAGGTGTGATATGCTAGGTTACTGGGGTAGCCAGATCAGGGTTTACTTTCTTAATTTATCAATATTAGTTATAATAGTATGTTGCTTGTCATTTGACCTACCACCTTCGCATACCCCAGCGATCATTTGATAATACTCGTCATTAGTGGGCTAAAAATATAGTCATTTGGGTTAACAAAATACAATAAAAAGTATATATAACTAAGATTTCAATCTAAACTATATTTAAAAAAAAAAACAGTTATTTGAATGAAGTCGGAGAACCTTTGCTTTTATAAATGGACACTAAAAAAAAGCATTTTTTTGGCGTGCTGCGCACGTCATCCAGGCTTAGAGGCTTCACCCTTCCTTTACTTTGCAAAAAGAACACAAGCTCCTGAGCTGTTTATCCATTACACATCAGGCAAACAGGAGTGAATCATGACAATTATACGTAGTACTGCTGTAGTAGTGTTATATAATTTTCATGATTCACTCCCGTTTGCCTGATGTGTAACGGATACACAGCTCAGGGGCTTGTGCTTTTTTTGCATAGTAAGGCAAGGGTTAATAAAGATTTCGAAAAAAACAATAGATCTAAGTAGCTTTTCTTCTCCCAGAATGTCGAACAGTTAGACGATCTGGTTATTCAGTATTTTTTCTAGGATACTAGGCAGTAGAGTAGAATACTAGGCAGTAGAGTCGAAATCTGAGTCAAACTGTTTTTACCGGAGTCGGAAATAAAACAAACGATGTCGACATCTTTTAATCAATAATAAAAAATATTTCTTTTTCAGTTCTACATATCCGTGGGCCTCGGTGTCGGAGGTAATTCTGACTTCCTTGACGGAGTTGGCGGCAAGCCCTGGGACAACAAAAGCCCTAAAGCGAGAAGCAATTTCTTCAAGGCCATCAACTCTTGGCGTGACACCTGGGTGGATGAGTCCAAGTCATTGAGTGTGGACAGCATCAAAGTGTGGGCACTCTAAAAACAGCATTCAAAATTAACACGACGGACAATTACCACTGTGCCACTGTGCAATTACTTTTCAGCGGCCGTGATGTAGCATGCCAATACAAAGTTGTTTCGCTTCAACATTGTCTTAATAAGCAAGAAAAAATACGTATTTAAGCGTATGATGTTTTTAAATTAATTATTCAATTCGATTTTCTCAGAATATTTCAAATAAAGTGCACGGATATAGAATATATCGTCACCAGTGGCGGATTAAGCATGCGAGACAGCGGTAGGCTGCCAATATCTTAACAAGAGGCTCGGTAAATGTTATCCATTTTTTTATCCATGTCCGCTCCCTATGTCGAGTATATGGCCTCCTAATGAAGGTATCTCAACGAAAGTTATTTTTCTACGAGAACTGCTTGTAACTTATTCGCTCTACCTCTCTTTTCCAAAGAGAGTAGTAGGAATAAAACGATAAGCATAAGACAGGACTAGTAACTAATAGTAGCGCCCAGTTGAATTGAAGAATCGGAAGAGTGTGAGGCAATCTTAAGACATCACAAACACCCATTCCTTCGAACAGAAAATAGATAAATCGATTGAAAAAAAACTCACGGACGCCCACAACGCTGAATGAAAAAATTTGAAACTAATTTTCAAATTTATCCATCTACAGAAATTGCAGTTATGTGATTTTGAGTTTGATCTAAGACGAATGATTTTCTTATCTTAACAAGGGGCTCACGAGAGCCCCCTCCAGCCCGTCCTTGATGCGAGAGGCCCCAGGCGCAATAAAATTTGGGGGCACTGTTTGTTGGACAACATAAAAAGTTTCATGTAAAATAATAAAAATATAATTATATTTGAACAAGAAGTATGTGTGCCATATATTATAAACTATTTTTGAGGCCCCTAAAATTCGGAAGCCCAAAGCTTGCATCATTCGCTTATAGTGTTATTTTTCCGTTATTCAATAAATGGCCGAATTCTCTCGCGAATTTCATCAGTCAGAGATCTTGGCGTACAATTTGAGAGCAAACTAACATTCTATAATCACATTAAGATTACTTGCAAGAAAGCATTACAAATGTTGGGCTTTGTCATCCGTACCACCAGAGTCTTTTCGGGAGTTAAAGTTCTAATATTAATGTACAACGCTTTGGTTCGAAGCAGACTTGAGAGTGGGTCAATTGTTTGGGCCCCAAGATGCTCGAAATATACCCTTATGGTGGAGAAGATTCAGAAGAAATTTTTGAGACTTCTCTATATGAGGGTGTATGGATATTACCCATGGCTTTATCCAACTGACTTTCTCTTAGGCATGCTTAACTTCAATAGTTTGAATGTTCGAAGAGAAATGTATCTGGCCATATATTTCTTTCGACTTATACGTGGCCAAAATGAGAATTCCACCATTCTTGAGAATGTGAATCTAAATGTTCCTGATTATTTTTTGAGAAATCGTGGACATGAATTGTTTGTTCTCCCAAGGTGTAGAACCAGCCTGCCAATGGGGATGCCACTGGGGAGAGCTTTAACGGTGTTCAACAATATTGCTTCGGATGTCGACATATTCCACGTAGACGTGGGTGAGTTCCGACGAATACTATTTTTTATGTATTAAAGTAGAGTTCGTCGGAGCTTACTCAGTTGACTTCTTTGCCATTTTTTTTTCTACTGATTTTAATATTAAATTGTACTATTTTTTTTCTCCATTGTAAAAGTTTTAAATTTATAATTTGTCAACCTTTTGCAATGTTAATTAAATAAATAAATAAATAAATAGTTTATTCTGCTGCTGATTGTCACTGTTCTGACAGAAATTGATAAAAAAGCAGATTGACAGTTTCAGCTTTTAAGATAAGCCCTCTAACATCGATATGATATTTATATTACATTAATAATTATAATATCAAAATATAAATACATTAATACCAATCTGATACCAAAGAAGCTTAAAACTAATATAAAAGGATAATTGCCAGCTTTTAATTAATCATCACTTATACAATTTATATCAAAGAATCTCTTTATATACTTAACTTATTTTTGTTATTTTTGTAAGTTACCAACTTCTGCCAAAAAGGTGACGCTATATTTACGCATTCTGTAACATAAAAGTGAGAAATTTTAAAGTGTTAAAATATGTCCAAAATATTAATTCGTTGCAAGTATGTAGGTGGTAAAATAAAATATTTTTAATAATAACATGACCCGAGTGATAAAGAAATAACAAATATGTTTTCACCAATAATTAGGCTGATATATGTAAGTATACAAACCACGGCTAATTCATCGCAAGTAATTGTGATAACAGATGTTTTATAATATTTAATTTAAGTAAAACGATCAACTGAGACAACATACAGTCTTTAAGGAAAAATCTACTGCGATAAATTATATTAGAAGGCCATAGACATTGGGAAACGATACAATAGTTATAGGAAATAATTATAATTCAAGACAAGACAACAAGAAAAATGACTTTCATATTTATCGGTTTCATGCCTTATTATTCTTACCCTACTATCTTGTTTATAATAATTTTGTTCGATTGCGTCACGAGTTTACTATTTATTATGTGGGCTGGGAGGGCTCGCGCGATCTCCTTGTTAAAATTCATTTAGACCGTCGAGCCTCTTCTCAAACAATATTCTCAGATGAAATCAATACCTTACTGCAATTTTTGACATTTATATTATCTACGATGATTTAAGTGTGAGTAGTATGACGTTTGAAACGAAGGTTGAGCGTAAAGAATTGTAAATCTTTGATTATTCACTTTTGAAATCTTAAATACATTCGCCCCGCCCCTTCCATGAAACATCTTGAATAGCTGTGAGGTTAAACGAGTTCCTTGCTAACGAATTGGCAGCCCACCATTGTATATTAGTAAACTAACTAATTATGAATCAAATAAAATATATTCATTTTTTACAAGTTTGTACTAAAAAATATTTGTATAACTTAACAGATCTCACGAATAATTGGCATGACATAGAAATGGTATGGGTTGGTAGTACTGTATATATATGTAGTGCTTTTAAATTATGTATTGCGGTGGAACGGCGTTCCGGCAGCTTTTTTTTGTCATTTTTAATGTTTCAAATAAAAAGTCGCGTAATTTTATTTTTAATTTGCTGTGAAAACGTTTGAAGTGATAGCTATTAATTAATCACTAGCATTATATATAATGTTTATTTTATTGTCAGTAAAGTCAATTGAAAGATGTGAAATCTTCACTACCAGTAGTTAGTAGTACAAATAAAGAAATTTTAACAATACTGTATATACCAAATTTTGATTAAAATTGAATCGTTAAAATTATGAACATTCTCACAGATTTTGTCAGTAACGAACCGGGTTTCGCTTTTCGGCATCTTCAGCCGTTCAAGTGCACGGATGAACTTGAACTGACTTACACCTGAAACATTTTGTAATACAATTATTTACATGTATCATCAAATATTTGACTATATTGATAGAAATATATCTGAAAGAAAACTATGAAATGGTCTTTTATTGCCCTATAATTAATTTCCACACATTTATTTTGATTTTTTTAAGGATAAACAAAAATGCAATAGGTAACAGGAGTAATAAATTATAATCATATAATGCTCTATCTACTTTTCGAATTATAATATTCTTAGAATCAAATGTCTGACAATGTCTTGATGCTGAAATAGCCTATATTTTTTTTTACTTGAATCTTTAAAGGTAATTTACTACTAAATTTAAAAAACGATAGATTTTATTTCTACAAAATTATTTATGTATTTGATAACATCAATTATTTATATCAATAACAATTTTCTAATAATTATTATACATATTATTATTGGCCGACTGTGGTCTAGTTGGTAAGAGATTGGCGGCTTGCGTCAAGTTTAAAAAATCTACTATTTTTCCAAGGTGCGGTACCAAGCAAAAAGAATAGGGGGGGGGGGCATAAACCGCAATCAAAACAGTGTGAGTTGTGACTAGGGCCTCCAATCCCGGGATTACCAGATTGAAGAAATTTAAGAAAGTTGCGCTAGAGCTACAAGAAAAAAAAGGTCCAGAATTTGCTATAAGTTCTCGGTTTTTTGAAATTGGAAATCTCGGAAGAGCTAAAAAAAGGTCTTGGGTCTTTTCATATTGGCAAATTCGTAAATTCGTAGGTTTTTCGAATTGGAAATTCTGGGAAGAGCTCAAAAAGGGTCTCATTTTTTTTATTTTAGAAAATCCGTAAATTTCCAGGATTTCAAAATCTGCGAGCAGAAATTTCCCAATCTCGAATTTCTACAGATTTTTAGGATGACTGGTCAATCCCGGAATCCCGTTATCACTTAAAGGGCCCGGGATTGAATACCATAGTTGTGACATCAATTGACGACGACCCTAACGCAATTATTTACGTTGTTAGAATTATGAAGCTAAACATTTTCAACATCATTGAATAATTATAATAATAAATGTAGAAAAACGTCACAATTTAATTAAATTAAAAAAATGGTATTAATTAAAAACCTCTTTGACTACAGTCTTGCTTAACACATCTCATACTCTGACATCAGAATTTTTAGTACCTATGACTGAATATTTTCCGATTGACTTCGCAGTGTAATATTTTTTTTATAATGTTTGTTTTTTATCATATGAATGAAATATGTATATATTATTTCGATTTAAAATGATTTACGATAATAATAAAACTACTATAGATACTGTCAGGGCTGTGGAGTCGCGTGAAAAAAAGACGACTCCGACTCCAGCTTTAAAATAATTAACGACTCCAACTCCGAGGAAATTTTTCGATAATTTCATTTTAATTTATATATATATGTATACCATCAGATCATCTTTAGTCAGCCAAGCATGAAATGTTAACACTTTTGACTATTTTGTTTAATACACATCATTAAATATATTTTTCACGACTCCGACTCCGACTCCACAGCCCTGGATACTGTTCTGGAGGGGTAGCTTATTTTTTTTTACAATTATAGACCCCATTCAAAACAAATTACTGAAGTATTTAATAATAGTTGTGCTTTACGCGCGGAGGATTTTCATACAATATAAATTAGGGCCTTTTGGTTTTCAGAACCGGTTTTGAAAAACTGTTTTTTTTTAATTTTTTAAAAATAAGTATAAGCAGTGGTGTAGCGGTAAATAAATAGGTACCAGATCTGTCATTAATTTATTCCGTTTTTTATATCATATATCCGTCCGAAGATAAAAAAAAACCACAAGTTTTAATAATTAAATCAATAAAAAAAACGTACATTTTTTTTCACTGTACTCACTTACTTGTACTTGCACGATGCATTTGATGATAAAAATACAAAAACTTTCAAATAAACTATTAACATGTCTGTAAATCCGTCGAATAGATCAAATTTTATGAACAGTTTTTTGAATATATGTATGTTCTTGAAAATTAACTTAAAAGTCATTTTCAGGTGCCAGGTCGGCGAATTGGCCCGGTCTGGCCCCACTACACCACTGAGTATAAGAAATGGTTTTTCTTAAACAATTCCAGAATCCATATTAGATTGAGCCAGTAAATCACAACATTTTTTAGTTTACGTGAACTTCTAAGTTGTATAAATATCATATTTTGACTTTGACGCAAATTTATCAAAAAAAAGTTTTTCGTACCTCCTGCAAAATTTGTTATTTGCGTGTTACGTAATTTTCCTATTCCAAAGTAGATATACTATTTATTTTTTTTACCATGTCCGCTCCCAATGTGGAACATATGGACTCCTAAGGGAGTTTATCTCAGCATAAGTGTTTCTACGAGAACTGTTTATTACTCAGTTGCTCAACCTCTCTTTTTCCAAAGATAGTAAGAATAGAAGGAAAGGGCTAGGACGGGACTAGTGGTTAGTTAATCGCTCTCAATATGCCCCGTTCATAGGATAGGATGGTTGGGAGAGGGGAATTCAAGTCATCACATACATCCATGCCTTTGAACAGAAATTCATAAATCGATTGAAAAATCAATTTATAAAACTGCCCATACTGTAATTCGAACCCGTTACCTCCGTAGCGGTAGCCAACGACGTTGACCACTCGACCACACAGGCGAAATAAGAAATCATTTTAACACTGTACTGTGCCAAAACGTGTTAAGTGTTCGGGTTTTCTAAGAAAAACCCGCTACACGCTAGTCACAACAAGATTATAACCAGTTTGAAACATAGTTGAATAACAAACAGTGTAAAATCTATCAGTGTTTGATGTGCAAGTGATAAGTTCAGTGTCGAAGCCTCCAAGAAATGGCGGCTAAGCGTATATTATTTTTACTGTTTTGTTTGTCCAACGAAATTATTAATTGTTGGGCACAATTTACATTCCCTGAAACTCTGATCGAACCAATATCGCCGAGAGGATTAAGGGTCTCTATTCCAGGTATTTAGAAATATATCAGTAAAATAAATAATAGTTCATTTTGTAAAAAACACTAAAATATAGCAATGTTGCATATAATTTCTTATATGTTTTTTTTTCAATCACTTTTAAATTTTGGCTGAGTTACTTACTTGACGAGTATTAAAAAAAGATACTTTTCTATGATAGTAACATCTATTTATTAACCGGGAAAAATCTTAAATGATTATTAAACATCCATTCGTAAACTTTATTGTATCCAGTGCCGGTGCGAGATTATTTGGCGCCCTGGGCAACATTCATCATAAAAGCGTGTAGAGTTTCAGGATTCTGGATTGAGAAATTTTCGCTGGGCGATTCTGAAATCAAGCTACTGCTTTCAAGCACACATAGATATTTAATATTTTTAAAGTACATATAACAATTTATTTTACTCCTCCATTTATACGCCATCTTATAGTTTGCGCCCTAAGCGGTTACCTATTTTGCCTATATAGTGGTGCCGGTCCTGATTGAATATATGATATTGAAAAAGTTTAATTTTTAAAGACATTACCTGATAATATAATATCATTCCATTGAGCGTCTTCTGTACCTATTAGGATAATGATTAATGAGGTTATTCCCATTGATGAGTATCAACGTACCCGTACGTTGGAGTAGCTTGTCATCTATTATCTATTACCATTCTCATATTTTTCATACTCTTCACAAAGGAAGAAAATGTTTTTAAAAAAAGGGTAACATTTGTAAAAAAATCGATAGCTATATAATATTGAGCGTATTGGCAGCCATATAATATTGAATTCTATTTTAGATCGATTCGTTTCTGGAATCGACGTCTATAAAGCGGCACATGTAGACAGATGAGAGCAAAAAAGATCTTGATGCAAAAGCGAAGCAATAGCTTCTAGAAAATAATAATGAACTAGTTTACTTTACATTTTTAACTATGAGTTTTATAATTTAAAAAAAATATTTACTTCTTGAAATAACATATATAAGAATATTCTTCCTAGATTGGTCCGTATCCAAAAAAAAAGGTTTTTATATTTTTTTGTGTGGCAATACCACAAATAATCAAAATATAAGAAAAAACCTAATTTAGTAAAAATTAACTCACTACTCAAAGGTTAAACATCAATTTATGCCTTTTTCATTTATGATAATTAGTCAATGTCAACGTAAACGTTAAATCGACGTTAATTTTCTCCAAAAATGTATCATAATTGTTGAAAGATTTTTGGTCTAATGAATTCAGAATTTAAATTCAAAAATTTTCCATTGACTCGTATAACAAAACATGTTTTATTTCATGCATTATTTAATCTTATACAAAAACGTTGTTAAGTAGAATGGTCAGGTGCTTGAAGGAGACAGTTGCATGGATGAAAACATCATTGCTTTTTGCCCTATTAATTTCATCACCGATATCGAAGACATAACAATTTCAGTTGCGTTTTATAGTGATAGTGATAGCGCTAGTATAAAGTACATGTATGTGTCTCCTAAAAAATGTACTTTTTGAGATACCAGGTTGTGGGGAAATTCCCGACGATATTTCAATATGAAAATAGAAGAACAGTGCACTATCTTCATATAAAAAATAGTACATATTGAGTTAGTAACGCGGAAAGGTTTAACATATAATTATATATTTTTTCAAAGACTTTGGTTCAAAATTTAGAAACGGTATCCAAACTTTTTACCCTAAAGCCCACACTAGCTCCTCCGCTAATTCCCACCTGGCTAGTTCATCATACCAACACACAAATACCGGGTATGCCGGATTGGAGGTGCCTGTGGGCCGGCGCTGGTTCACGGGCCGTAGTTTGGAAATCTTTTGTCTAAATCAGTGATGCAAAAACCACGGCCCGCGGGACTCATGCGGCCCTTTTTGAATTTTGTGACGGCCCTTAAATCTCTTTCTCAAACATATTTTTTTCGCGTTAAACATTTGTTTAATAAATAAATGTAAGCAAGCTTTTTCTTCAATGAAGGATAATAAATCGGTTCATAGAAACCGGCTTACAAATATTATGTGAAATTAAAAAAAATAGTTAAAAATTAACAACGACCAAGATGGCATTAACTTATGAATTGAATATAAATGAAACATAAATATTTCACAATGAAACGATTTTTAATAAGCAAGTACTCATAATCCTTTTTTTGTATGACTTATTTATTTTCTAAATAACACAGTCAAAATAATATAATCGAACCTATTACTTATTTATCTAAATTCACTTAATCTTTTTTACACGCTTTTAAGGCTGTTTTACATATAACGTACATATGTTCTGTATAAAAAAGGATTGAGCTTACTTTAAATCATTTTTTTTCTTTGCGGCCCGAACCCACGATCATTTGTTTTATGCGGCCCGCTAGAAGGTAAAGGTTGTGCATCACTGGTCTAAATGAATTAGTGGTTGGGAAAGCGGATTCTAATGAAATTTTTAGTTTTCCATACCGTTACTTGAAAGGAAATGTCTAAATAGGAATGTGCCAAATTTAGTCAGATAATTGAGTTGGACAAAATAAGAATTCATATGAAGTTATACAGAAGATACTAAAGTTACATGACAAGCAGTGGCAGATTAAGCGCATGGAAGGCCCCAGGCGCAATTAAATTTGAAAGCCCTTCTTTTGAATAACATAAGAATGTTAGTAAATTACATATATTTTTGCATGGCGATTTTATTGAAATTTGGCATAATGTTTGCGGCACTGGGCCGCTAACCACCGGTTGGGGAACACTGCTCTAGAGATCAGGATTCGATATAACAACATTTTATTTCATTTTTTCTAGATGTGGAAGGGATCCGACTCTTTTCCTTCCACGGCAAAGTAAATGAACCAATAGCGGAAGGCGATCCAGGAACATGGAACGAAAATATCTCAGAAGCAGTTGACGGACGGTGGATGTTTTACAGCGACGTCAGTTTGCAGAACGAGGACAAAATATATTACTGGATATCTGTTGACCACTTCGATGGAGAAAACATTCAAACGTACACCAAGATTGGCGATGAATTCACTGTTAAAAGTAATATCATGTGTATTTATATTATCCAGTATAGTACTTCTAAAAGCGGACATTTTAAAACATTTAGGATCGGGGGTGGCACAATACTAAAACCTTAGAAGGCGACTGTACATATGTACATATATTGCGATTGTGAAATCTGTTTATCATCGATATTTTTTTGCGACATTATATCTGAGTTTATCAGCTTTATAAAACAATACTTTAAAACTAGTTCGTAGTGCCGGCGCTAGACATTTGGCCGCCCCATGCAAGATTGTATTTTTCCACCCTAGTTATAGCGTACGAGTGGTCAACATCGATGACTTCGGCTGTGGAGGTCACGGGTTCAAATCCTAGTACTTATGTTGAATCAGATAAATGAATGTGGCCTTTATAAATGAAACGGTTCCCCACCCCTGCCCTTAACATTTGGCCGCCTCTTCAGACTGCACGTGGCGCCGGCAATGCTAATCGTAATCCTCAAAAAAAGAAACCCAAAATCAATGCGAATGACTTGTCGCAGCGAGCTCGAAACTCAGACTAAATTTAGAGCTACTCTCTTCATAACAAAGACAATATAAATAATATGTATAGGTGGCAAAATGAAATATTTTTGTTTCTATCATTTTGAATAATTTATGAATTTGCTGTGATACAAAATCTTTTTTTTTTAGTTCTTAAAAAGCTCATATCGCCACTTAGAAATGCCACACATGTTATTTAAAATACCTCGCGCGCATCACTGGTCAACAATTGACACACAGCAGTTATCAACCTTTTATCAATTCAAATAAAAACGAAATATAATAATTAGGTATTTTGGTAATACGTATGTTGGTAATACTTAATCACCTGTTGCATTTGCACCCCAAGACAGTGGCACCCCTCAAGCTAATCCAGAAGGAGAAAAAATTAGCGTTGGGTCGGAGAACTGCGCTAAGTCATTAACCAATTTAGAAAATTCAGTATCTCCTTGCGAAGGGCAGATTATATTTGAAGATACTTTCGATTCTCCAGAACTTGATGAAACAAAATGGACGCCTGAAGTCAGAATTGCTGACCAGCCGGTAAGTACATACCAATATTTACTGATACCTACTATCTTTATTTTCCTACTGAAACTATATGTGGTGACTCCTAGTTTCCTGGCTAAAGTTATTGTTAGGGTAGGTACAGTATAAGTCTTTATATCCTTTTCCCGCATGTAAGCTAGCTACGTAATGACTTTCTAAAAGAAGTCTTGCTGTCAGCTAAAGGCTTTGTGTGGGGAAAACAATTAAGAAAAAACCCCTTTCGAGAATGATTGTCTCAAAATTAAATTTTTGACTAGTTATAATTTAAGACTAATAGTGACAGTTTTCTCAAACTTTTCTACATCTTTTTCCACTCTTTTTCCAAAGAGAGTAGGAATAGAAGGATAGGGCTAGGACAGGACTAGTGGTTAGCTAATCGCTCTCGATACGCCCTGTTCATAGGATAGGATGGTTGGGAGAGGGGAATTCAAGTCATCACATACATCCATGCCTTCGGACGGAAATTCATAAATCGATAGAAAAATCAATTTATAAAACTGTCCGTACTGGGATTCGAACCCGTGACCTCCGTAGCCGAAGCCAACGACGTTGACCACTCGACCACACAGGCGACGCATCATTAAATATATTTTTTTTTAAATAGGTCTGAGTGGCTTGTTTTTCACGACTCCGACTTGGACTATACAGCCCTAGATAATTGGATATTTTATAGTGTCAACTGTCAATGAAAACTCTTCACTATTAAGTGTTCGATTCATGTTTGTTTTCTGTTCCAGGATTATCCGTTTGTAGTTTATATGAAAGGAAAAGAGAATTTATTCATCAAGGATGGTGCCGTCGTGATAAAACCTCAAGTATTAGAAGAACGTTTCGCTTCTGTGGGAGGAAGCATTGATTTGGGTGAAAAGTAAGACAAGCTAATGTTATTTATTGATAATGATATCTGTCTATTCTTACTCTCTTTAAAAAGGGGAGGTTGAGCAACTGACTAACACACAGTTCTCTTAAAAAAACTCTTTTGAGATACCTTCATTAGGAAGCCATATCTTCTATATTGAGAACGGAGATGAATTATAAAAAAAAGGTTGACAAGAATTCAGTTCCTGCACCTTTATTTTTCAAAACAAAAGCAATAGTTAAACTAAAAAACTTAAGTCATGTGATTCATAAAACCATATATCAGAACGACCAATTTATCCATTTTACAGTATCGACTGTGAAAAGGAAAAGGGACGTAACCCACAAATCAAATTTTACAGGAGGGATAAAAAACGTGTTTTGACGATTTTCAGCCATATGCAAATTATGAAATAAACACAACTTTGAAGTGCACGGAGATTTTTAAGCTGGTGTAATTGACATAATCTAATATGAATTTAAGAAATTGTATAGGAAAAACATTATTTTCATTCTTTTCTCTTGGTATCAATTTTCACAAGCTCATCTTTTTTCAAACTTAAAAGCTAAATTTAGATACTAATTCGGCATTTGCAGCTTAAATCCTTTTGATAGAAAGTGTATCATGCTGCGGGTTACGTACAAAGTATTGTTTTTATATTTCCAGGTGTACAGCATTGGTCGACAGCGATTTATGTTCTACCAGTGCAGTTGGAGCCATTATTTTACCTCCAATAATAAGTGCAAAGATCACTACCAAAAAGTCATTCAGTTTTACATACGGAAGAATTGAAGTCGTCGCAAAACTACCTTTTGGAGATTGGATATATCCTGGTTAATATTTACATATTATAATAATTAAACTAAAACGGGTAAAGCTTTACGACATCGATTCTTTATAGGGGTCCTTGTCGCTTTCCTGCTACCGTTTTCATTAAAAGTATGTGATGTATTTTTTTTATGGTAAAATCATTTCGAGTCATTATTAATGGGAAAAAATTAAATGGTCAGAATATTTTATAACAATTTTGGTTAGGTTAGGTTAGGTTTGGTTTTTAAAATTTCATTTAAATTATGAATATTTATTCTCACCGATATATTATGACCATTTAATTTAAATTCTAACCAATGTAATATAAATTCTGACCGGAAAAATACGAGCCATTATTAATTATTGCATTTTTGAGGATATTTTGTACCCCAATAAATTACATTTGTAAGTCATTTTGTCGAAGAGCCATTTAATGTTTTCACATTTATAAATATTTCTCAGTAAATACAGTTTCAGTAACGTATTTTCACATTTATATAAATTCACATAACATACAAATCAAACTGAATGTATTACTTATGAGAATATTTACATTTTAAGATTTTTCATTATTCACCACAAGATGGCACACGGATCCACATTTCAAAAATGTTAAGTTATTTTCTCTAGGAGTCTTAATTGTTTTTTTTTTTTACAGAAATACAACTAGATCCAAAAGACAACAGATATGGTGGGAAAGACTATAGTTCTGGTTTAATGAGGGTAGCGCTCGTCAAAGGAAACCAGGATCAAGTACAAAATTTGGACGCTGGAGTAATTACGGAAACTGACACGGCATACAGATCACTTGGTACACGATCCAAGGCTGGACCCTATAATTGGAATGAAGATTTCCACAATTATACAATGATTTGGCAGCCAGGTAAGAATTCGAGTCTTCAGATAATATCCAAGATATTTTCGAGTAATTCTACTCCAACAAACAAACTCAGTTTTTATCAGGGCTGTAAAGTTGTTTTTTTTTTAATTTAATGTTTAAAATATTACATATCCATTTTAGCAGGCATAAAAATAGCCATCAATATTGTGTAGGATTCAGTGATCGACGTCGTTGGCTTTCGTGAAAGATAGTCCCAGAACGAACAGCATTATTTAAATTAATTTATCAATTTCTGTTCAAAAGCATGAGCTTTTGTGGTGTTGAAAAACTCCCATCCAATTATAAAAGAAATACTGAGGAAATTGTTGCACTTATTGTACCAGTTCGCCAAAAACGGTATTTTTCTACTTTCCTGTAATATGCACACATCATTATATTAAGAAAATTAACCTAACCAAAAAATCATTGCTTCTTTTTCGGTATATGTACAGCAGGGAGAATAGTTTAATTGTTAATTTTTAATGAGGCAAGAGAAACACTGAAAAAAACTATTTTTTAGGCTTAGTAGCTTTCCATAGAGCCACTTTTGAAGGATTCGAAATGATTCATTTATTTTGAGCATTACTCCAGTTAAAACAGTCTGACACCACGACTCCGAACTCCGACTCCACAGACCTGGATTTAATACCAAGCAATTGTCCCTGCTTATTAATTGCCAGCATTGTTTGTGTATTCCATCTATATTATGAGGTTATAATTATATCATAAAATTAATATCGATGCTACAAGCTTTATGACAAAGTTCGTGTCAGATTGGCAACAACCCATATATCATAATATATCGATGCTAAACGCAGCTTAATTTTTAATTTGCCGTCTACTCAGTTTGTTACTTACCAACTTCTTCCAGTACGGTCACAATGTAAGAAAATATGTATAATTGTTATTCCCATGTTAATTTGAATCAATAAGGTTTTATGAAGAGCGATCAGCTGGTGAGTATATTATTAATTTTAATATGCAAATAATGGATGAAAATTCTCACTTCTTTGCAGATAAGATTTTTGTATACGTTGATGGTGAAGAGTTCGGATCTATCATTCCTGGGGAAAATGGCTTCAGCATACCCAACAGGGAAACTCCGAATAAATCCGAAGCTCGTTGGTCGAAAGGAACCATATTAGCTCCGTTTGATCAACCGGTAATATTATCTGCTAATATGATGCTTTATTATAATTATTCATTTTTCGACTTCGTTCCATCAGTCTTGTTATATTATAAAAAAAAATACAGGGTAGTTATTTTACTGTAGAGATTAACAACCTACGGCCCTCAAATGTTTTTTCTTAATTTAAATTTAAATATATTACATAATTTTTTAAAGTAAATCACTAAATTTAATAAACTGTTTTGTTAATGAAGCAGAATAAATCAGTTCATAGGAAAAAGGCTGACTGATGAAAATCGTAAAATTCTTAAGTAATAGTTTAAATGTAGACCTAATGTAGACAAAGACCGAATTAACTTGACTATTTTTTTTTATCTATTTTGACACTTTCCAGAATTAACGATGCTTTCAATGACGTATTCAATTTTTAAGAAACCTTTTGTTTTTTATTAAAATCATCCGTCAAAATCATGATTATAATATATTTTTTAATAACAGTATATATAAAATTTCAAAAAACCGTGTTTATTTATGCTACGTCTTACATGGGCGAAGTCATTGCGAACACGACTGGAACGTGGTTTAAAGCGAAACAAAGTGTATCAAAATAACAAATAAACTGATCGCTATACACTAGAGGTCTGCACGGGCCCGGGCCTGGCCCACGGGCTCTTACCCGACCCGGCCCGTGGGCCGGGCTCGGGCGGGTAAGCGCAATCGAGAGTCGGGCTTTCGGAGATAATCTGGGGAAAAAGTATACCAAATCGAGGATTTCAAATTTCTCGGTGCTTCGGGTCGGGTTCGGGTAACAAGTGCGGCATTAGACTCGGGCCCGGGCCGGGTCGGGCGTGAGTTTTTCGGGCTCGGACCGGGTAGTTTTGTAAAATTTTGGCCCGTGCAGACCTCTACTATACACGCTATAGTGGCGGAGACCATTTAATATTGTCGTCCCGCACCGAGTCGCTTTGATTTCATTCAAGTAAGACATACATTTACTCCATATTGTGTTCGCAACCGGTCGTATTTTCTAAAAATCTTCTTGTTGTATATTAACCGTTTGAATACCGCGCAAATAAATCATTAATATGTCCCAGAGATACTGCGTGTTTTTTAGAAAAATAATTTTGCTTATATACACTCGAATTCGATATTTTAAAAACTTATATTGACTCAGTATAGATGGAACTATACATATTCATCAAAATATTGCTTATATTTTATTAGAATACCAAGTATTTGATTTTTTAAGTGTCATGGACATTTGTGTTCACTTGCATATGTTCCAGACACCTGTTTCCGCTTGGTATTCAAGTGGTTAATAGCGGTAATTAATATAAAATACCGAAATAAAGGTATTGAATTTTTCGTTCGTTATTACAATTTCTATTGACAATATCTATTGACAATCTTTATTGACAATCTCTATTGACAATCTCTATTGACAATCTCTATTGACAATCTCTATTGACAATATCTATTGACAATGTTGATGGAAATTTTATTTGTTTTCCTATTTTATTTTGATTTCAGTTTTACATAACTCTTGGCGTTGCAGTAGGTGGAGACGAATTCGTCAATGGCGATAATAAGCCATGGGAAAATGAATCACCTAAAGCTATGTTAAACTTCTGGAAAGATAGATCTAACTGGTATCCAACATGGTCTGATAGATCAACTATGCAAGTGAAATCCGTCAGAGTATATGCACTGTGATAAGTCTAATACCATTTTAATCATTTTGTTGATATTAAGAATGTTAACTATCTGCAATAAAAACGATTTGAGGAAAGCTGCTTCATTTTGTATTCGTCAGGCTTACGCTGAGATTCCCACCCCTTGTTTATGATTATCCTACAGTGATTTTTTGTTTTAAAAAATATTTGAATTGAATCGTATAGTATCAAAAGTAGAACTATCCATTTTTCGAAGTTGCGATAAAAACACGAAAAACGTATTGTTGGCTTTTTGAGATTTATCAATTTTAAACATAGCTCATCAATGAGTGCAACTTAAAATTTGTATGGAACATCACTTAAAGTAACTCTGTGATTGGTCGAAATCCTGATTTACCAAACTGTTCTACTTTTGTTTCCAACGTCGTGGACAGTTCTGCTTTTGATAGCAACCATCATTTTCTTTTGCGTTTTCGTACCACATTTATTTGATTTTTAAACATTTTTTTAATTTCTAGCCATAGACTATATAACCAGCAGAATAATGTGACAGCATTAGTTTAATTTCGACATATAGTTCTGCTTTTGATACCAGACGACTCTATTACATAAAATCATGCATATGGAGTTCCCGTGAACTTCTTATCTCTGTAGTGATCGCGCCCTTCCGTCTGCAAACGACGGTAAGGGGATGCAATTTACAATTTTTCAAAATCTTTATCGATGAAGGAGACTGGAAGAACCTTGGTGCGTCCTGGTACTTGAAGCTCCATAAATTTGATATCCAAAAAAAAAAAAAAAAACATCCAATAAAATAACTAAAATAAAGCAGAGTTGTGGAATTGGAGTTGGGTGTTATTTCCAGAGGCGGAGTCGGAGCCGGAAAAATTGGAGAAAAACAATTTAAAGATATTAAAAAATCATTAATCTTTTAATTATATTAATTCGTAAAATATACTAGAATTATTCCAGTGATTAGAATGATCTGATGGTATACGGATACATATCAACTGTGGAAAGAAAAAAGGACGTAACCCACACATATACAATTTTACAGGAGGCGCAAAAAACGTGTTTTGATGATATTGGGCCATATGCAAATTATGAATTATACACAACCTTGAAGTGCAGGCAGACTTCTAAGCTGGTGTCAAATTGACATAATCTAATATTAATTAAAGAAATTGTCTGGGAAAAACCTTTATTTCAGTCTTTTTTCTTGGTTTTAATATTTTACAAGATCATCTTTTCCAAACTTAAAAGCTAAATTTAGATACTAATTCGGCATTTGCAGCTTGCATCCTTTTAATAAAACGTGTACCAAGTTTGATAAATTGTGATTATCGAATAAAAGCTGTTTTGAAAAAACTGTGGGTTACGTCCTTTTTCTTTTCCACAGTCGATAAGTAAGTTAATTAAACGGAAATTATTGAAAAAAATAAGTCGGAGTCGGAGTCGTTTTCTTTTTACCTGACTCTATAGTTCTTAAATAAAGTTGGTTGTCGATTGTCCCACCGCCACCCGTAATGTGTAAGCAGACGCTTTTATAACACAATAACAATCAAGAAAAGAAACGAATGTACTCGTCATATTCTAAACCCGATACAGTTACAAATTTTTTAACCATGTCTGTCTCACATTAACTACTTCTGAGGGAAGAAAAAGCGTTGAATGACCACGAATTCGCTGGATGAATAGCTTGCTACAGAACCTGTGCGTGCTGTAGGTCAGCAATTGGCGTAGGAGGGTGGAAGATCGAGTAGAGTAGATGAGATTGATTGAAGGAGGTAAGGTTTACCCAGGACTCAAGTGCCAATATGAAGAAGAAGTCATATCAGTATCTGACACATATATAAAGGAGGATAAACCTTAATTTTAAATAACTTTCCAAGAACGATTATGATAAGGATTATATGAATAATATTACCACATTTCGCATTACAGTAGAACCTCAATTATCCGGACTTCGAGTATCCAAATTTTCGATCATACGGATTGTTCCAAATATGTAAAAAAACATTTTACGAACTTGCTGCTTTTCACATAGCGAATGGCGTCCACTGTTGTTTACGTAAGTAATGGAATGCATAATATTTTGTTCGTTGTTTTGCGTTTTTGGAAATCAAAGGATGCTTTAAAAACATCAGAAGTGATCCGGTTGAATATGACCATCAGTAAAAGCCTGGATGAATGGTGAAATTTTTAAACGATGGTATGAAAAACATTTCATTCCAGAAGTAAAAACATTCTAGACTTTCATCTCACCCATATATAGAATGCTTAAACCAGATGGATGAAATGTTTACGGTAACATTTCTTCCACCTTTAAAAAAATGTCGCTTCATAAAAGAAGACAGTTGGATCTTTTTAGATGTGTCAACTTTAAGAAAATTATGGAACGAAATCTTGAAAAGACTATTAGAAAGTTCAAGTAAGAAACTATTTTTTGTAATAAGAGACATTGTGGAAGCAGTATCATAAATTAGTTTAAAAGTGCTGAATGTGACCGAGTGGCTTAATTGCAATGCGAACGATCCTGAATTTAAACATTTTAATGATTAGAAAATAATTAAATAAATATTTGCCTAAGACGAGAAAACGAAAAAGAGTTGCAAGAAAAGAGATATTGGTCCTGCAAATTCTGAAGTTTTTCAGTCCTTAGATGTAGCCATGAAGTGTTTTGAGAGCTAAGAAGAGTATAACTTAAGACAATTTAAAAGTCTTAAAAGTGTTCGCAATTTGGCAGTTTTAAAAATAATAGCTAGCTGTTTTAAGCAAAAATCATCAGAATCTCTTAATAAAAAATAAATTAATACTGAAGCTATATGTAAATTTAAACAAATACAAATTATTCATGCCGAATGTACATATATTTCCCTGTCAATTGTGATTATTTTTGATTATCTGGACTAACATCATCCCCAATCAGTCTGAATAATCGAGGTTCTACTGTACATATTAAATTTGTAATCAAATAAATGAATGTTAAAAGTTTTGCCAATGCGTTAATTTTATTCACCTAAGCTTATCGCATTCGTTTTTTTACCGCAATCCCACTACCTTGCTTATTATTGCAAAAAATCTACCTACTCTAAAACCGCATTCAAAAATGACAAATGTGTTTTTTTATGTTGACACAATATAGTTTGAGATTTTCCTTATTACCACCATCGGGCATTCAGGAGTGGATCAAGAAGTAATTAATGCCCATTCTTTCAAATATGTCAGACGTTGAGTATTTTTTTAAAATAGAATAATAGAGGTATTTCAACATATTTTTTTTCTACGAGAACTGTTTGTTACTCAGTCACTCAACCTCTCTTATTCAATGAGAGGAGTAGAGATAGAAAGATAAGGCTAGGACAGGACTAGTGGTTAGCTAATTGCTCTCGCTACACCCAACTGTTAAAGGTTCTGAAAGGCTGGGAGGGAATTTTTAGACGTCACAAACACCCATGCCTTCGAACAGAAATCGATAAGTCGATCGAAAAAATGCTGTTCGTACTGGGACTCCAACCCGTGAAGTCCGGCACGGAAGCCCAACACGCTAGCCGCTGCACCATAGGATCCGATATTGACATTTAACCCATTTTTGCCCAAATTTTGCCCGAATTTTCCCGTAATTGATGTAAATAAAAAATCACTGCTCACTCCGACAGGTTCAGACCTAAAAAATATTACACGAAACGATCTCCACGCTTGCTAGCTGTAGAATGATTGAGACTGATGCAATCTCAACTTTTATTGCGTCATGCATAATGGAGTGAAAGTAAAAATACTAAATGTTCCAATATTGGAACACTGGGCAAAAATGGGTTAAAGAGCTTAATTTATAAGAATTGTACGATTATATTAAAAACATTCGATTCAATATCTCGGTGATTTCCAAAACTCCGTTTTTCCCATTCGATTCTAAAACGGGGCATAGCGAGGACGATACGTTAACCACTAGTCTTTCCCTATATGTACTTATCCGAATATTTCCTACTCTCTTCGAAAAAGAGAGGCCGAGTTACTGGGTAACGATCAGTTCTAGTAGGAAAACTTCTGCTTAGTTAATCTGAAAATTAACAGAAAACATCAAACAAAAACTATTTACTCCCCCGATGAGCAATCCTATAAAATGCAATGTAAACTGCTCGTGTATCGACCAAGCCAGTTTAGCTGGTTTGCATAATAATTATTCTTCCCTTTGATGTTCGTCTTAGATACTTCGAGAGGATGTGACAAGCATCTTACAATTAGCTGCAACCTTTTCTATCAGTATACTTGTCAACCCAACAAGCTAAAGAAGTTTTACAAGGAATTTGTGTCAGCACTTTAATTTTGTTTCACCCCTTGCTATCAAAGAAGTCAGCTCAACATATATTTTTAGTAATTTTGAGTGACAAATAATTGTAGACTGTTACAGTAGTCCAATGTATTTTTTTTTATCCATTTCCGCTTCCCAATGTGGAGTATATGGCCTCCTAATGGAGGTATCTCAACAAAAGTTTTTTCTACGAGAACTCTTTGTTACTCAGTCGCTCAACCTCACTTTTTTCAAAGTGAGTAGTAGGGAAAGAAGGATAAGGCTAGAACAGGACTAGTGGTTAACTAATCGTTATTGCTTCACCCAGTTATTAAAGGATCAGAAGGATGGAGGGAGAGGAAATAATGTGAATTGACATCACAAACACATTTTCTTCGATCACAACTTTGAATTGAATAATTCTCGAATTCAGTGTGATTTACCGGGAATTGAACCCAGATCTGCGTGATCGGTAGAGCAAGGTCTAACCAACTGGGCCACAGCAGGCGACAAATAACTATGGTGTAATAATAACTAAGGCCATAGTAACTATTATGCAATAATAAGTGATGTAGAAGAAAACTTATTTTTCGAGCCGGTACTTTTTTTACTTACTCCAAATCACTCGTGTTCGCAAAGGAATATTTCGTCACCTTCCTGGCAAAGGTTTGTAAGTAAACAAATGTGACAAACATGAGTTGAGGATACAAGATTCTTTGTCTGGAATAACTCAGTTGGTGCATTAGTTATGCTAGTTCGCCAATAAAGACAATTATTTATACGGGAAATTATTATTTAAAGGCAAGGAATTGTCCTTGTCTATTAATTTTAGTTCAGTTCGTTAATACCATTTCAGCAGGTAGAAGTATTAAGTATTTTAAATGATATTGTAAAACAATTGGTTACTTTGTTAACAACACGTAAACGACAGAATCGTGTAAGTTATAGGTACGTGATTATTTGAATATTATAAAGATAATATGTAATTTGAAATAGCACAGAAAAACATAATTTTATTATCTGCTACCGCTTATCAATGGCTTGTTTTGTGTAATTTCAAATTAATCTTATTTAGGTTTTGGAAAGCACTGATCCGTAATATACGTCCAACCTGACGTATTACCAATCTAACCCTGCTTAACCCTTTCCGTCTCATTTTTGTGTCGTCTATTATCTTTTACCAGACTCGCAATTACGTTTGCACTAGGCCAGGGATGGCAAACCTCTTTCGCAAGTGGGTCAAATTTGATTTTTAAAAAATTAAAAAATCATGTCGCGGGTCACATAGATTGAATAATTAAGGCTTTAAATAAAAACAGTCATTCCTAAAAGTTCAAGCGGATCAGATAATTTCTCACGCGGGTCCCTGGTTCGCCATCCCTGCACTAGGCCATCCAATACTGGATGTTTTTTGTAATCCGGAATTTAGAAATTCACGCCAGAATATCGTCAAGACAATCCATAAATTTTGATAAGAAAATGTTGTTTTTTAACTTGTCGTAATGTGTTAGTAAAATGAAACTTTAATTGACCTAATCCGCATTTATGAAATTATTTTTGCGAACTTATTACAAGAGGAAGTTAATAAAACCTTTTATGATTAAGACCTGACCATTCCTGTAAAAGTCTTTGTATTATATTTTGATTTTACAACAATAACAAAATTCTTGAATTTTTTTTATTATATTATCTACGACTGTCAGGGCCGGCCCTAAGCGTGTGCGAAGTGTGCAGCGCACACAGGGGCCGGCTCTAAAAATAATCAGAGGAGCGCAAGAATCCACGGGCTGGCCCTGATGACTGTGTGTTGTTAAAAAGCGTAATTCTAACACTAATATCGTTTCAAAAACTAAAGTTATTCTCAAAAAATCTATATTAATAATTAAACAGACGAGAAAAATACAGAGATATTAAAATTACACGTAACTTTTTCCCCGAGCAAATTTCGTTCATAGCAGCGGTGGGCTGCCAATGCGTTAACAAGGGGCTCGCTTAATCTCAAAGCAATGTATCATTCATGTACAATTATATGCAATACTTAAATAAGTTATTTTAAATTTTATGTTAAGCAAACGATTGTTGCTTAATTCACTTATAATATGCAACCATATGCAGTTAGCCATAAACTAATCAATGTAAATGGCTAAAAATGTACTACTATGTATACTGGAAGCTGTCCTAGATAGTATATATAATTCATAATATGCAGTTATGTACTACTTTGATCTGAGAATATTGTTTTCTCTTAATTCTAACAAAGGGCTCGCCGGCCGTGGTAAAATCTAACAAGGGGCTCGCGCGAACCCCTCCGAGCCCCCTCCAGCCCACCCCTGGTTCATAGTGAGAAATATCTAATTTAGATACACAATGTTATACCCGATGAACAAATTCAACACCAATGAAAGCCATTAACCAACAGTAATTAAGAACAATCCGTCAGGTACGAACGGTTGATAGAAATTGAAAAAAAACACTCAGTTTTACGAAATTGCTTATTGAGAAATCATTTTATAAATTTATATGACAAAAAGAATATTCACAGATAACGAACTGCATACTTATTGATATTTTTGTATGAACAATAAATAATTTGAATGCAAAGGTTATCTGAAAGAATTCAATTAGGGTAATTGTGAAAAAAAACACGAACCAACAAAAAAATCAGATGCATCATGGGAATCTATGCATTTCATGTTTTTCACGTATTTTTAAAAAATGTTATTAGTTTTGCGACTTTAAAATATTTTGAATTAGCTGTTGCTTTAAACCTTTACCTTCTAGCGGGCCGCATAAAACAAATTATTGTGGGTTCGGGCCGCAACGAAAAAAAATGATTTAAAGTACGCTCAATTCTTTTTTATACAGAACATATGTACGTTCCATGTAAAACAAACTTAAAACTGTGTAAAAAGATTAAGTGAATTTAGATAAATGAGTAATAGGTTCCATTATATCATTTTGACCGTGTTATTTCGTAAATAAATGAGCCATGCAAAAAAGGATTATGAGCACTTGCTTATTAAAAATCGTTTCATTGTGAAATATGTATGTTTAATTTATATCCAATTAATAAGTTAATGCGTTATTTGTCTTAGTTTTCAACTATTTTTTTTAATCTGACATAATATTTGTAAGCCTGTTTCTATGAACCGATTTAATCTCCTTCATTGAAGAAAAAGCTTACTTACATTTATTGAGTAAATGTTTTACGTGAAAAAAATATGTTTGAGAAAAAGATTAAAGGGCCGCCACAAAATTGAAAAAGGGCTGCATGCGGCCCGCGGGCCTTGGTTTGTGCATCACTGCTTTAAACAAACATTATTCGCCATATATGACCGTGGGCCGTGAATACATACGATACTTTAATAATTTGAAAAATTGAATATAAAAATGCGTCACTTGCTACAACTTCTACTCCGTATTCCTCGTAATAACAGTAAAAATATGCAAAATATTTAATCAGTCTTTCCACTTAGAGGGTTAAGGTTTTCAAAGCGGCTAGAGGTCAACCAGAAACCAGTTGAAGATACTGCATTTATTGTCAACAATCAACAGTGCAGTGTGAGGCACCAGTGAGTGAACAGCTGAACGGAAATTTCTCAAGAAATGGCCGTCAAACATGCAATATTTATTTTGTTTCTTTTTGCGAGTGGACTTATCAAGTGCGATGCCCAGTACGAGCCACCCGAGCCCCTCGTCGAAGCCCTATCTCCCAAAGGACTTCGAGTTTCCATTCCAGGTATTTATTTATTTGGTTTTAAAATTAATTGTTCAGCAATCAATTAATTATAAAACGTTTACGGGTATATGAATCACGTTTTAAATTTAAATGAACGTCAATAATAAAAACAATAAAAAGATACTAATAAATGCAGGTAGAATTTAGGCAATGACAATAGCATTTAAATGTTTTTTATACCCACAAAAATAACCCTTTCTTAGAAATCTATTAGCGGGTAAAACACACAAATTCATTGAATACAAAAACAACTACGAAAAATAGTTTGAGATTGCGGAAAATTATATATTTTTACTGAATTAAGAAACAAACGTGATGTTTTGTTTTAATAATATTTAATCTCAATGTCAGTCGCACAATCTCTCTACTTCGGAGAAGGCAACGATATAAGAATTATTGACGTGTAGTTAGCTAATTGCTTTCATGATACGATGGGTAAAAGGAATTGTTAGTGTTACATAAAATAATATCGAGTACTGCCAAAAAACTTTGTTAATTAAACGTATTCAAAAATCATGACATTGAATACAGTGGCAGTTCTAGGTACTAGGCTAGGTGGGCTAAGCCCGACCTGCATTTTTCACCCAAAACTTTAGATGGCTGAATAAAAATGAACAGCAATTCGGCCGCTGAACAAAATAAATACATTTATAAGCGTAACTAACCTTTCCCAAATTAATACAATATCTTTGTTTTGATTTTCCTCTGTCAATATAAGACAATGCTATGTCTACCTACAATAATACTCTCGATTGTGTTCTATTATTTCATACTTACATTGGCGTTGATTTTATTATATAATAATTTATGCTTTGCAGTAGTGTCGTAGTATTTGTTTATTTGCTTGTAGATTAATGTATAAGGTGAAGTGGAAACATGCACAATTTCGTAAATAGTATACAATGCTATGCTTTTCACTTGCCCACCCAAGATTTTAAAGACAGGAACCGCCACTGATTGAA
Organism: Himalopsyche anomala; assembly: GCA_031772345.1. Taxonomy (NCBI): domain Eukaryota; kingdom Metazoa; phylum Arthropoda; class Insecta; order Trichoptera; family Rhyacophilidae; genus Himalopsyche; species Himalopsyche anomala. Next base: position 22,899,711 of record CM062831.1, on the reverse strand, counting down.
TACGTTATATGTATACACATGCACCTTCAGTTGTTGAACTTATCACTTATAGGAATAATTTAATCATTATTCAATTTAATTACAATTAAGTTGATAAATAAATAAGTTTTAAGAACACGTCGTTTTTTACCAGTAAATTTTTCATGTCAATATAATGATCAAAAAGACAATGAAATGTACTGAATTCGTTCAACTTATTTAAATAATGATGGAAAATGACTGACCTTGTTTTTTTAGACAATAGAGCGTGTTTAAATCTATCGATCTGGATTCCTAATTCAAAACACAACATTTTTGACATCATGTTTTTCACTAGTATATCAACGATATATTGTGCTTTCGATTTATGAAAATGTCAAGATGGAAATTATAAGCCATAGACAACAAACGGGAAGAATGACTAAGGGACGACTAGTCGACTTGCTTACAACCAGGACTGTTGAATATAAAGACTATGCATTTTTATAGAAAAAAAATAGTGCTTTTATTTATATTTTTTTAACTTTCTCGCAATTGATACGGTATTAATAAGTTTTGCACGCATTGCACACATATCCAACGGGTGGGCAAAAATAACACGTTTTTTTCAGAATTGAATGCAAACAAACGATTAATTTTTCTATTCATATATAACATAATAGTAATTTGATTGCAATATGCGATACATTGGGACAGGGGTGGGCAGGAGGGGGATCGGAGGGGCTCGCGCGAGACCCTTGTTAAGTGTTACTAAAGCCGGCGAGCCCCTTGTTAATTTAAGAGAAAACAATACTCTCAGATCAAATTAGTACGTAACTGCAATTTCTGACTTGTATATTATATACGACAGCTTCAGTATACGCAGTAGTACATTTTTAGCCATTTACATTGATAGTTTACGGTAAATTACATATTGTTACATATTATTAGTGTATTAAGTAACAATTGAGTGGTTATTTAAGTATTGCATATAATTGCATAGGAGTGGTAAAAAAAATCACTCCTTCCCCAGAACACCGAGAATTGTTTTGAGATTAAGCGAACCCCCTTGTTAACATATTGGCAGCCCATCGTTGAATTGGGATGAACATTATGTTTTATTTCAACGCTTTGTTCATGTATGGTCTACGTATTCCATATTTTCAATTTTTTTTTCTATAAATGATTTAAAGTGGAATCCGTCAAATCTTGGTCAATTACTCCTGAGACAATCCTAACACACAACTGAACAACGCTTAGAGTTCGTTACACCACGAGAAACAGATGTACAGCCGCGGCGGGTGGTGGAGGGATCGTATAGTCCTGCCCAGGCCCTATCCTTTATATCCCTACTCTTTTTTTAAGAAAAGAAAGGTTGAGCAACTGAATAACAATTAATTCTCGTAGAAAAACTTCTATTCGGCCTTATACCTCTGGAATTGGAAAGTTAGATATTGAAAACGTTATAAGGCATACTTCAGACGATGGAGTGATACCGTAATGCAGGGTTTGCCAAACTTTTTCTACAATGGATTATTCATTCGGCTTATTTTTCAGATCGGTTAGTTCATAATAGTATGAATACAAAAAAAAATATGTTATTAAAACACAACGGAAGTAAAACAACAACTTGTGTCGATACATTGGGGGATTCTTCTCACAAACTCGCCAAGAAAGAATTTAATGGCATTCATATCAAAATCACTGATAAAATCAGTCACGATTTTCACAATCACAAAACATTGAAAAAGTGTGGGGCTCGAGCCATGTGTGTGTTCGCGGAACACTAATACAGGATCTGCGAAGCACCAATGTTCCACGAAACATAGTTTGAGAAGCCCTGCCTAATAACTATCAAAAATACTGCATTATTCGTGATCAACTTGATAGGTTTCCCTTCTGAGTCATATTCTAAATGAGTTCTGTCAATTGGCGTTAACTTCGCATGATAATAATAATATTAATGTTTACCATTATATTAACACATTATAGGCGGGAAATGTAAAAGTGCGTTTATCGCGTACTGTCGGTTTTGTTGGTATATTGACTTATAATTCAATGGTTTCTTCAAAATAACTGCCGCGGCAAGTGACTCTTTTTGACAATAAGCAATAAACCTTATAATTTATTATGCCCTGAATGGTCGTTCACACATAGTATTTTTTTTGAAAGGCGACACATGTTTCTCGAATATTTAGGGCATCAGATTTCACACTTCCAGTGATGGTAAATTTGTAGGAAAGAGGATTTTATACTTTTATTATTTACATAATTGTACGGTATCGATTAATATTATTTATTATTTAGAATATTTTGAATATTTTATATTGATAACAAGTGGAGTGCTATCTACTAAATTAATAATTGGTTTTTATATACAGCTTAGAAAAGTAGTGAAATTATGATGTATTCAAAATGTTTTCATTTTTTTTAACGACTAAGTGTCACATATGATTTCTTTGAAAATTTCAGCCGAAAATATTGTTTGGCTTAGAAGTTGTGTTGATTTTAAGAATGTAATATATTTTTGCGCTAATTATTAAAAAACGCCCGCTCACGAAGTGTTAATACCAAGAAGCATTTATTTAAAGTAGTTATTGATGGTTTTATATTATAATCTAGAGGTGAAATCGCTGTAAGGTCAGCCAATACAATTATTTTTCTATTGAAGCAGCGTAATAAATTATTCTGCAATAATCTTTAAGATTATTGCAGAATAATTTCGTATAATAGAGCAGAGGTAGATACTAGGGCATCCAATCCTGGGATCCAGGATCCCGTAATCCCGGGATCCCGTTCAATTTTCTGATCCCAAAATCCCGGGATTGACATGGTCGCGATCCCGGGATTTTGGGATTGAGAAAATCCCGAAAATTGATACGATCTGGTGGAATAGTATAGCAAATTCAGGATTTCAAATTCCTCGGTGAGCTAAAAGAAAAAGGAGGTTTGGAGATAATCTGAGGGAAAAGTATTGATAAATGAGACTTTCAAATTCCTTTGTGAGCTAATCCCAATCCCGAGATTGGAAAAAGGCATTTTTAGCCGTTTACATTTATATTTTTATTATGAATTGCATATTGTTATCAATCGGTTGCTTGTTTAAGTATTGCATATATGTAATAGCTTAAGAGTGATAAAAAAATCTACTCCTTCCCCAGAACACCGCGATTTGCTTTGAGATTAAGCGAGCCTCCTCCCTGTTAACGTTTTGGCAGCCCAACACTGCCTACAGCTCTTAATAAAAATAAATCAGTTTATTTCAAAAGAAGAATACCCATTAGCCATAATTTAAATTTAAAAAAAAAATAGTTGGTTTTAGGTCAACGTTCTTTTTTTCTGTTTGTGAGTGAAAAATATTATAAACTGCATTTGGGCTGTCCTAAAAATAGCGAATCGCATCATTTTGTCTTCGTTTAATTTTAATAACACAGTCGTGTTTTGATTCTAATCTTTATATTTCAACATTAACGATTTTATTTATCTCACATCTCTCCGCCCACCAGCATCCTTTCGCTCAGTATTCGCCAACTCTTTCGACCTCACATACCATTGAAATCACAATTTCGATTAATGCCGACCACTTGTTTGATGTTTTTTTCTTAATTTTAAAAGTCACAAGTTTTGTCATTGGATGGTATTAACCACTTGAATACCAAGCGGGCATTGGTATCCGGAACATATGCAAACGAACACGGATGTTCAAGACATTTAAAAAATCAAATACTTGGTATTCTAATAGAATATAAGCAATATTTTGATGAATATGTGTGGTGCTATTTATACTGAGTCAATATAGGTTTTTAAAATATCGAATTCGAGTGTATATTAGGCAAAATTATTTTTTTCAAAAACACGCAGTATCTCTGGGACACATTAATGATTTATTTGCGCGGTATTCAAGCGGTTAAATGGGGGTTATACAATAACCTACTTTTGAAATAACCGGTTTTCGAATTTCATTATATCCCAAAAGTCGGTTTAAACCGGTTTTCGAAGATTCACAAGAAGGATGTATTATATATCGACTGTGAATAGGAGAAAAGACGTAGTCCACATTTTTTCCAAAATAGCTTTTTTTCGATAATCACAATGTATACAACTTGATACACTTTATATCAAAAGGATGTCAGCTGAAAATCCCAAATGAGTACCTTAATTTAGCTTTTATGTTTGAAAAAATAAGGGCCCGTGAAAATTACGATCACGAAAGAGACTTTTTGTGAAAAAAAAAAATATAATAGATAAAGTCAACTAAGAACTAGTTTATCAGTCTCCATGCACTTCAAGGTTATGTATATTTCATAATCTGCCTTTAGCCCAAAATCATCAAAACACGTTTTTAGTGTCTCCTATAAAATTTGTTGTGTGGGTTACGTTCTTTTTCCTTTCCACAGTCGATATATACTCTCTACTTTAATTGAATAAACAATCTAAAATACATGTAATATTTTCAACGCATTCACTGATTTTTTTGCTAATTAAAAACTGATGATTTAAAACCTACACTTTTAAATGTTCAGTATAATATTTCAAACACAAACTACAAACAAAATTTCAAACACAAACTACGAACAAAACCTAAGGGCTTTGTGTATAGTTAGTTTGTATTTTTTAAGCATTATCGCAATGTACAATGTTTTAATCATGAAGACATTAAATTATTATTTATTTGTGAACTTTTATACGACACGCAGCAACTTTACGGTAAATTAACATTTGTTGCTTCTAGATGGACAGGGAATCCAACTCTTCGCTTTCCATGGCCAATTGAATAAGCCGATGGAAGGCCGCGAAGGTGGTTTTTGGAGCAGAGACATCTTGAAGGCCATTAATGGAAGATGGACTTTCAACGACAAAACGGCTCGATTAAAATTAGGAGACAAGATTTACTATTGGATCTATGTTGATTACTTTGATGGCGAACGTAAGCTGGGATACACAAAGGACGACAGGGTGTTCACCGTTACCTGTAAGATTATCCTTATTTTATTCATTCCAGCTATCCTAATTAGGGCTTCCAATTCCGGGACCCTGGATACTGATCAACTAGGTGATCTCACGATGGCCAATGGGCCATTTTTGACGAGTAGAAATCAACAGAAGTTTGTTGTAATGGTTTTATAGTAAATTCTTCAATTTCAAATTTTGAATGACAATGACAGATACAGGTTAGGATAAAAAAAGTTTATTTATGATTCTGCGTAATATAAATTTTGAATATTTTATCAATATACTTCCAGAAAACGTTATGTCAAAAAATCTTATTGAAAATGAACTTAAATATAGCGTGGTCGTAGACAATAAGACAAACAAAAAAACAACAATCGACTAACATGTTTACAGCTCAAAAACGTTAAGTCGACTAATAGTCTTTGAGTAGCTGTAGAAATAAAAAAAAATGTACAGCTTAAAAAGCGTCAAGTTATTTATTACGTTCTACCAGTAATAACTGACAAAAAATTACTAAGATCGCGAAATAAATAAATGTCCAACGATTAAGTTTGTTCTCGAGATTATAAAACGTGTTAAATTCTATCGATCTGCATTCATAACTCAAAACACTCAATTTTCGACTAAACGTTTTCTATTACGATTGTATTTCCATGGAGTGTGCGCAGTCTTTTATTTATCTGCCTTGCCAATTAAACAAATAAATTTGTTGTTGTCTTTTTATCTCAGCATTTGTCAATGATCCTGATGCCGTTCAGACCACGACTGAATTCACGCCAATTGTATATCCTGGAGAATATCCAAACGAACAAACGCATAGGTTCAACCCTCAGCCGACGCCCAGGCCTTGTTCCGCAGCATTGACAATACTACCCAATTCTCAACTCTGTGCTAGAGATTTGATCTTCGAGGAAACCTTTGATAACCCTTCAACGTCGAAGTTTACGCCTGAGATCGCGATCGCTGGTCAGCCGGTAAATATAATACACATCGATACTAGGATTTACTTCCAATTCCGGTTTCAAGGTTCTCGATCATTTTGATAGAACGCTTATCCCGGGATCGTCTGAAATATGTATAAGAGGAAGTAATACCACCACAATTAATTTATTTATTATTTAGATATTAAACAAAAATATGTATAGAAACAAATTGAGGAACACTGTTGGGAATTATTTTCTTACGAAATATTACAGTAGTCAGTGATGGATTACAAGCGAATGAGACGCGCGCTTAGGGCATCCAAATCTCAGGGGCTTAATAGCTTATATTATATAACCCATATACTTTTTGTGAAGGTTTTATTTTTTAAAAAATATTTTATATGGATTTTTCTGACGTTTTTATGTTATCCGAAATACAGGGGGAGAAATATTTTATTGCGCCTATTGTGCTTAGATTTTAAATTTGATTTACATATGGTATATTAAATACCAAATTTGCAGGATCGGAAAAAAGATGCGGGATTGAACGCCCTGATTGATACCTCAGTTTTTAATGTTTTTTATTCATGTTCGCTCCAAATGTGGAGCATATTACCTTCTAATGGAGGCGTCTCAACAGATCTTTATTCTACGAGTACTATGTGTTACTCAATTTCTCAACTTCTATTTTTCGATGAGAGAAGTAAATATAAAAGGATAAGGTTAGTACAGGAATGATGATTAACTAATCGCTCTCGATACGCTCTGGTATTTTAGGATTGAAAGCGTAACAAGTCAAAAAAGCTGGTATGAGGACATGTTTAAAATACCGATGTACAATATATCAGTTCATAGTTATTTGTAATTGGTAGTGATTATTATTTTTTACATTCAAACAGTAACAACCACGAAATCCTGTGAATAAAATTTTGTTTACAACAACAAAAAATCTATCATTTCATTAAAAATCTACAAAAATCATTTATTCGACATAAGATCAGCTAGCTCAAAACTGCGTCTTCTTTTTATCGATTTGTTACACTTTGGAACCGAGGTATCGAAATATTTTTCTTAACCAACCTGAAGTGCATGACACCCCATACAGGCCGCCGTGCTAATTCTCCAATATTATGAAACCATCAGGACCGAAAATATCCGCGACTAGCTAAACTTGTCCTGATCAAAGTCGTTCGTATTATTGCAGGATTATCCATTCGTGCTATACACGAATAACGAAGAGAATCTGTCTTTCAAGGATGGTTCAGTTATCATAAAGCCACATCTTTTCGAGGATAGATATGGATCAGTACGAAAAGATTTGGATATAAGCGCAACGTAAGTATTCTACATATTAAAAAAAATGTTAAAATTAAAGCCAAAATAAAAATATTCGGCATACCTAATAGGCTGTAATTTAAGATTTCGACTGAAGGTGTTGGTGGACTTTCAATATTAAATTTGAATCGTTCAAATCATGAATATTCGCACAATTTTTGTCACTAACGACCCAGGTTTCGCTTTCCTGTATCTTCTGCGCATCTTATGCCCATCTGTGTTTGGGTGTAATAACTTAATTCCTTCGTCCGCGTCCGTATTACTTCCGCTACTGAGCGTCAGTTCAAGTTCATCTATGCACTTGCCGAAAGGTGAAACTCGGGTCGTTATTGATAAAACTTCTGGTATGTACATTATTTGAACGATTCAAACATAATAGGTTATGGCTGAGACGTCGGATATTTTAATTTTTTTTAATGTATCATAACGCTATGAGAATATTTAAAGCCACTTGATATCAACTCGAGAAGAAAATGCATGGGTAACATCAATTCTCATTAAGTTGATTCCGAGCGTGCTTAAGAAGTTACTTCTATTTTTTTCAATACATCAATTTATATTAACCAAAAGGCAATGTTTTTTTTCAAATACACATAAGAAGCACATTTTTTAATTATGTCCGCTCCCAATGGAGAGCATATGGACTTCTAATGGAGTTTATCTCAACAGAAGTATTTCTACAAGAACGGCTTATTACTCAGTTGCTCAACCTCTCTTTTTCCAATGAGAGTAGGAATAGAAGAAAAAAGCTACGAGAGGACTAGTGGTTAGCTAATCGCTCTCAATACATAGGATAGGATGGGTGGGAGAGGGGAATTTAAGACATCACAAACATTCATGCCTTTGAACATAAATACACAGATCGATTGAAGAATCAATTTATAAGACCTTCCGTACTAGGATTCAAACCCGTTACCTCCGTAGCGGTAGCCAACGACGTTGACCACTCGACCACACAGGCGGCAGGTCGCCATAGAAACCGTTTCATTCTCTCAATGCTTTTTTCTTTAATCTGTTTATTTCAAAAGTCAAAAAACGCATTAGGAAAAATCTTTAGAATTTTCTAGAAAAAGACGTGGTAGTTATTTCATATTTAGCACACGGTTATATTATAATACGGTAACTTTGTATGTATTTGTATATTTTCAGTTGTACAGCTCCGATCGAAGGCGATCAATGCCGGGCTTCCGCTATAGGGCCTATTATTTTACCTCCAATAACCAGTGCGAGGATAACCACAAAAAATACATTCAGTTTTACCTATGGAAGAATTGAAGTCGTTGCTAAACTTCCTATGGGTGATTGGATTTATCCAGGTATAATTTTTTCATCTAATATTAAACCAATAATAATATTTGACATAAAAGACGCGTGAGGTTTAGTTAAGTATTTTATAAGATATTTTTAAAATTGAGTTACTCAAGATCAACTCAAGAAGCAATCGCATCATAATCTCAAATATTAATTTTGTTGATAAGTTTTAAATTTTGTTAATATACTAAAAGACAATTTCACACTTTGCAATCTATTATATTACCTTTAATCAAGGATAGCAAACCTTTTTTTTACCTGGGATCGACTTTTTAATCTTAAGTTTTCTCGCGATCTACTTCTTACATGATTCTTTTGAGAATTTTTATTTAGTAGGGTTTTTCCCTTCTTCAAACTTAGAAATGTTTATTTTAAATGTGAAATACATATCATTAGATAGGTATGTGGTTACAAAATAATTCAATTTTAGTATTTTTGTATATTTTATATTACAAATTACATATCTTTTCGAAATTCAAAGAAGCTTTCGGGATCGACCAAATTTTGCTTTGGGATCCCACCGGTCGATTGCGATCTACCGGTTGGACATCCATGCCTTAAATGCTTATCAAATATTCTTAGATCTTTAAAATGTCTAAATGCAACTTTTTAATTGTGTTAATAGGATTGATTGATGATCCTTAAAATACAATATGAGACCCTGACAGGGAATTTGAACCAAATGGTATTTTAGGAAAACAAGAGTTACATCTTAATGTCTTAAAGTATCGCGAAAGTGAAGTTTAATAAATAGACACTATAATAAGAGATATCGCCCTAAAATAAAACTTAACTGTACAATAGAAAAGTTTTACCATTTTACTAGTTGGCTCACTTTACCTGTCAATAGCTCATGCGTACTATAAAAACATTATTAAGGATAAAAAAGATCGACTGAATAGATTCCTGAAACTTCTTTTTTACTGCAGAAATCCAACTGGAGCCAAAAGACAACAGTTACGGTGCGAGTAACTACGCTTCAGGATTAATGAGGGTGGCCTTCGTCAAAGGAAACCTGAAGTATGCCAAAGACTTAGACGCAGGAATCATCACAAACAATGAAAAAGACAACAGGGGAATCAATATTAAATTCAAGACTGGGGTCAACAACTGGAGCTATGATTATCATAATTACACTATGATTTGGGAACCAAGTAAATGATTTTTTTAAAGTTTAGTTAGTATTATATGTAATAAGTAGTAGTATGTAAATAGCTTAGGGGGTCTTTAATAACTTTTTTAAAGATATGAAAGAAACCTTAATACTTAAATGCACGGTGTTGCAGAAAGTGATGCGAGGCGGGAAAATTGGGTGGGAGTAAACAGGTGTGACATTTGGAGAATGTTGGGAAAATTTAAAAATATTATTTTAACATCAAGTTGATAATTGGATATAATGGTTAAACATTCGTTATTTTAGAAATTGCAAAAATATCAACATATTAATGTTATGATGTTATGAGGAACTGTTATTGTAATTAGCAGTGCTTTTATTTCCATGTAATGCGGTGGAACGCGTTCCGGCATTTTTTCTTGATATGTTTAATGATTCAAATCAATATACGCAAAAATATATTTTTATTTTCCAAAAGACATTTAAAAATCTCGCGAAAAAGTATTAACAGAAAAAAATATATATCATTCCTCCCACTTTTTCAATCCTAAAAAAGCATAGCCCATCACGTGAAAACACGGTCCCGGGACTCAACGCTCGGATAGCTTATCACATGAAAACAAGGCTCCGGGATCCAAAGTGTTAAAGTTAAGCATGCCTAAGAGATTATCTCGAAACTAGTACAGTGGAACCCCCAATTACACTACTCCGAGTTGCGTGCTGGCTTTAAATATTCGCCGCAAATCCCCCAATTGAACGGTCGGATTCCATTGTCGTTGCAACGAGACGGCCGTCTGTGCGGTGCATACAGTCAAATTTTGGCTAGCGTCTGTGTTTCCAACACGAAGTGCCAGGCTATACACGCATAGCTGGGCGACTGTCTGTGTGCTGGATTTTGCGCGCGCTTTGCATTTTTTCACTTAGTAAATAAATATTTCGTCGATATTTTTTTTTTGCAAAACTACGAGAAATCTTAGTTTTGCATTTTTCGGGGAAAAACGAAATCCCTAATTGTTTATGAGATTCACTCCCCCAATTGCACTACTCCAAATTACACGGTCCTGACTTGAGTGTAAATGGGGGTTTTACTGTAGTTATAATATTGGAAAATAAATTCATCTAATCTAAAATTTCTCTTGTTTGTATATAGGTGCAATTCGAATGGAGGTGGATGGAGAAAGAATTGGAGTTATTTTCCCTGGGCGTGGGGGATTAGATCGAGGAGAAACTTCCCGTCTGCAACCAACTGAGCAGCGATGGTTAAGGGGTACAATTTTGGCTCCGTTTGACAAACCGGTATGTTTTTATAATCTAATTATTTAAGATACAGTGGAACCTCCCATAACGTGCACCTCTTATTACGAGTAATTCACATAACGAGCAAAACAGATTGTGAAAAAAATGCTCTCTAAACGAGCGATATTTCGCATAACGAGTGACGCAGATTTTGGAAAGATCACTTTCACATCGTTGCTTGCCTCAAGATGATTGACAAGGGTGGGAAGGGGTTACCAAGAGAACCCTCACTTCAGCTTGGCAGAAGTTTTGCCAAGGAGCGTTGTCGAATGTGATTTTGAGGGATTTGAAACAGTACCTGTGGAGTCTACAGTCAGCGATATTACATCTTTGGCCAATACCATGGGACTGGAGTTGGATAACAACGATATTGATGAGCTTTTGAAAGAGTAAAGTCAAGAGCTGACCACCGAAAAGCTTATGAAGTTGCATCGTTTTTCACAGCAAGAAGTTGTGGAGGAGAGTTTATTGGTGGAGGAGGAGGAAGTAGCAGAGAAACAATCTTCTGGCGCAATGTGTAACTGTTGCATCGTACATTAAGAAGCATCACCCTAATAAGGAGGTGGTTATGCGTTTTAGAAATTTATTCAATGATAATGCTGTCACATTTTAATCAAATTTTGAAGCTTCGGCAAAAATAAAAGTCTGCTAGTAAAAAAATATTAGTTATTTGTCATAAATAATAAACTAATCGATTTTTTATCGTTTTTTTTGCAAATCGAAATCGCATTCCAGGTTGTTACGCTCCTTAACAATTTATTAGTGTGTAATTTTACTTTAATACACGTTAAAAATATTAAAACAATATTTTTTTTCGGCATGGAACGCATTATTGTATTTTACATTGTTTTATATGGGAAAAATTGTTTCGCTTAACGAGTGTTTCACATAACGAGTAAGATTCTGGAACAAATTAAACTCGTTATGAGAGGTTCCACTGTATCTGTATAAATACAATTATGAATTCGCAATGTTACTTTATAACCGACTGTGTGGTCGAGTGGTCAAGATCGTTGGCTACCGCTACGGAGGGCACGGGCTCGATTCCCAGTACGGACAGTTTTATAAATTGATTTTTCAATCGATTTATGAATTTCTGTTCAAAAGGCATGGATGTATGTGATGTCTTGAATTCCCTCCTCCCACCCATCCTATCCTATGAACGGGGCGTATCGAGAGCGATTAGCTAACCACTAGTCCTCTCCTAGCCCTTTCCTTCTATTCCTACTCTCTTCGGAAAAAGAGAGGTTGAGCAACTGAGTAACAAGCAGTTCTCGTAGAAACATTTCTGTTGCGATAAACTCTATTAGGAGTCAATATGCTCCATATTGGGAGCGGACAAGGTAAAAAAAAAATGTTTCTTTATTGTATTAAAAATGGTTAATTTTATACTATAACTCATTAATCTGTAGAATTCCGTTGTCATAAGGTCAAAAAAAGGTCTCGTAGAAATAAAGCATTTTTGATAAGGCCGTGTAGCCAATATATAGCTATCAATTTAAAAAAAAAATGAACTGATAAAATACAATGTTGTTTTGATCATATTAATTTGTATTATCATTTTTTTCTAACGTTTCAGTTCTACATCACTTTAGGATTAGCGGTAGGCGGGAACGAGTTTAAGGATAAGCCAAGTAAACCTTGGACCAACGCTTCTCCAAGAGCAAAGTTGGACTTCTGGAAGGCAAAGTCTGAATGGTACAACACGTGGTCAGATGAATCAAGCCTCAAAGTGAAATCCGTCAGAGTGTATGCTATCTAAGATAGCATACACTCAATTTTTTTTTTTTTTAATTCTGTCAAAAATGATAAATACTCTTAAAAGTTTTGCATACATTAAAAAAATCAATGAATTAATACCAAAATCTTGTATAATTAGAATTAATATTACTTATTACAATATCTTTGTATTATTATAATGTATACTAATATTTTTAAATAAATATTTTTTATATTCTTGTAAGATAAAACAGTTTTTTTTAAATAATATTGTGAACAAAATTAGTTATAAGATGAAGACGCAAGTGTCATAATGGTGTTTATAAAATAGTATCAATAACAGAGTGAAAATCGATGGAGAAAAAAAAATGTTGACTCGTTTTTTAGTGCTAGAATACCACTATTTGTCATTTTCAAAAAACAAAAAAAAGGTTGTGCACGACTGCTTAGTATAATGCGTAAAAGACCCAAGAAAGAGATTAATTACTTTAAAATATTTTAAAAAGTAAAATTTGTAGGTAGATTTTAATTTATTTTACATAGATAAATACTCAAAATTGTAAATATTATTGTCAACAGTTTTATCATTAAGCAACAAAATTTATTTCACACCATTTAAACCAGTGCTTCTCAACCTTTTTGGGAGCGTGGTCCCTTTTGGGTGCCTGATACCTTTTTATTTATTTTTTTAGCTCACCGAGAAATTTTAAATCCCCGATTTGGTATACTTTTTCCCGGAATATCTCCGAAAAACCTTTTTTTTTTTAGCTCACCGAGGAATTTGAAATCCCCGATTTATCCGTGGCCCCCCTGAACTGTGTTGTGACTCCCCAAAACAAAAATAAATCTCTGTGGCCCACCGTTGAGAAACCCTGATTTAAACGAAAGAATCGACTCAATATACAATTGTCTCTACTCACTATTGTATGAATCATTCTGATGGTTCAGCTTTTTTCCGGAAAAGGTTAGGAAATTCTTCATTTTGTAACCAGCAGTCAGTATATCGGGTTTTACAATTGTATATTTAGTTTACACATGATAATTTAACCGCAATCTGCAATATACACGTAATCAGGGATTACATTACCGGTATTACCGACACCGGAATTCCGGTATTCATGGTATTTTTTCAACACCGCGAACGCGATACTAAAAACTAAAATACCGGTATTTCATTAATGAAAAATAACTAAAATCAATTTGTATATAAACGATGCAAGCTGCTTTTTGCGCGTCAGTTCAAGTACATTCGTGTACGTGAAAAGCTTGAAGACGCCGAAAGGCAAAACCCGGGTTGTTAGTGACGGGACTAATAAAAGAGTACAGTATTAAAACAATTAAAAAAAAAATTAAAATCAAATTTCAAATGTGTAGAAACCATCACATATCTTGATAAAATTGTTCTTGGCGAACTAAAACATTTTTAATCTGCTGACGGCAGAGGCCGATTATCATATAAACGCACGTGGCGCGCGCTCGGGGCCTCCAATTTTAGGGGCTTCAAAATAGAATAAAACCTTATAATATTTTTATTTCAGTTTTAGTTATTCAAAAAAACCCTTCAAATATGATTGCACTAAGGGTCTCTTAAGAGCTTAATCCGTCGCACGATAAGGGTTTGATCAATATTGACTGGTTCCAAATTTTTTTTGTTCTAGTATTTCTCTCACGGTCTAAAGCAGGTATGCGCAAACCTTGGCCCGGGAGCCACACGTAGCCTTTTTGAAAGTTTCGTGTTGCTCTTTCGACGTTTTCAAATTTCTATACATTTTGCATTTTGTTATTGGTAAAATACATTTTTAAAAATGTATTGCTGAAATTGTGACAATTTTTTGGAGTTTTTACCTGGGTGTCACATTCCGTCGTCAGACATTCATTTGTAGTAATGCCAGTTTTTGAAGACCCCAAAAAAGGTAGAACTATAAATTTACAAACCCAGATATTCTGTTGATTACTTAGTAAGTATTCGTGTGCAGGTCCCAGAGCGAACAGCATTTTCTAACTGGGCGTAGCAAGAGCGATTAGTTAACCATTAGTCCTGTCCTAGCCTTATCTTTCTTAACCTACTAATTTCTTTAGAAAAGAGAGGTTGAGCGACTGAGTAACAAACAGCTCTCGTAGAAAAAAATTAAGGTGTTTGTTTATTATTAATATAAAAAATATCAAATTACAGTAGAACCCAATACTGTCATTATAGGGGGTGCCATTATAGGGGGTTAGGATTTTCAACTGTATTTTTTCATTGATATGAAAGAAGAAAAAATATGATCTTACTTTATAGTTTGAATACTCCTCGTCGATGAATCACCGTCTATGAATTCCCGGATGACACGTCACATACGTCCTTCAAAACCAACAAAAGCAGAGCTACTGAATAGTCGTCTATACGCAAACATATTTGTAGCATGAATGCTAACGATATATTTTTAAAAAAGTTTCGATTAGGGTTTTGATTTTTTGTCATTATAGGGGTCACTGTAAGAAAAAGTTTCTCAAAAATAGTTGGGGTAGTAGTACGGGGTGTCATTATAGGGGGTTCTACTGTATTATACACGTTTAAAATATTTATGTGTGGCCCATCAGAGACATACATTATTCTAATTGCCCCACTAAGTGATTTCACTTGGGTAACCCTGGTCTAAAGTTTCGCTCGCTGGTGCCTGACCCTTCCGTTGCGGCCCTGCGTATTATTTCACTCAAAATATAAAAAGCGATCACAATAAACAATTTTCTTAATGTTTTTATTATATATAAAGTTATATGTTTATTTCTAGAATTTGAGAACTTATCTTAAGTGATAAATAATAATTTATAGTAAATATACATATATTTAATATTTTATTCAAAGATTGGGATCAGTATTGCTATTCGAGTAATTAATGTTTGAAACTTTAATCGATCGAAGATTGTAAATGATTACTTACAAGCAAAACTGGTTTTGGAATCATAAATTAAACTTAAAGTATAAATACGAATCGTCTGGTCCGTGGTGCAGTGGTCAATTAAGTTATCTTCCGTGACGTATCTTACGGGTTCAAGTCCTAATATGAACTGCATACCTTTCAATCGATTTCTGTTCGAAGACATGGGTGCTTGTGATGTCTGGAAGTTCTCCTCATCTAACCTCTTCACTAATCCCGGGATTAAGAAAATTATAGAAAGTTGAACGAGGGCTAATAAAAAAAAGCGCCCAAATTTTGGTTTATTTTTGAAATTCCATAAATTCCTAGATTTTTCAATTTGTAAGCCTTCATTTGGGTAATCCGCAAATTCCTGGGTTTTTGAAACCGACAAGAAGCTGTTTAAAAAATCCCAGGATTTCAAAATCGCCTAGCAAAAATTTCTCAATTCCGTATCTCAATTTATACACGATTTTAAGTTGAATATTCAATCTCAGGATTCCGGGATTGGAAAAGCTGTCAATCCCAAAATCCCGGAATCACAAAAAGGGTCGGGGATTGGATGCCCTAATGGTGGGATATTTCGAAAATACGACCAACGATTGATCATCTTACTCAGAAACAATCACACTCAGAAAAATATGTACATATATTGTACTATGAATAATGCAAGAGTAAGACAAAACACTAATATTGTTTTTAATGTGATTGATACAGTATCGTATTTTTGTCTCAGTGTAGTACAACATACATATATACAGAAATACATACCAAAAATTAACACTACATATTCCTCTAACACTATGTAATAAAAAAAAGTATTAGATCATTGAAAGCATTAAGCTGTCATTATGTCGAAAATGAGATGTTCATGTTTGTCTCACTATTGCATAATTAATGTAGTGATATTTAATAATTTCCCAAGAAATCGAAACAATCGCAAACAATAATTGAAGACACATAGCTGCAGTAGATATAAAAAACCAGAAGCAGAGTTTTTCACAATAGCTATGACATATATAATATTTTATATTCCTAGAGATGTACCGAAGAATGTGGTAAATTTGATGACGTTTCGTTTGGTTGGCCTTCAAGTATAACATATTCAAAGAATCAATGTGAATATGAATTATAAACTTTAATCAGACCAGTTAGTTTACTTGTGTATTTATTTGAATCGTTCAAATTATGTACATTCACACAAATTTCGTCAGCGTCAGTTCAAGTTCATTCGTGCGCTTGAACGCCTGAAGATGCCGAAAGGCAAAACCCGGGTCGTTAGTGACAAAATTTGTGTGAATGTACATAATTTGAACGATTCAAATTTAATATTGAAATTCCACCAAGCACCTTCGGTCGAAATCTTAAATTATTTATTTATATGCAATGCTTTTTTTCATTTAATGCGGTAAACGGCGTTCCGGCAACTTTTTTCTTGGCATTTATAATGTTTCAAACCAAAAGTAGAAAAAAAATATTTTTAATTTGCTTTGAAAATTGAGATATATCCTTCTATAAGCAACTGAGTAACAAGCAGTTTTCGTAAAAAAAACTTCTGTTGAAATACCTCCATTAGGAAGCCATATGCTCTAAATTGGGAACAGATATATATATTGCCAGCAGAATGAAAAAGACGACCACATGACACCTGATTTAAAAAAAACTTGATTGGAAGAGAGTTCCGGTAACTTTAAAAAAAAAATGTATATAATTTAAATACACTGGACTCTCTTTTTGCACATAATTTTTGCAAAGATTATTCACTATCATACAATAGACAAACTAGTTTTTACGCACTTTGTTATGACATTTCTTCCATCATTTGATATATTCAGAAACATTAACATTTTCAAGTAACACATCAACGTCTAAATAGCATAGCGAAAACCGAAAATGACGATTTCAAATGGATATTTTTTTGAAATAACGGTAAAGTTAGACGTCTTGTTTAAAACATTTCTAAATATACGGTCAACGTCAACCGTTACTGAACGGCATGAATAATAAAAACTAAATTATTTAAACTAAATAGAGCACTAAATGTTTAGAATTTTAATTTCTAAGCATTTAATGCCATTTAAATGACCTCGTTTTTTATTTTGTTTTGTTTGTATACTGTTTAAGGCAGTGATGTGCACGGGGTACTTTGAGTACCACTTGTGGCACTCAAAGCACTTCTCAATGTAACTCTGAGCTTTTTAAGAATTAAAAAAAAGTATATGAACATATTTTTATTTATTCTAGAATGTTGTTAATTTGATTAGAACTATAGTGAATTCATAAATTATTGCAATTGATAGAAGAAAAAATATTTTCTTTTACCACGTGCATATGTTATACTATTTACATTATTGCTACGAAGCGCACCGCTCTAAATTTATTTTTGTTTCAAGCTCGCTGCAGCAGGTCATCCGTATCCTAACCTATGTAACTGATCAATATTTTTTTAATTTGTAGTTGAGTAATTTTTTTTACCATATTATGATTTAGTTTTATAAAAAAAAACTTTAAATTATGTATACAATAATATTGTATGTCGAGAAAATATGTAAGTAAGTGTTAGAAAATTTACTTCTTTATTTAGTAACACTTTTGACTTTTGACAGAGTAAGTCTACAAATTTGTTATTGGAAAAGTTAACCACTAATTCTCTCCTAGCCTTAGCCTATCCTTACTACTCTCTTTGGAAAAATAGACGTTGAGCGACTGTGTAACAAACAGTTCTCGTAGAAAAAATTCTGTTGAGATACCTCCATAAGACGTCATATGCTCCACGTTAAGAACGAACATGGATTTAAAAATATAAACATCATTTTGTCATGACTGCCTTCTATATAATATGTATTGTAATCGTAAGGAGTTAAGATTTATTTTTTATCAATTAAAGCTGCCCCGATTATGGTCAACAGCATTACAACTAGACCACGTCTTTCTAAGCTTATGTAATATATTATGTATTTTTATAAAAATAACTTGCTAATCAAAATAATACGTAAATTCAACGAGTGAAGATCCAATCGATAAAGGAAGGAAAACCACAACTCGGTCTAAAAAAAATCTGACGTAGGTAGCTGTAATGCGTTTCTTTATAATTATAATACATGAGTTTACGTTTTGAGAAGCACTGAAATACGTCACTGGGCACAATGGATTACAACAACGGTTCATCGATAAATTGCCGGTTTCCCGTAAAAGTTTTTACCGTTAATTCGGTTACGAAAAAATATTTCAAAACACAATTCTACTTATTGTTTTTAAAAATGAAAAATATTTGTAGGTACTAACTTCCATGAATTTTCGTTAATATAAAAAAGTCAAATGCAAAACTCGGTTCACTGAAATATTTAAATATTAAATCTTCATGAATTAAAAGTAAATCACAATCATAACGTTTATTCATAGTAAAAAAGAGAATAAGAGATAAAAATAACTCTTTTTTCAAATATAAAATAAGTATTGAATTAATTAATTAATAATTAATTAAGTTTAGCGTTTACAAAAATTGTCCAAAATAAATAAAACACTTCTAAAACAATTCCAGCTGAAATTGTTTGAAGTGGGTGATTTTTGATAAATACTATCAATTGCGAACTAAACCATCAATAAAACAAAGAAAAATGGTATGCAAGCGACGTGTGTAAGTTCTTTCTTGTTTTATAAAACAAAAACTACTCAATGTGTTTTAAAATGAGAAACAAGTTTCTTTCACATTTTCTCGCATTTTAAAGCATACATTCTTCTCAAACTCAAGTTGCTAGCAGCATTGTGTAAAACGGGATAATGTCTTATTTTTGAATTGCTGTAATTAAAACCCTGATTTTTTAATGTAGACTAAAGATTAAAAATCTCTAAGGGCATTTTTAAACATTATCTGAATTTATTGAAACTCTGAAAATGTCAGATACTTTAGCTACACTGAGTACAATAATTAAAATAAAATGACTGACTATTTACCGACATTGTTAACCTGTAGCTCTAAGATAAAAGGTATATATTTTTAAGGTATAGTTAATTGAAAATGAGATATTAACGTCATTGTATCGCATACAATCTACTCTACATGTGAGTAATAGTATAGTGCCTTCTTTACTGACAACCACAAACAGTGTTATAGCGAGTGAACAAATGATCTCTTGTTATAACCATGATACTAAATTTAGAGTAAAATTACTTGACTATAATTAAGCAGCTATAAATCAAATATTTAAAAAAATACATTTAAAAGTACTATACACTAGTAACACTGTAAATTAAATGAATAAAACAACAAATATGTACTTTTAAATGGTCAAAATAAAACAGTTCGAAATGCGTAATATTTTTCAAACGATGATATCTCATTTACAACAGAAATGACTTAAGAATGTTTACACTAAAGTCACATGTTTGTTATTTAACTTTTCCGGTTCTAAGCTCAAGAAATGCGACCCCAATACCCACATTTTCTTAAATATCTATTTTAATATGGGTGATACAATGTTTATAATTAAGGTATTCTTATATCATATTTTTTGGACCTTTTGTAGTTCATATAAATACGAGATAACGCGATAATGCGATAACGAAATAAGCACCCGCTTATCAGCGATCGTTCGTAAGATAACTGGGCTGAACGCGTCAGTAGCAAATTCATATTTGTACTGGAATGACGTCTTTTTTACGCGCAACTTAAAATATGATTATTTATTAAAAACCACGGATTTTTATTTTAAAAAATGTATAAGGAATGATGCAGAGAGATATCTTAAAGCCCTTGGAATATTTTTTTAAAAATTCATAAGAATAAGGCCAATAATGAGGAAACCACTGGGGTCCCTAAACGACCCCCACCGGCAGAGAAGTATTTTTCTAGTCTCCGAGCCGCGAGAGTTAAGTTAAATAACCGGTATTTGAAAATCGGTTAATTTCCAAGCCCTATTTGCCACGCGGAAAATCCAAACATTCTTATCGCCTATCCGATGCTACGCAAGGGTGTCAAAAATGACTAAAGGTCAGCTAGAAAACGGTGGATCAGTAGATCAATCTGTCATTTCAGTAGAGTGCACGAATAGTGTCATGGTCAGGTGTCCAGAAATGGCTCCCAGATACGTAATATTTATTTTGTTTTGTCTTGTGAGTGGAGTTATTGAGTGCCACGGATCGTACCAACCACCCGACCCACTTATAGAGGCGTTCTCTCCCACAGGATTGCGCGTATCCATCCCAGGTATTATCAGATTTACAATAGTTAAAACAATCAAAGATAATAAGTGTTAAATATGGTCTTCTAGTCGGTTTATTCGATACGATATTAACAAATCGCTCGACGTATTATTATTGTTTATTTAGCAATATTTCATATCAAACACATACATAATGTTGTAACTATATACTGTCAGAATATTTTTGTTTTATCTGACTTCTTTTAATTATAAAATAATATGTGATCTATCTAGTATCATATCTCTATTTTTAGACAAAATTATCTGTGTTAAATTGGTGACTAAACTTTCAAAATACTTAGTAAAGTTTGAAAAATATAATATAAATCATTGATTCGTTCATTATCATTATTAATGAGTAATGGATTCTAAATAAACACTATTGTTTTTACTAATAAAAAAAAGCAAATTCTGTTTAGGCATTAAAAGAAACTCAGAATAACCATTTTAAAAATACTAAATTACTGTGATGCTGTGCAATATCTTTCTTATAAGTTACATCGGCGATTATAAAAAGCATCAAGTCATTAGTCAATTGAATTTGATTAAAATGAAGGCTAAATCTGCATTATTCTCGATGATTTCCCTGTGCAAACACAACTCGGGAAATGGTAAATTTTTCCAGTCTGTTCTTCATTTCTGTAAAAGAAACAGAGATATATTGTGATGACGTAAAAGCAGTGCTTCCTAACACAGTTGAAGCAATCGTCTCTTTTTCATCAATAGAGATTTTTAACACTTACCAAGTAGGTAAAAACTATATAAATAGTATCAATTACTTTATTGTTTCAGAAAATACGTACATATTTACAGAATAAGCACACCTGTCAGACTTGATTGAGTGTAGAATTAGATATAAACTATTGTTTTATTACTGAACTAATTATCTTTTTTTCTAACCACATCCGCTTCCAATTTAAAGCATTTATACTAGGGCTTGTTGGGTTTCTAAAATCGCTTTTGAAAAATCGATTTGTTTGTTAA
Source organism: Himalopsyche anomala (assembly GCA_031772345.1). Lineage (NCBI taxonomy): Eukaryota > Metazoa > Arthropoda > Insecta > Trichoptera > Rhyacophilidae > Himalopsyche > Himalopsyche anomala. The sequence continues at coordinate 22,878,017 of CM062831.1, read as the reverse complement.
ATTTGCAACATTCGAAACTAGGTTTCAAACATTAAAAATATTATTGAAAAAAAAACCTTCTTTTATAAATTGAATCCGTCATAGTTACAAAAAAAAAACGAAATTATATATACATATTGCTTTTTTTTTAAAAAAAAAGGTGCCGGAACGCACTTTTTTCGAGCATTTTCTAAGAAGGTATATTATTTATTATATATTCGAATATCATTTTGATAGAATTAATGACGGCTTTTCATATAATGCATAGAAAATATACATATTTCAAAATAGAAAAAATAAAATTATGCATTTATTAAAATTTCGAGAAAAAAAGGTGCCGGAACGCCGTTCCGCCGCGTTACAGGGTAAAAAAGCCCTGTATATATATATATAGTTCAATTGTGAGTATACATCAATAAATGCGTTGAGAACACTATATTTAGGTTTATTTGATGTTTATTTTGTTTTGTATAAAACATTGCCTGACAAGGGATAACGAATAAAATTATAGTAAATTGAAGTAGTTTTTTATAACAGTGCTTGGCATACTAAATATACGAAGTTAAAAAAAAGTAAACCTATTTTTTCTATTTTATTTTAATCATTTTTTGCTAAACTTCAAAAACCGGCTAAAATCGAATCTTACTAAACATTGTGATTCGAAAATCGGTTTTTTCTAAAGTCGGTTTTTGTATAAACCCTAATGTGGACTCATCTTTTCAAAGAGAGTGGAATTGGAAGGAAAGTGCTAAGATAAGACTAGTGGTTAGCTAATCGCTCCCACTGCACCCCGTTCTAGGATCGGAAAGATGGGAAGTAATTGTTAAACATCACAGACAGCCATGCCGTCGAACAGAAATCCTGTCACGGCTGATTCAAATCTGTAGGCACGGCGACCGTATCACGGACGTTGATCACTTGACTACTGACCCAACTGCTATATTAATTAATTGTCAATTGTATTGAACTTGCTTTAAATGCAGATGGTGTCGGATATAACGACACAAAAAAATCTTTTATTTTGTATTCCACATCTACTCCCAATGTGAAGCATATGGCTTCTTGAAAGAAGTATCTCAACAAACGTTATTTTACGAGAACTGCTTGTTGCTCAACCTCTCTTTTTTCCAAAGAGAGTTGGAATCGAAGGATATGGCTAAAACAGGACAAGTGGTTAGCTAGTCACTCTTGCTACGCATCATTTTTATGATGGCTGGGAGGGGGGAATACAAAACATCACATACATCCATATCTTAGAAAATAAATTCATAAATCGATTGAAAAATCAAGACTCAAACCCATGACTTACAGCACCAAAGCCAACGACGTTAACCACTCGACCACGCAGCCGGCCCAAAGAGGTCAATGCTTTCATCATATTAATCGGCAGACTAAGCAGATTGAATATTTTATTATGTTGATATATTTCAGGGCTGTGGAGTCGTGTAAAAAGACGACTCTGACTCCAGCTTTAAAACAAAAAACGACTCCGACTTCAACATTTTTTTTGAATAATTTCATTTTAACTTATATATAATTCGACTGTGGAGAGGAAAAAGGACGTAACTCACAGTTTTTTCAAAACAGCTTTTTTTTGATACAATTTTTTTTAAAAGAATGTAAGCTAAAAATATCGAATAAGTTTCTTAATTTAGCTATTAAGTTTGAAAAAAGAATAGTCTGTGAAAATTGGGATCAGGAAAAAAGACTTTTTTGTGATATTCATTTAATATCAGATAAAGTAAATTAAGAATCAGTCTCCATGCACTTCAAGGATGTGTATATTTCATAATTTGGTTTTGGCCCAAAATCATCCAAAAACGTTTTTCGTGTCTCCTCACTCCTGTAAAATTTGATATGTGTGGGTTACGTCCTTTTTTCCTTTCCACAGTCGAATGTGTACCATCAGATCATCTTCAGTCAGCCTAGCAAGCAGTGGCAACACTGTGGACTATTGTAGTTTGAATACACACTATTATTATTTTTTTTTAAATGGGTCTAAGTCGTAAGATTTTTCTATCCTCATTTTATCGAATCCACAGCCCTAGTATATTTAGAATATACAATCACCCACTCGGGTCTCCATAGTATCTTTTAAATGTTAAAAATAAAAAAATAAATGCTTCCTTACAATTTTAAAACACTCGCAAGGAACGGGACTGTCAGTAAATATTATATGTTATCAAAAATAATGTTTCACATTCTGTATTTTCTTACACTCATAATTTTCTGTGATGGAGTCAGGGCCGGCCCATGAATTCTTGCGCCTGTGTGCGGTCAAATAGCATACATTTAATTCTGGAGCGATCCACCAATCTATCATTCTTAGAGCCAGCGCCTGTGTGCGCCGCACACACTTAGGACCAGCCCTGGATGGAGTACTATAGTAAAATCTGCGTTAAAGAAAAGTCAAAAATATCTCACATCTTTTATATTTTGCTTCTTACATATTATATATCTTACAATTTTTATTCTTTACAGATGTAAAAGGAATTGAGCTTTTCGCTTTTCATGGGCAAGTCAATAAGCCGATGATAGGTCGCGAACAAGGGCAGTGGGCCCGAGACGCAACCGTTAGAAGGCCCACCGATGGAAGGTTTACGATATACGACAACATGGCTATATTGAAAATTGGAGACAAGCTTTACTACTGGTTCTATGTTGTTCACTTTGATGGCGTTCGGAGAGTGGGTATCACTAAGACTGACAAAGTGTTTACTATTACTGGTAAGCTTTCTTGAATTCCGTTTACATTATCCAGACCCCTGGGTATTCAACAGTTTTTATCGATCGTACACAATACAATAATTGTACCTATTCATTTAATTGTTTTTTCGATTTGGTTTTGTTATCAAGGAGAATAAGAAAGTAGGGAATCTGAAGTATTGTCTTTTTTCAAGTCCCGTTTCACGAGAAGTAAAAATGTAATGTACCGTGAAAATCTTGCGTCCTGAGACCATAGAACTGTACTAATTTTCGTGAAAAAAATAATTAAGCAAATATTTTAAAGCTTGGAATACAGTATGTATCATTCTTAAAATATTATATATGTATTTTTCTTTTAACAAATGAATGAAAACAGTTTTAAAAATGATGTGCCAAATGGTCATCTGGCAACATTGAGTTAATGCTTTTGTTGCCCATGATAAACAGAAGTATATATCTATTTGTAAGTACTGTATTTGACTGTTTATACATCTGGCATTTAAGATAGGCAGATAAATTAGGACAAATGTATATTTTTCAACCAAAAAATAAATAACCTTACCTTTGAATACAAATTCACAAAGCGAATAAAAAAATATTTCACCTAATTTTACATTTGGGTATTAAGTCTTAAGGTATTAAGGATGAATAACCAGATATATGAGCCCATTAAAGTTGAAGTGAGCCAAGTGGTATTTTAGAAAACAAAAAGATAGACACGTCTTAAAGTATCGTAAAAGTGAAGTAACCTCAGTTAATACTCATTGCAATAGTTTTATCTCTGTAAAATAAAAATATGCAATATACCAAAATGCCAAATAAAGAGGTGATTGAACTTAAACGTCTAAGAAAAAGTTTTACCATTTTACTAATTGGCTCACTTCCCCTCTAGAGGTCCCATTATACGGAAATCAAAGACTTTTATCTCGATCCTGGAAATATATAAACAGCTATTGTTAAAATTTCACCATTTGTTTCATTCGAGTATGATTTAAATTACCTGTTTTGCCAAGAATCAGGGGTGGGCTGAAGGGGGCTCGCAGTGGCTCGTGCGAGCCCCTTGTTAAATTTTACTGAGGCCAGGGAGCCCCTTGTTAACTCATGAGAAAAAAAATATTCTCATATAAAATTAGTTATAACTGCAAATTCGAATTTATATATTATCTTTGACAGCTTCAGTATACAGAATAGTACATTTTTAGCTATTTACATTGATAAGTTTACGGTAAATTGCGTATTGTTACATATTACATATACGTGTATTGAGTAAAAATCGATTGCTTATTTATGTATCGTATATAATTGCATAAGAGCGATAAGAAAATTCACTCCTTCCTCAGAACACTAAAAATTGCTACGAGATTAAGCGAGCCCCTTTTTAACGTATTGGCAGCCCACCGCTGCCAGGAATGTGTTGCCAACTGACGCTTAACTTTCTTACGCAGCACTCATGAATGATACCGAACAATCTGCGCAGAATACTACAGTATATTCCGAGGAAATTCTTCCATTCGAATTAACATCTCAGGGATCTACCCCAGGCCTTGAAAATCCACTGACAACACCCAAATGGTGTTCTACTTCACTAACGAAATTGACAACATGGCATTCATTTTGCTCTGGAGACCTGATCTTCGAGGATACATTTGACAATCTTTCGATGACGAAATTCACGCCTGAAGTTAGAATTGCTGATCAGCCGGTATGTACATATTTTTTTTATAATTTTAAAACATTATATCATGTGAACTCAGTTATACATTAATCTAACAGAAAAGGTGCGGCAAGAAAGGGTTTGGAAAGATTAGTTTCTTTGGAAATGGATCACAGCAATCTATGCTTTTGTTAACACATTCATAAATTGATTGAAAAATCAATGAACCAAACCTTGTCCACCCAACTGGCTTAGACGAAGTCCAAAATGCACTGACCACATCATTTTGGCTATGTTTGTGATGATCATTTGTATTTTGAGCAAAGTCGCTCCTCTATTGCAGCACAATTGTTTTTAAAGAGGGCTTAACGTGTTGCATGTCCATATTCATGGAGAGTCTTCCAATGTAATCAATGGCAATGATAGAGTTTTTATAAATTATAGTTTATGGGTTTCTGTTTGAAGGTATGGATGTCTGTTACATCTTAAATTTCCTCCCACCACCTATATTATTCTATATATCTTTTCTATATATGTCATGTTAGCTAATCGCTCTGTGACGATGGCCATATATATATCATGTATATAAATAACTTATATATATAAAGAATGTATGTCAACTATCAATATGCAATATTTGGCAAAACACACAGTCAGCATGACTGCACGGGTAACATGTAAAGTAAAAGTTATGCTGTGTGGACAATATTGAGTATCGATAGATGCAACATAAGAACTATTGTTAATGACGAAACCTCGAATTATGAAAGCAAAATAGAATTAAAATATAGAATTTTGTTAACGTAGCATTTAAGAAATTAGTATAAATAATTGGGAAAATCAATAAAGAAAGTTACTTCAGAGTCAGAAGTCAACCCAACAAGAACGTTTTATTTCTTATAAGAAAATGAAGCTTGAACCTGAGTTAGAACGGCGAGCGTTACAGCTCTAATACCACTAGTAATGTCCCTAGTCCTACTCTTCTATCCATACTATCTTCCAAAAAGAGAGATTAAACAAACTGATCACCACGCAGTTTTCGTAAATAACTTCTAATGTGATAAACTTCATCAAAATCCTTTAACATAAGCCAATAGAAACAACAGCTCAGAAAATTATAATGCTATTCGAGAAAATAAATTGTAGGTTAGATCCAACACCCACTAGTTCTAAATATTTCTGTTTTCATATAAAAGTAGTGGCCTTATTTTAACTAATTTAACGTAGGTCCAAAATTCACTGAGCACGTTGTTTCAGATATATTTAAATTATCGTTTGTATTCTTAGTGCTCTCTATGTGGTTTTTCTGAGCTTTCCTGAAACGTCACTGTAAAATTAGCATTCAATAAATGCCTCTTCTTTCTGAGTGGATACAACCATGAACCTTTTTCTTAATTTCATAGCGTTTTTTTCATTGCAGGACTTCCCATTCATAGTATACATGAAGAATGAGGAAAATCTAATGTACAAAAATGGCTCAGTAATTATAAAACCTCAACTCTTGGAGCAGCGTTACGGATCTGTTCGAGGATCTCTGGACATAACCAATACGCAAGTATTCTATAATAATAAAAATCTGATAAATTTGACGTTGTATCAAAAAAAAACGTCGAATTGGGATTGCAATTGTGAATGAATAAACACATACATTTTCATAGCATTCAACTTATTCAAAAATAAATGTTCTCAAAAAAGAGTTGAAGAAGGAATCTCTGACATTTTTCGATTAGTATATGAATTTACATACAACCTTTATTTTAACTGATCTTTGAGAAATGAATAGATCAACACCGATTGAATAAATAGTACTTGTTTCTGAGTTTAGAATTCCACGACGTTTAATCTGTGAGTCAACTCAATAAATGTAATTTTGGGTTGAGGATTGTACATGCCATGAACTCTATTAGAAAAAAGTGATTCAGTTTAAAAGCGGGTGTCGGAAAAAAAACATATACTCTTACCCAATAAATAGTCTCTTAATATGTTTTTAATTTGCTAATTACAGGTGCACCTCCACTGGCGAAATTAACCTATGTCGTGCAACTGCAGTGGGGGCATTTATCCTACCACCAATTATTAGTGCGAAGATTACCACCAAAAATACATTCAGTTTTACCTATGGAAGGATCGAAGTCATTGCTAAAATGCCCATAGGAGATTGGATTTATCCAGGTAAATGTTATTACCAGGTGGCAGTGTCATCTGCCAGTTGTCGCTCAATATGGTTGATTGATGAGTTGAATAATGCACATACAGAGAGAGAAATTGTGTGGACTTGGCGTCAAAACTCAAATAGATAATGTAATATTTTTTATTATAAAATGTACAAAAATTATTGTAACAAAAACATTGACATTATTCAAATTTAATGCTCAATTTACAAATTAAGTTTTTTTATTGTTTTAAATGCAAATATAAAAGAAATTACTAAAAAGAAGTTCTTTTATATGCAGAAATACAGTTGGAGTCAAAAGACAACAGCTATGGCGAGAATAACTATGCTTCCGGAATAATGAGGGTGGCCTTCACCAGAGGAAACCTGAAGTATGCTAAAGATTTGGAGGCCGGTATCATCATGGACAGCAACAAAGATGTCAGAGGAATTAACATGAAATATAAAACAGGAATCAATAACTGGAACAACGACTTTCATAATTACACTATGGTATGGAAGCAAGGTAATGAAAAATTAAGCTTTACAAACAATCATTTCTAAGGTGTTCACTGTCAATACTTGGTGTAAAAGCATTATATTCAAAAAAGACTATTTTGTACTAATTCTAGATTTATATTCCTTATTAAATGCCTTGTATTAATGTATATTCTTATCAGTTAAAAATGCTTATCATGAGCGGAACCGGTCATAAGCATATTGGCTGTGGAAAGGAAAAAGGACGTAACCCACACATCAAATTTTACAGGAGTCCCAAAAAACGTGTTTTGATGATTTTGGGCCATATGCAAATTATGAATTATACACAACCTTGAAGTGAAAGGAGACTTCTAAGCTGGTGTTTAATTGACATAATCTAATATTGATTAAAGAATTTTTTTAGGAAAAACCTTTATTCAGTCTTTTCCTTGGTTTTAATTTTTATCGAGCTCATCTTTTTCAAATCTAAAAGCTAAATTTAGATACTAATTCGGCATTTTCAGCTTACATCCTTTTGATAGAACATGTGTCAAGTTTGATACATGGTGATTATCGAAAAACACCTGTTTTGAAAAAACTGTGGGTTACATTCTTTTTCCTTTCCTCAGTCTATATCTAATAAATGTGGATAATAAGTAACAAAGCTATATCAATTTTAATTTTATATACATTGCTTTATTTTGTACAGATCAAGTGGTCGTACTCGTGGATGGTGAAGAATTTGGTAATATTGTCCCTGGTCGTGAAGGAATAAATGGAACAAGAGGACAGAACAACCCGGCTGAGCAGCTATGGTGGAAGGGCACAATTTTGGCTCCTTTTGACAAACCGGTACGTTTCAATCAACTGAGAAATTTATTTTTACGTTGTATTAATGGACTCGGTGTTTATCCTGTTTGGCTGCCAGGTCATTGAATTTAATATTAAATGTAAAAATACATACATTTTGAAATCTAGTCTAAAAAAATGAATGCCTTTGATGTTATGTTGCAAGCGATCAATTCTTTTACCATTTTTTTAATAATGAACACAGAGAAAGTGGTACTTCTACTTAAAAGTATATATCGCTATATTTCTTATGTTATCCTCTCTGATGAGAAAGCTTGCGCGACTAGTAACTTTATAACAACTTTCGTTGAGGTGTTCAGTTATAAGCTCATATGCTTCACATTGGTGGCGGACTTAATTAAATAACATATTTTCTTATTTAAGATATCAATAATATCATAATATATTCTTTCAGTTCTATATTGCACTCGGAGTAGCAGTAGGGGGAAACGAGTTTGTAGATATGCCGGATAAGCCATGGACTAATGATTCTCCAAAAGCAAAGCAATTATTCTGGAAAGCGAAATCAAGTTGGTATCAAACGTGGACAGATGAATCAAGTCTTCAAGTGAAATCGGTCAGGGTGTTTGCTCTCTGAGTTTTGAAAATTATCAGCATCGTCACTTCAAATAACATATTAAGCCAGGAACGTTGGCAGTGTTCACAATGTAGTATGTGAATTAGATATATACAGGGCCGGCCCGTGGATTCTTGCGCATGTGTGTGAGGCGCCTTCGACCGAATTTCGGCGCCTCGCACACAGGCACATCTGCGCCTCTCTGATTATTTTTAGAGCCGGTGCCTGTGTGCGCCACACACTTCGCACACGCTTAGGGCAGACCCTGGATATATATATATTGTGATTCATTTTCGTCAACAACAAATGGTTGCAAAAAATGTTTTTTTTTTTCAAAGACAAAGTGCCACTTTCCGTTAAATGTGAATGTTAAAAAGAGATTATAATTCTAGGATACCGACTGTTTTTTGTCGTTCCAGAATCTTAGGGTTTTCGGGACCTTATTACACATTTACTTAACAGTGATAATTCATAATTTACGTTTGTTTATAATCGTTTTTAATAAGCATGTACTTTCCGATCCCGAAACTGAGCAGTTTCACTGTTCAAAGAAGTAGCTTTTATATTATATTCTGATATTATGTGCAGCTCAAATATTCTTGATTGAAATAGTTTTATACACCCCACATAGTTTCACAGCCCTATGAAGATTTTCAAAAGCATAAACTATAACTGTATTTTGTAAACTTCATTCAGTAAGGTACATCAACACTACATTTTTAAATGCATAGATAACTACGAAAAGTACAAACTTTTGTTTTGACTTTTTCGCAAAACAGAAATCGATTTTACCTTTATTCTTATACCCAATGGCTTAAGTACATAATATTTACTCTTGATATGTTTTCAATAAATGTTGTGTCTACACGTGCTAAACCATTAAAATTTTCATTCAAACAGATCAAGCTAAAGTTTTGACAGCCCTTGATTTTCAACAGTTTTTAAATACAATTTTCACAATAAAAAGTACAGAATTCATCATAATAGCACTAAGTAGTTTAATTGTGTATTCTATAGTAAATTTTATGACAATATTTGTTGCCTTTTTATATACTGTATGAAAATCATGTTTTATGCCTCTAATGAGCCTGGGTGCTTTTCAAAAGTACTAAGTGTTTTTGGATAAAAATATATTTAAAAAAAAACTATTGTTTTTTTTTCTTGCCAAATGCCATTGTATTGAAACAATAAACAATAATGTTATTTTTAAAATTTCTGTTTTGACAAGTAAATCTTGATATTTTATAATTCTGGTATTGATTTTGTGAAATCCTATGACAAACGTTAACGTTATTATTTCATGAATAAATATCTCAATTGTCAAAGAAATCTGTGATAAATAAAATATATATACTATTACTGACATACTATTACATATTATACAATATAAAAAACAAATAAAAAAATTCAAATATATTTTTTGTCTAAATTTACCTCATTCTATTTACTTTTAGTCTACCTCTCTTACTCTCTTTTTTTCCTTCTGTCTTTGTCCAGAATTTGGATTCTGACTATTTGTATCTTCCTTCACTTATAACATGGAAATAGAATGGCGTATTGAGCCTAAAATAGTCATAATCTTCCAGATTTTTTAAGCACACGAGTTTACCATTCAGATATGAGTACTTTATGTTTTGTTGTGAAGATTAACGAACAAAGATTCCTTAGAAAGGCAAATAAATTTGTGCGTTTTTCGCATTTGAAAGTGTAATTATATTACAATTACAATTAAAATTGAAAAGTAATATCATTCAAATTTCATTTGGGATTTCTTTTTAATCTTCCCATTTTAAGCAATAGCGGTACACAAAGAAGTTGTAGGACAGTTGAGTGCCCTTTGACCATTGACATTATTGCACTGCAATTTTAGATAACAAAAATAAAAAAGCTAAAAACGAAAACAAATCCTATCTATAATATTTGTTTACAATAAAAATCAGCAATTCTACAAAAGAAAGAAGATTGTTTCTGCAAAGCCTTACTCAGTTTATAAAACGTGATAATTTTTAACAATTTTCACAATATCTTCAAATAATCATCATTTGAATCTATATATAATCAGTGGCGGTTCTAGGTACCGGGCTAGGTGGGCTAAGCCCGACCTGCATTTTTCACCCAAAACTTTAGATGGCTGAATAAAAATGAACAGCAATTCGGCCGCTGAACAAAATAAATACAATAATAAGCGTAACTAACCTTTCCCAAATGAATATAATATCTTTGTTTTAATTTTCCTCTGTCAATATAAGACAATGTTACGTCTACCTACAATCATATTCTCGATTGTGTTTTGTATTACAATTTTAAACTGAGCCGGCATAAAAAAAAACAATAACCCTATAAATACTTCACAGGGAACAGGTAACGTCACGTCAGTCTGGCAACACCACTCAGGGGCTAGCGATGTTTAGCCCGTAACCACAGACAATATTTATTTACACTGGGGCGCAATCAAGCTCGATTAGATTTTTTTTGTATTTGTATGTACGGAAACGTCATCAAACACAAACGATTGTGTTTCAATCTGTCAAGCTTCTGTTGATCGTTGGGGGCTAAACTGAATCTGCCCATTACGCATACTTATGCATTGAAACACAAAACCAATATCGTTGTATTGTATGAAAGTGACAGGTATTGACTTTCAGTGTGACAGTTCTCTGTATTGCTTTTAGTAGGTACTTGTTATTTCACTTTGAAAGAGACGAATTTAAAGGTTCCATATTCTATTATTTCTTAGTTACATTAGCATTGATTTTATTATATAATAATTTATGCATTGCAGTAGTGTCGTAGTATTTGTTATTTTTTTATTTTTTTTTACCATGTCCGCTCCCAATATGGAGCATATGGACTCCTAATGGAGTTTATCTCAACAGAAATGTTTCTACGAGAACTGCTTGTTACTCAGTTGCTCAACCTCTCTTTTTCCAAAGAGAGTAGGGATAGAAGGATAGGGCTAGAACAGGACTAGTGGTAAGCTAATCGCTCTCGATACACCCGTTCATAGGATGGGCTTAAATAAATTGTTGTGCTTTAATTGGTTTTGATTGTATTAAAATCAAAAAATATATATTATGATGATTTTTAAATCAATGAGCTTGGTAAAATTTAAGCCAGAACAACACAATGATAATAAAAGATTTGGAGATAAAAAAAATACCTACTGGTATGAGTAAACATCAAACCTAGAACGGAGGGAATAAGAATCAATGAAAGGCACAACCAGTGGGTCCAATCAGTGCTTTATATACGTCGTAGTTCTGTTTTCTATTTAAATCGGTGATGCACAAACCGCGGCCCTTTTTGAATTTTGTGGCGGCCCTTAAATCTTTTTCTGTAACATATTTTTTCAGGTAAAACATTAATATAGTAAATGTAAGCAAACTTTATCTTCAATGAAGGAGAATAGGTTCATAGAAACTGGCTTACAAATAGTATGTCAAATTTAAAAAAAAGTTAAAAATTAACAAAGACCAAGATCGCATTAACTTTTGAATTACATATAAATGAAACATAAATATTTCACAATGAAACGATTTTTAATAAGTAAATACTCATTATCTTTTTTTGCGTGGTTTATTTATGTTCACGTTTACGAAATAACCCGGTCAAAATATTGTAATGGAATCTATCATTCATTTATCTAAATTCACTGGATCTTTTTTACACGGTTTTTTTGTAAGGCTGTTTTACATGGAACATACATATGAGCGTACTTTAAATCAATGTTTTCATTGCGGCCCGAACCCACGATAATTTGTTTTATGCGGCCCGCTAGAAGGTAAAGGTTGTGCATCACTGATTTAAATGGACAAACCACTCTAACAGAATCTTTATAATAAGCCCTAGTTGAAAAAGATGTGATAGAGCTAAATATATTCCTTTCACTGATAATAAAAGTGCGCGTGTATCTTTTATTTTGACAATTCTTCTGGATGCAAAGAACACAAAATTGAATGTGTTTCAGGAATCTCTGTTCTTGAAACAACCTGGTCCATACAAACAGGTATAAGAAAGTGGATTGATTTTATGCTGCCAATTGTTTTGCAAAGTCATCAAAGAGGTTTGCTAATTTGGGATTCAGCCAGCTCAATACATGATAAACTTTCTTACTAAGAGGCTGATGGATCAAATGATGATTCCTGCAAGAATGTTTACATATCTCCAAAAACTTATTGTTTTATTTATTGTATATTGCAATAAAAAAGCCATTCAAAGATCATATGCACATGGAAATTAATGATTAGAATTATTTTGATAAAATAACTGACGGTTGTGTTTGAAATGCTCTACAACACGGTTTAAAAACCGGGTGACCAAAGGTTGTTGTTCCAAGGGGGCGACAGAGAAAAAATAATTTATGGGGAGACACAGGTAGATCCATAAACTCCCAGGTTTTTAAAATCGGGCAGCGACAAAAAATTTTGAATTTAGAAGAGCTTTAAAAAAAGTCTCGCGTCTTTTCATTCTGGGAAACCCGAAAACTCCTGGGTGAAATTTTGAAATCTGGCAGCAAGTAAAATTTTCAAAGAATTGAAAATTATCTTGGAATCTTTCAATTTGTCACATTTTTCCCAGTCATCAATCCCAAAATAAGTGTGTCCCAGAGTCTCGAAAAACTTATAAAAAAACAGGTATTGGGGCCAAAAAAGGTAGAGAAACTATTCACTACAAGCAGGATAATTAGACAAAAAATACTCATTTTAAAAATAGCTATATTGCAAAACACAAGTAATTCGGACTAATGATTCAACAGGAAAAGGAATTGGAGGAAATTCAGGAAGGAATTTAGAATTTGGTTAGCTATGACAAATAGACTCATTTAATTTAAATTTATTATTAAATAATGGAGCATTTGAACTTTTTTTTACTCATCCAAAAACACTCTACTGGCCTTACCCATAGTTATAAGTTCCTCGGGTCTTACATACTTCAAATTTACACCTAGTTTTAAAAAACATAAGTACACAACTTTGGTCTGGCCAGCTTAACCCTCTTCAACGTATTCCACAGCGTTACTACGTGATTTGCGTCTAAAAAGAAATCAATGATGTGCTGAAGAAAAATTTGTTCAATATCTCAAAACTTGGTTGCAAGCACTTTAGCATGCAGAATGTTAAATTAAATAAAATTAAGATAATTACAGAGTTTTCATGAATTGAATTTCATTAGCTTTCCATAGAACGCAGTGAACTTTTGAAATGGCTTGCAATTTTCCCTAGATTAAACTAAGTCCGCATGACCAACAGGACCAACCGATCCAACTGAAGTTGCATAATCTTGTTTGTTGTTCATGTCTGGCCATTCCCAAAGGATGTGATCACTGTCCAGAAAGGATTTCGGGACCCTATGATTCTTATATTTTATAATAATTATGTTAACTGTAAACACATAAATTGTACATACTTAGTAGTAATAAATTTATCTCAAAGCTGATGGTACCTAATATGGTATAGTACAGTATGCTAGTGGCGTAGGAAGGGGTCCTGCCGCCCAGGGCGGTCCTTAAATTTGCTACCCCGAATATTTTTTCCATTTTTTTTTTAAATCTTCTATTTTTTTTAACTATGGTCATACTTCAAGGTGGCTTAATTTTTTTAATGTAAACATGTTATTTTATTGAAAAATATTGTTTTTTTTTCTCTTTTTCTTTAAAACGTGTTTTTTTCAAATATATTAAATTGGTTAGGGTTAGTTAGGGTTAGGATTTTTTTTAGATGTGTCAAAAATTATTAGTCAATGGCCTATTTTATTAGGTTAGGAGAAAATATACAAAAGTTTACCATTGTTTTTAGTATTTATTTGACAAATAAGTAAACAAATAAAAAGTTGTAACTTAATTAAGAACAAAAAATACTAAATTTTATTTTGTAAACATAAAATTTGCCAAAAAAATACATAAAGGTATGTATTGAAAAATTCTTTTTATGCTTTTCTCTATGCAACATCACAAGTCGTAAAGTACAATCTTGCGGAATGGTGAATGAATTATCGCTTGAATTATTTTTTTATACAAAATGTTTTTTAAATAATTATTACCTATGAAGTTTTTTTTTTAAAACGCCACCCCCAAAAAGTGATATTTAATCAGCAAGTCACAAAGCACAAATTAGACGGAAGAAAGCATGCTATAAGAATATAGCTCGCATTGATTCTCTATGAAAACATTTTTTATTTTTTTCCATAAATTTATATTCTTTTTCAAAAACCTCGCCTTCAAAAAAGTACATTTTGTCAGTCAGTGTCAGAAGCCACAAATAAGCAAAATAAAACATAGTGAAAGGGATACAACTTGCATTGGTTATGTATACATTTCGATCTTTATTAGATACTTTCAAAATTCGATTTTCGATTCGAAAATGCCGCTCCCGCCGCACCACACTTGCGACGTCACTGCAATATACTCAGTGTACAACAGCAGTAAAGAAAGGTTCATTGATATTCAAAAACTTACAATTATGGAAAAATCAACACAGTAAGTATATTATGTCTACTGTATGAATCATTCTGACCATCAGTTTTCTCCGGAAATGATTAAGAAACTCTTCGGTTTGTAATCAGCTTTATGGTTATATGATTATTTAACCGCAATATTTAATATACACACGATCGGGGATGGCAGTTCCGGTAAAACCAAGGCCGAATTTCCGGTATTTATGGCTTTTTTTTAAATACCGAAATACCAATGTGTCAGTATTAAAAAATAGCCAAAACGAAATTCAAATGTAATGAAACCATCATGTATTTTGATAAAATTGTTTGCAACGAATTAAAATATTTTAAATCTGCTAATGGTTACATCAAAATTGACAGATTCCAGAATTTTTGAGTTTTTCTACTATGTAATTTTTAAAACATAAATTATTTATAACAAATCAATTGTTTATGATTGATATATCCTTTAATGACGGCATTTAATATGAATCATCGAAATATCGATGAAACTTTTCCGGCGATTCTAATTACTGTTTAAATATTTTTCTATATCAATTATGTGTTAATTTCAGCAAATTTCTTAATAATTGTATTTCGAATGTATTAAACTTCCAGTTTTAAATGAATGTTTTGATAGTAAGTAAACAAAAGTAGACTAAAATTACAAATCTAAAAGACCATTTTGACAAATTTTCTTAAAGGTTTTGTAAATGTCAGATTTTCCATTTACACTCGGTGCAATAATCTAAATAAAATGACCGGGTATTTACCGATATTGTTTGTTGTTTAAACCAAATAACCGGTATTTAAAAATCGGTTAATTTCCAACCCCTATTTGTCCAAACCTACATGTCAAAAATGACTAAAGGGTCAGCTAGAAAACGGCGGATCAGTAGATCAATCTGTCATTACAGTACAGTGCGCGAATGGTGTCACGGTCAGGTGTCCAGAAATGGCTACCAGTTATGCAGTATTTATTTTGTTTTGTCTTGCGATTGGAGTTATTGAATCCCACGGATCGTACCAACCACCTGACCCACTTATAGAGACGTTCTCTCCAACAGGATTACGCGTATCTATTCCAGGTATTTAAAGTTAATCACATTTACCATAAATAAAACAATCAAAGATAATAAGCGTTGTATAATATATATATTGTGTTGTCTGTCTAGTTGGCTTGTTCAAGACGATATTAGAATGTCGCTCGACATGTATAACTGATTTTTTAGAGTAGCAACCTCTATGTCGGTTTTCCAAATTTCCATTCAAACTTCTAAGCGGCAAAATCAAAATAATTAATGATCGACATTCATTTATTATGGTTTCAACGAATACTCTTTTATTATAAGGTTAAAGGAAGTTATTTATTGTCCATAAACAACTAATTCTTTCTCATTCTTATCCATAGTGTTAAAACCTTAGTATGCGTCATTACGAATATAATCGCATTTGATATAAAGACGTCAATGATTTCAATGGGAAACGTGAATAAAATGTTCACTTAATTAGAATAAAAATAATATGTATGTAAACCGATTGGGTAAACTATACGGCAAATGTGTAATATAGTTTTAAATTATCTTTTTATTGTGATAATAAAACAAAAATAGAATTTTCGCTCAAATAGTTGGTTAAACTTTACGTAAAACACCTGTGTTCCTAAATTTTCGTTTTGAAATTCATCGTGCTTTTCATATCCAAAACAGTGTTTTAAGTAAAATATTTCGGCAAAATCTGCCATCATGATATATATTTGTTTATTTACTTGTTTATAATTAGAATTGTCAGACGTCCCGTTTAATCGGGACTGTCACCGGTTTTGTCTCGTGTCCCGGTGTTCCGAACAAAACTTTCGGGACGTCCAAAATTCCCGGCTTACAAAAAAATACAAGCGTATTTATATTTTCAAATTTCAAAAAAAAAGAAGATTTAATTTTTGCCTGTCCAAGTTAAATCGATGTTAAACGATTACAAAGAAAACGGAATAATATAAAAAAAGAACAAATTGATGGATTTTAAAAAGATATAGCAAAGGACAATGAATGCTATTAAAAAAATATTCCGTGTTTTCCTGGATAATGGAAGTTGAAAAATCCACTGAATATTTGCCAACGAAAAATATTGAAATAAAAGACACTTTTTATTTAATCAATTTGTGACATTGAAAATATATTAAAATATTTTTTTCTATAATTTTATATTGATTTGATTTTAAATACAGATGGTCTCGGATATGCCGACACAAAGAGATCAATCAATACCTTCATAATAATCAGCAGACTAAGCAAATTGCATTTACATATTATATTGTATAATCATAATATGCAATTTTTCTCTCGGGTGTCCACAGCGTCTTCCAACTGATATATATATATTGTTTTTAATCCATGTCCGCTTCCAATGTAGAGCATATTGTCTCCTAATGGAGGTATCTAAACAGGAAATTTTCTACGAGAACTGTTTATTACTCAGTTGCCATTCTCTCTTTTTCAAAAAGAGTAAAATAGATAGAAAGGATAGGGCAGGACAGAACTAGTAGTTAACTAATCACTCTTGCTACACCCTGTTATTTAAGGATTGGAATGGTGGGAGGGATTTTTTCAGACATTACAAACATCCATGGCTTCGAACAGGAAATCGAAAAATCAATTGAAAAATGCTGTTCATACTAGGATTCGAGCCCGTTAAGTCCGGCATGGATGCCAACGACGTGCCGTACCATGACCACTGTGCCATAGACCCGACAATAATAACTTCTTCCTATAAATTTTCATTCAAACACCTCAAAGCAGAATTGTTTTGCATTAGTAAAACTATTGAAAGTAATATTTCATATTTTGTGTTGACTAACACAAAATTCTCTGCGCTGTAAACCCTGTTAAAGAGAAATCAAAAATATCCTCCATCTTCTATATTTTGTACCTTACATACCCTATTTCTTACAATTTTTATTCTTTATAGATGTAAAAGGAATCGAGCTTTTTGCTTTCTATGGCCAACTTAACAAGCCGATGGTGGGTCGGGAACAAGGGTATTGGACACCAAGCACAACCGTTAGGAAGCCCACCAACGGAAGGTTTACGATTAATGACAAGATGGCTAAATTGAAGATAGGAGACAAGATTTACTACTGGTTCTATGTCGTTCACTTTGACGGTGAACGGAGAGTGGGTATCACTAAGACTGACAAAGTTTTCACTGTTACTGGTAAGTTTTTCTTGAATTTCAATTGCATCTACCCAGACCCCCGAGTATTCAACTAAATAGCTTTTTATCCATCGTACACAATATAATAATATTTTATTTTTATAATTCATTTCCGCTACCAATGTGTAGCATATGGACTCCTAATGGAGTTTTTCTCAACAGAAGTTTTTCTACGAGAACTGCTTATTTCTCAGTTGCTCAACCTCTCTTTTTCGAAGAGAGTAGGGATTAGGGTTTATACAAAAACCGACTTTTGAAAAAACCGGTTTTCGAATGTCAATATTTTTCGAAAACCGGTTTTATCCGGTTTTCGAAGTTTTTTGAAAACCGACAAGCCCTAGTAGGGAAAGAATAATAGAGCTAAGACAGGATTGGTGATTAGCTAATGGTTCTTGCTACGCCTCTTGCTTAGGAATCGAATGGGTGGGAGGGAATTTGTGACATCACAAACATCCATGCCAAGGAAATGGAATCCATTTTTAGATGAAAAATAAAACTGCCCATTTTGGGATTCAAGCGTGTGTGCACTGTGACTTAAGCCAACGACGTAGACCACTAGACCACGTACCTGACTGTATACATAATAATATGACCTTCTCATTTATTTGTGTGATAAAAAGTGAGATAAGTCGATTTACTTTGTTATCGTTTTCAGCACACTCATTTTTCGGAAGCGAGTTGAGTAGAAAAGGTTAAAGAAATTCCAGGATTTGCTTAGTTTTTTATTCTTATTATCCATTATTGCAATTGGTGTAAATCTTTGTGGCAGTGCTTATTTTCTTACATTCAGCTTAGGTTTGGTTAATTTTTCTTACTGTTATTTAAATTTTCCTGTAAATATTGCTTCGCCCTGCCGTTTGTAACTAAAAATAATTAAATAGCAGGGGCATCTGTCAATATTCACTTAATGCAGCGGTTTCCAACCTTTATGTTACTGCGCCTCCCCATCCTTTACTTCGTGAAGTAATAAAGACACGTTTTAAAAGGTAAATAAATATTTTGGACTGTTTGCGCCTCCCTTTGCAATAGTCCAAGCCTCCCAGGTTTTAAATCGCTGACTTAATGCGATTGATGCGCACAGTGAAAAGACAGCAAGTGCTGTATTTGACTGTGGATACATTTGGCATTTCAGACAGGCAGGTATATATTTTTGAACCATCAAATAAACTCTTGCAATTTGGTTCCACTCAACACGTTTTTAAGCTGATAGATTGATTGGGAACAAATCGTCTTGAGTTACAGATTTATATAATATTTGAATTACCTGTTTTGTCAATAACGTATGGATAACTGAGTTTTATCTTTCTTATGCAGCACTTGTAAACGATACAGAAGAAGTCCATAATGCCACAGAAGAAATTACTCCACTTGAAGTAACAACTCAGGGGCACACACCAGGACTTGATAATCCACTAGCCACACCCAGGTTGTGCCCTACTTCATTAACGAAATTGACAACATCGCAGCCATTTTGCTCTGGAGACCTGATCTTTGAGGATACATTTGACAATTTTTCGACGTCGAAGTTCACGCCTGAAGTCAGAATTGCTGATCAGCCAGTATGTATAACATATATGTGTTTCAAAATGTAGATTAGTGTTCTTCAACCTATGGTCCCCGGATCAGCACCGGTCCGCAAGAGTTTATTGCTGGTCCGCGAAAACTTTTATGTTCCAAAAAGTTTTCAACTCATATACGAGTCCACTTTGAAATTTATATGGGTCACCTGCAGCCAAATATCATTTTATGAAATATTTAAAAGTAAAAATTCGTCAGAAAGTGGAAAAAAATATATTACTTATACTCCTTCGTTAGTTGAGAAATGGCTATAGAAACATAGGTATCTGGTTGACGCCGGTCTGCAAAATATTTTTCAAATTTTTACGGATCCACGGATATAAAAACGTCGAAGAACGCTAATGTAGATCATAAAGACTCATTTGGTGTGCCTACCAGTTATTTATTAATCTACATATTTAAATTATTATTTTTATTTTGAGCACCACAAGCATCATTTCTTAACCCTCTGTAAGTGGTTTTTCTTATGCATACTTAAAGATATCATTGAATATATGGCTCTTGTTCCTGAGAGGATACTTAATGGTTCTTAATTTCGTAGCATTTCTTTCATTGCAGGATTATCCATTCATAGTATACATGAAGAATGAGGAAAATCTAATGTACAAAAATGGCTCAGTAATTATAAAGCCTCAACTTTTGGAGCAACGTTTTGAATCTGTACGAGGACATTTGGACATAACCAATACGCAAGTATTCTATAATAAAAATGATCTGATAAATTTAAGGTTGTTTTTCGAATCGACATCTATTGAATAAATGGTAGTTGGTTTTGAGTTCGGGCTCAGACTCAGTTGTAGACTTTCCAAGATATAAAAATAAACTCTACGAGGAGTGAGTGATCCGCTTTGAAGCAGGTGTCGAAACAAAAACATAATATACTTACCCAAGTCTTTAATTTGCTAATTACAGGTGCACCGCCACTGTCGACAGTGAACTGTGTCACGCTACTGCTGTGGGGTCGTTTATCCTACCACCAATTATAAGTGCGAAGATTACCACCAAAAATACATTCAGTTTTACCTATGGAAGGATCGAAGTCATTGCTAAAATGCCCATAGGAGATTGGATTTATCCAGGTAAATGTTATTACCAGGTGGCAGTGCCATCTTCCAGTAGTCACTCAATGTGGTTGATACGAATAATGCACATACAGAGAGAGAAACTGTGTGGACTTAGCGTTAAAACTTAAATAGATAATGTAATATTTTTATTACAAAACATACAAAAATTATTGTAACAAAACATTGACATTATTCGAATTTAAGGCTCAATTTACAAATTAAGTTGTGTTTTGTTTCATGTTTCTTTTTTTATTGTTTTAAATGCAAATATAAAAGAAATTACTAAAAAGAAGTTCTTTTATATACAGAAATACAGTTGGAGTCAAAAGACAACAGCTATGGCGTGAATAACTATGCTTCTGGAATAATGAGGGTGGCCTTCACCAGAGGAAATCTGAAGTATGCTAAAGATTTGGAGGCCGGTATCATCATGGACAGCAACAAAGATGTCAGAGGAATTAACATGAAATATAAAACAGGAATCAACAACTGGAACAATGACTTTCATAATTACACTATGGTATGGAAGCCAGGTAATAAAAAACTCAAAATTCACAAATAATCACTTTTAAGGTGTTCACTGTGAATACTTAGTGAAACGGCATTATATTCAAAAAATAAAACACTGCTTTGAACTAATTCAGCATTTATTTAATATCTCTGTATTAATGTATTTGACCAGATTTCAATAATTCAAAATGTATTATCTTCGAAACATCCCACCAAACACACAACAAAACTTTTTTTAACGTCAATGTTGGCCGAGGAGTAGGCACAGGTACTTGATTTGGTGATAGCCATTGTTTTTTCCCCTGGTATTACTGTAAAGGACCCATTTTTTGTCCCCGGTAATTATCTTTCTGAGAAATGGATCCTATTCGTGCCTGGACAATAGAGAAGCACAGATGGTCACGCTTGTTCCAAGGCCGTTTGAGAGAGAGTGTGTGTTTTTGAGAGAGCTTGCCTGTGTTTTTTTCCCAATCTTTTCAGATGATCTTGCACAGTTGTTATTGGACAGCCAATGTCGTGTGACAATTCCTTCACTATTTTACGAGGATCAGCTTCCACCAATGATTTTAGGACGTCATCATCGATTTTGAGGGGTCTTCCTGGTTTTGGTTTGTCCTTTAACTCCCTATCGCCACTTTTGAACTTTTGAAACCATCTAAAGCACTTATATTCCTTTCAGTTGAAAATACTCGTGATGATCTAAGTCGGTCCTAATCATTTTAAATAAATGTGAAATTAATACAAAACAGTGTTCTATTTTTTGAATCGAACAAACAATTAAAAGATTAAGAACCGTCAGTGTTAATATTGTAAGGTTTACAAATAAACTAAAAATTAATTTTAATTCTTAAGTTATAAATTACAAAATAAAAGTCAGTGTTTGTCCTTTCTACTAGACGAGGGGAGGCTACATAACTAAAATTGATAGTACTAATTATAAACTAAATACTTACTCGGATACAAACTCTGATTAGATTTATAACTGGCGTAAAATCGTTTATTTCGGAGATACATCTTCAAATACATCTACATAAGTTGTTACCGGACCAAATACTACCCACTTTTTATACAATCAACAGCTTAAAGTTAAAGTAAAGATAAGTTAGAATCATTTTCTCAGACAGCATCTATCGTCTAGCCTGCCAAGACTGTCAAGCTGCTTATATTGGGCAGACAGGTAAAAACCTTAATATAAGAATTAAAGAGCATGTAAGATGTCTAAACAGAGTTTGCGAATCATTTGATAGAAAATGATCACAATTTTGATAAAATCAAATGATGAAATACTCCATTTACTTTTAGAAATATTTTATAAAAATACAAATTCAACCATATAAATTACTCAAAAATGAAAATTTCAAACTTTCCACGATATTGCACTGAGATGTCATCAACAGTTGACTTGTGTCTATTCACCTTAGATGGAGGTGTACAGCTCTTGACATTTATTCCTTCCATCTGATGTTAGTGATATTTTTATTTTGATTGTGTGTGACATCACATTTGTGTCAGAAAACCAAATTGTTAATGAGAATCTTAAAGCATCCTTGGAGTTGTATTATGCAATAACCACATTTATATAGTTTTAATAAAAACTATAAAACAGGTCTATCTGATTGAAAATTTTACAAAGCTATATATTATCAATTTAATTTGCATTGCTTTATTTTGTACAGATCAAGTGGTCGTATTTGCGGATGGGGAAGAGTTTGGTAATATTGTCCCCGGTCGTGAAGGAATTAATGGAACAAGAGGAATGAACAATCCAGCTGAGCGGCTCTGGTTGAAGGGCACAATTTTGGCTCCTTTTGATAAACCGGTATGTTCAATCAACATAGAAATGTATTTTTAAACAGTATTAATGAACTTGGCGGTCATTATGGTTGGCTGCAGGGTCACTAGATTGAATACCAAACGTACACCTGAAAATGACACCTTTATAAGTATATTTTTTAATCGACTTTTAAAATTGTGTGTCGAAAGCATGTATATGTTGTTTATGTTGCTTGACACTCAAGTCCAGTACGATTCTTAAAACTGGATGCAGGGAAAGTGGTAGGCTTACACTTAATAGCGCTTTTCCTCTATATTGCCATATTTTTATCGTTACCTTCTCTGCCAAGAAATTTGTGCGAAAACAACTCATTTGAAGTGCTTAATTATGAACATGCGTCACATTAGTGGCGGACTTAATTAAAGAACATATTTGCTTATTTAAGATATCAATAATATAACATTTTCTTTCAGTTCTATATTGCACTCGGAGTAGCAGTAGGGGGAAACGAGTTTGAAGATTTGCCAGATAAGCCGTGGGTGAATGATTCTCCGAGAGCAAAGGTATTCTTCTGGAAAGCAAAAAAAAGTTGGCATCGAACGTGGACAGATGAATCAAGTCTTCAAGTGAAATCAGTCAGGGTGTTTGCTCTCTGAGTTTTGAAAATTATAAGCTATGAACCTTGGCAGTGTTAACAATGTTGTATGTAAATTATGACGTCATTTTAAGCAATTTTTGTCAACAACAAAGAAATAAATGGTGTTTTATTTAAGTCAGTTTTATTGACATGGCCACAAAAAATTACTTTTTTTAAAGAGACAAAATATCGTTTATCGTCAAAATTGCTAATTGTCAAATTCTGCATCTGTGAATCTCAGGATTTTCTGAATTCGTTTTTTATTAACATGTACTTACCGATCCAGAAGCTGAGCAGTTTCCCTTCTAAATCTTCAAAGCAGTGGCTCTTATATTATATTCTGATATTATGTGCAGCTCAATTAATATGCTTTATTGAAATAGTTTTATATATTTTTCATATCTTTTCATAGCCTTGCTAAGATTTTAAAAAACACAAACTTTATCTGTATTGAATAAGATTCCCAATTGTAAAAAAAAGGTTTCATAATAAATAATATCGGTTGGGTACATCTACACCGGGTTTTTTTTTCTTATTAGAGAAAAAAATACTTATATGCTCTGGGATTGATTTTGTACAATCCCAAGACAAAACACTTCTCAGCGATTGCGATTCCTAGTGCTCAGCAAACGTTTGTATTTCATGAAAACAACGCATTTCAACTATCAAAGAAATCTGTAATAAATAAAATATATAATATCCTATCACCCACATATAAGTTTTTTTCCATATCCGCTCCCTATACAGAGCATATAGTCACCACCTGGTTTCTCCAAGATTCTCTATCCCCTGCCTGTGAGGTCTGACACGAAAGCAAACAGCGCTAGCCGCTGTGACATAGAACCCTGCAATTAGCACAAAGTTAATCAAACCATAAGGGCAGTGAGGAGAGTGCCACTTGTAACTCTTTTTCTACTTCTAACCTGGCTCAATATTTAGTTATCATTGCCAAAAAGCATAGGTCTACTAATTTTTCTTTTTTAATGGCTATCAGTTCAAATTATAAGCGTAACTAAAATAAAAAATAAAAAAATATAAGCGTAACTAACCTTTCCCAAATGAATATAACATCTTTGTTTTAATTTTCCACTGGCAATATAAGACAATGCTATGCCTACCTACAATAATATTCTCGATTGTGTTTTGTATTACAATTTTAAACTGAGCCGGCATAAATGATTGATATCTATACATCAAATTATGGGGCTGGTGGAGCCGAGCTCCAATTTCCCTTTCATCTGGTGTATTTTGATGTTGCTTTTCCCGCGTAGCGTCCTGGATTTACCTGGGCGTAGGCAGGTGCATGGTCTTTGGTTTTTGTTTTGTTTTTGTGGTGGTATTAGTTCTCATTCGTAGGCATTACATGTGACACTAGTGGTTGATTCAGTAACCTCGAGCTGCAATTAATTGGGGTTATGCTTATCTGATCAGTTAATATATATATAGCTGGCATAAAAAAACAATAACCCTATAAATACTTCATAGAGAACAGGCAACGTGACGTCAGTCTGGCAACACCTATGTATTAACGACTCAGGGGCTAGAGATTTCTAGCCCACAATCACAGACAATATCCTGCAATATTTCTTTACACTGGGGCGCAATCAAGCACGATTAGATTTTTTTTGTATTTGTATGTACGGAAACCTCATCAAACTCACACGACAGTGTTGTCAAATTATTAAGCTTCTGTCGTTCGTTGGGGGCTAAATTGAATCTGCCCATCACGCATACTTATACATTGAAACACAAATACCAATATCGTTGTATTGTGTGAAAGTGACAGGTAGCACCACACCATCCAAGTATTCAAGAAACATTTTTTTGATTGTGAAAACATGTCCAACTCACTTTTTTGTAAATTTGAATTCCATAGCTTAAATTTTTTATGGATAATATAATTATTTTCATTAATAATAAATGATTAATGATGTCAGAGTACATACCTGCATGTAATATCAAATTTAACCTAGCATAATATAAGGGGAAATAAAAAGCAATGAAAGACACAACTAGTCCAATCAATATTTTATACGTTGTAGTCTTCTTCCGTTGAAATGAACGGAACCACAAACAGATTCTTCATACATTTGATTTTTCAGAGTGCGTATACTTTGACAGACCTCACTTGTAGTCTTGAATCAGCATTCCACGACGGAAACCAGTTCACTTTATTCTTCCAAAAGTCTGACCTTGCTTTGGGGCTATCGTTAGACCACGGCTTATCAGCACTGTCTGAGAACTCATGTCCCCCTACTGCTACACCGAGAGCAATGTAGAACTGGAATAATAATATACGTCGTTTTAATAAATCATAATTAATTACGAGGAATATTGCAATACTATAACTTCATAAATACTAAAATTCACACCGGCTTATCAAAGGGAGCCATCGCGTCACTCAACCTCCAAAGCTCTTCGGCTGGATTTGCTTTTCCGTTTGATCCTCGGCTCAGTCTTCCGCCGACGGGTGCGATAGTGCCGAATTCTTCCCCGTCCACGGACACTATCACTTTATCTGTTGAAAATATCACTACATATTAATATTATGATTATTTTATATGTTAAAAGTATGGGGAGAAATTATATTCCGTCACCGCAAACAACGACAGATCAAAAGAGATATAAAGGAGTATTTGAACCTTTGAATTTGTCTTCTTCTATGTTTTTGGCAATGTTTGCTCCCTATTATGAGCATATGACCATTACATAATTTATCCAAGATACTCGTCTCAAATTACCACCAGTCAACATTCATTCGTTGCACTTTATCCGCAGTCAAAGAGAGGATGTGCGCTTTACAGACAGATAAACTGAGACAAAAATATTATTTATATTTATGATAACTTTTCTTCAATTCGATAATAAATTAAAATTATTCTCAAATTCAATTTCATTGCTAACAAAAATAAATTTATACACTGTCATTTCCTAACAAAAATGTCATCTAGGTATGTATTATATGTAAATATTTAATATTTTATTCCCATGTTGCAGTAAGCCAACAATTAACACGGTAGATAGGTTCCGTGCAAATCGAAAACGTGTTAACCCGGTTTCCAGTACCCATACAAAATTTGGGTGTCTTAATCAAATACTTTTGCCGCACTACTTTATTGAAAATGTGTTAATAGAACACGTGATAATTGGAGGTTTCTCGTATTTCATTTTTTAACAATGCACTCCGCTCTAAGTTTGGAGCGTGCGGACGCTTTACTGAGCATCTCAACATACCCTGTTTCGTACTTAGTTCAGGTAGCATGACAGTTGCTCAACTTCTCTCTACGGAGAAGGTGAAGAGAGAAGGATGAAGTTAGAAAGGGGCTAGTAGTTTG
Organism: Himalopsyche anomala; assembly: GCA_031772345.1. NCBI lineage: Eukaryota > Metazoa > Arthropoda > Insecta > Trichoptera > Rhyacophilidae > Himalopsyche > Himalopsyche anomala. The sequence continues at coordinate 22,851,080 of CM062831.1, read as the reverse complement.
CTAGTCGCTCTATCGATGTCCTGTTTTCGGAATTAGATAGAACAACTGGTGGGTCTTAAAAACATCATCAGATACAAATCAATAATTAAACCAGTGCAATGTATAGTATGGAGGTTTCCATTCCTAGAATCGTGCTCGTGACCCTGCAACCGAACGAATGAAGCAGCGTAAACCGCTCTACAACAAAACTGAAACAAAATTATTTCAAATCGAGTAAATAAAAAATTAATATAACTTAGCGATTATAGATTCTAAAAAAAAATATTTACCTTGTCTCCATATCATGGTATAATTATGGAAGTCATTGCTCCAGGCGTTTATTCCGGACTTAAATTTCATGTTAGTTTCTCTGACATCACTGTCACTGTCCATGATCACGCCGGCTTGCAATTCATGGGCATATTTCTGGTTTCCTTTAGTTAGCGCTATCCTCATTATTCCGGACGCATAGAATTTCTCCCCGTATTCGTTGTCTTTCGGCTCCAGCTGTATTTCTGGAATAAACCAAATCTGACTGTATCTCATTTGATTACAATGTCTGACAATAACGAAAAATTGAAATCCTTTCTTTCAACAATACAATTTACAAACAGGTGTTGAATCTTTCAAATATGAATAAGTACTTCCATTCTTTTGGGGCTAACGTCTCTCATGGTGAGATTATTATGTATTCTTTACCTGGGTAAATCCAATCTCCAGCGGGAACTTTAGCAATAATTTCAATTCGACCGTAAGTAAAACTGAATTTATTCTTGGTAGTTATCTTCGCACTGATGACAGGAGGTACAATAGAATTGATGTTCGGTATTTCATAGCACAAATTGCTGTCAGCGGGGGCTGTGCATCTAGGAAAATATATAAAAAAAGTAATTAATATCGATTTGCAATCCTGACAGATAGAATTGCTGTCGGCAGTCCAATGGACAAATCGTCGCCGTACAAGAGAGAGTGACCGAATGCATTTTTCACGAAAATAACTGAGGAGCTATTTGTCATCTAAAGAAAATATGTTTTTTCATGAAAAAATATACACCACACCTTATATGTATGTTACTGACAAAAAACTGAATCGAAAAAGTGTATGAAATAATGGGGGGTTTTAGATTGATGTTTTAGTTTGATTTAAATATTCAAAAGATATTATTGAAATGTTAACACTCTCGGTCACTTTCTTCTGTATGACAATGATTTATCTATATTATATTTTTTTCCCACTCTACACCTGTGATTGTATTCTTAGATTACCCATTTTTAATTTCATTACATAAACGTAAAATTATTAATATTATTATTCACCCAATCACCACATGCGTTACGTTATAATAAGATCATTGTTTTATTTTATTAGGTACTGATAAATAACCGGTTCACTTGTAATGATGATAAAATAACTACCGGTCATGGAAAAGTGGTAATTGATGACAACCCCTAGTTTATCTTCTAGTTATTTCAGCCATCATTACCAAAAAGACATGAAAGACTCTAAAATATCTTCTATTTAATTCAAAATTTTAGCAATTATATCGATTCATCAATGAAATTGAAGTCAACGTTTCATTTCAACGAATATTTCTTTTGACGAAAGCTGTTTTTCACTTACGGCATCAGCAACGTTCCCTTTAATTTTTCTATTGTGTGTGCGGACCATCAACTTCTGTGAGCGGCAAGTTTTCAGCAAAACAAAAAATGTGCTCAAATATAAAAATTTGGTGAAACAAACTTATTTTTACAATATTTCTATGTGCGGCCTTGTGCGGGGATGCAAAAATGTGTGCGGGCACATTTTGGGAGGCGCACACCTTAGCGGGAACATTGGGCATCAGTGATTTTCTCGATCACATGCATCACATGAAACTGTTGGCATATCATGGCATATGGAAACAGTCTAAAGAATTATTTAATGTTAAATTTAATGAAAAATAATTATGGCATTCACATTGTTTTGATGTCTAATTCTTCTCGCAGAGATGGATAATGTTGCTCGTAGAGTTGAGGTCTTATGATTACTGAACCGTCTCTATAGAAGAGGTTGTGATCCTTCTTCATGTATACCACAAACGGATAGTCCTGCAATCATCATGGCATAAATATTTTTATTGCATTCTAACATAACCTAATTTAAGCATTAGTTTGCTTATTAAGAATACAATTCGTGTGAGAACGAAAGAGGGATTTGAGGCCGTGACCGATTTTATTCAGAAGTGCCTCAGAATCTCACTAGAATTGACTTGCACTTAAATGACTTTAGTGAGTGATGTTAAAAAAAACGTTTAAGCTGTGGACTATTTAAATCAAATACCATAAAAATAAAATTTGTACCGGCTGATCAGCAATTGAGACTTCAGGAGTAAACTTCGACGACGGAGGATTGTCAAAGTTTTCCTCGAAGATAAGGCTGCCAGCGCAAACTGGCTGAGAATCGGGCAACTTAGTCGATGATGGGGCACAGCCCTGATCCTCAAACCTCGGATCTATATATTCCGGATAAACTATTGGGGTGAAGGGAGTCGTGGTCTGCACTGGTCGACTTTGACCTCCACCAAACGCTGTAAGAACATGGTCAAATAGAATTACTCACTCGGCAAACCTAAAGAAATAAACTCACAACTGATATTGGTCGTACATATACTTGAAGTCTACGTTTAACATATAATATTAAATTAACATATTATTTGTTCTTCAATGCCAAAAAATCCTCATTGTTGCTATTGATTGTCATATTTAACTATTTTGGAGTAAATGATTGATTGCCAGTGTGATCTTATTCGCAGATTGATAAGTGTCCTGATACCATTATTGGTGCTCAAATTGTATTTGCTTTATACATATTATCAAAGTGACACTTAACATAGTCGATATTCTAAAAAGGGAAGGAGGTCAATGGGTACATAACTTTTCATTTGCAAGAGCTGAATATGTAAGATTAATAGATTATTATCAAAACCATTACGTTAAGCATAAAGGTGTCAATCTTTACTGACCGGACACTAATGAATCTGAGAATAAGAACGGTCGTTCTGCACGGGCATAGCAGTCTTAAGTTCCAAGCAGTGCTGTAGAAAATCAGCAAATTCTGAGCTGGCCGTTGAATCACTGCCTTTACTAACAAATTGTATGGCGGTTGTACGTAGATCAACTCTAAATTCCAATTTATGAGCTTATTTTTCGTTAAATGTAACATGTATGTTTGAAAGATTTCTCGTATGGATATTCTGTGATTTGTTGGTGTTATTAATTTACAATTTACGATACATCGGAAGGACCATATATGCAAATTAAGTAATGATTGTAAGAAATATAGCGAATGGCAAGATATGCGATGTGTGGTAAAAACCAATAAAATTTAACTTCCCACTATTAAGTATCACAATATAAATTATAAATTACATAAACGACGGTAACAAGCGGAATTCATATAATATTATATAAGATTTTGACGCCTATTGTGATATTATGAAATACATGCTGCGTCTTTTATCATATAATAATGGCAATATACCAAGTAAATGATGATTTAATCAATAACAATATAAAAAAAATAATGAAGTGAATTGTGCTATCCTAGTTTCACTTACTGATTTTTGATTACTGATATGACTTGAGAAATCTTATGGAAAGATTGAGTGACGAACCAGTGTGCACAAATAAATTTCGAGATTAATATTAATTGATTAAAATCCCAATAATGACGTTGGTTTTTTTAATGAACTATCCAACCTCATATTCTGTATTGAAATATTGTAAAAAAAATAATTTAAATAAAATGATTTGGCATTTTTGTTTGCTTTTGTTCTCAGAGATTTTTATTTAAAAACCTTAGAAAATGTGATTTTTTCTTATTTAAAAAATGATTTAATTGAAAAGATATATAATTACAATATATATATGTATTTGCTTCAAAATAACAGTAATAAATGGTTTCATAATGATGTGATATTACTTTGAAAATTATGACGCCGGCCCGCTCATCTGAAAAAAGTACCTGTTTTCAACTCAATAGCATGGCTTTCACTATAGGGGGCTTTGGCACGGGTCAATGACCGATTTCAACAAGACTACAATAATATATCCTCGTTATCAGAAGTGGTTGTATTAATAAGAATCTTATGTAATGAAGAATTTTCTTACAAGTGACTGTAAATGTCTCATCGTCGATTCGATATCCTCGTACATCTTCACCGTCAAAACTGTGATGCACCATAGTCCAGAAGTTTATTGTGTCCCCAATGTTTAGTTTTACTTTGTTGTTTTGGTATGTCCAACGTCCGTTTTTGCTTTTCATAATGTCAACACTGTATTCCCCAGCCTCCAACAGGTCCAATGGCTCATTTATTCTCCCGTGGAAAGCGAATAGCCTTATACCAGGCTCATCTGAAATTTTTTAATATTTTTGATTCTAGGCAAAGAGTCATTGATGTGTTCACCGTCAATTATTAGTAGAAAGGTATTCATTCGAAATTCCTCATTATTTATCGAGATCAGAACAGGTTTCACTCATCGCAAGCATTTTCAACAGATGAAAATATAAATTGCAAGTCTAAGAAGTGTTTCATTTTTTTAACAAAGAATCATTATTTAATTTGAAATCTACAGTCATTAATTTATCAATAAATTTTCCACTTGCAATTCATATTCTGCAGTCAAACAAATAGAAACTATAACATACTCTTTTATGATATTGACTAATACAGGTGATCACCGGGAAGGTTTACTTCTTTGTTTGAATTTTGACAGTACAGTAATACCCCGCTTAGCGCGACCCTGTTAAGCGCGGTTTCACTATAGCGCGAATTTCAAATTTCAAAATCCCTCGCGTAAAGCGGGGTATTACTGTACATATTTGACAGTTGTGAAGTATAGAATTGACAAATTTATTATGGAGAAAAATTTCCACAACAAAATAATTCAAGAAATGGTGATGTTAATTGACATCAACTGGCGGCGACGGATTTAACAGCTTCGGACTTCTTTTTGTGGGGATATTTAAGGTTTATGACAACAAACCAGAAGTATTTGAGCAACTCAAACAAATTGAGCAAAACATTTGTGACAAAATAAAATAATACAAAAATAATGTAGTAAACCTTTTTGGCAAACACCCTGCTTTTATAATTATTGTTCCAGTTGACCTTTATGATGTTTATAAATTATATAGTTGTAAGATTAATTTTATTTATTTGTATACATACTTATAAGAAACAAGTTACATAAGCAAAACATAGATACAGTTTATACATGGAAATATGTACATCATAAGCAAAAAAAATGAATCAGTTTATTAGTGAGTTTTAGCAACTTATAGCTTAATCACAAGGGTTATCAATTGATGGGTCACCAACTCTCATATGCGAATATTTAACAAATGCTGACTATGGCTGCATATTTCAGTACACAGATTTATGTATATCTCAATTTGAACATTACACATCATCATCATTTAAAGACAAATTGTTTTCTTATTAAAAAATATCCTGTAAGGTTGTGCTTGAAGATGTCAATAATTGAATAAGCACCATAATTAGTCATGGACTCAACATTTGGGTTGTGATAACAGTTTGTAAAATAAACTTGTGCATAATATAAAGCAGCAGCTATGCTTTTCAAAACTTCCCCAAGGAAAAAACATCTTCCAGATTCTAAGATAAAATAGGTAAATTACATTAGTCCTTAGACCCTCAATACCACCCAAAACCCTATCAATACTTTACTTTAATTGTGAAGCCAGGAATAAATAACTTTTTTACGTTATAGTCGAAATTGATACCTTAACCTGAAACATATGAAGATTAAATTGATTTTTTTTTGATTTGAAAAATTGATTTGAAAAATTTAGCTTAAATACGTCTATAAAGGCTTTTCTTCTTTACTATTTGAAAAGGTTAGGAACCTGTACATTTTGTATTTTTTCTTTATTATCAATTCAAGATTTGCTGCAAATTGTATCATCCGGGAAATTTTAAGGTCATGTTCAACAAATAAACAATACTTTTTATGATATAGCTATTTTACATTGCTTTAAAGACATTTTGACATAATGTCTAAACATGTCACCTAAAAAACATTACATTTTCACGTACGTGGCCAAACAAAATATAATAAATCTTCGGTGGAGTAAATACCTGGAATTGACACCCGAAATCCTTTTGGCTGTAGAGCTTCCACCGTAGCATGTGGAGATTGAAATACACCTCTGACTACTTCTCGAGGAACCCGATGGCCAGACCTCTTTGCAGCATTTTCTCTTAAATAGAAATTTTAATAATAATCATTTAAAAATATGCTTATTTACTATTGAATGAAAACCATCACAATATTTTTTTCTAATTTAGTTTTTTATGCCCTGGAAATACTTTTTATTGAAGTTCTTGATTTAGGGCCATTGCAACCAGCCTGATTCCTGTCCCGATTAATTTTACATTGAAATTGAACATATCATATAAAATATGTACTGCTTTTTGTACATTCTAAATAATCCCCAACTCACGATTAAAAAGATTTTAGTCTTTCATAATTCATATTGATCAAATTATTGTCCGTAACGTTTGGTGGAAATCACCAAATGTTTTGAAAACATGAAAAAATATTTTGTCAGTTTACTGCAAGAAGTCATTAACATTTTCCAATTACCTGCCATTAAAATTATTGTGTCTGTATTTCATGCACATACCGGAATGAAAGGCATTAACAAGCTCGTGTCATTCTTGTGAAATACATTTTTATGACTTCTTGCATTAAGCACAATTTATTTTTTTGTTTTTAATATTCTTCCTCTTTGCATTTTCGAAACCAGTATTTCGGTATTAAAAAAAACACCATGAATTTCTAGAATCCTTGGTAGGCTAGGTTATATTGTATAAAAGTGTTATGGCCTCATTCATGTTATTTATAATTGCATATTAAAATATTAAATAATATGAATATAAACAATGTGGACTGTCTGAGACATACAGCTGTATACGATTGGAACCAAATGCCATTTGTTCATCGCTTGCATTCTACAAGTAATGCTTAACGGTAACGAATCGTGGCAATTGACGTCCCTGCAAAACTACTCGGAAAAACCGTTTCCTGAGCTTTGAGAATAGATGCTTGCGTCGGATATTGGAGGTGAAGTGGCTTAACTTCGTGATGAATTCAGAGAGTATTCATATTTGCAATCCCTTTTAACAACTTTATTTATTTGAGTCAGTTTTGAACACAATGAAAATTACCAACCTTACGTTAGGTTAGGTCAGTGGTCGGCAAACTTATTCGCCAAAGAGCCAAATATGAACATTACAAACAATTTAAAAATATATTGGGAGCCATTGGGAGCCAAATCTGTTTATTAATGTCCGCACTTAAGGGGCCAAAGAGCCGCACTTTGTCGACCAATGGGTTAGGTTATGTGAAATTAGGAAAAAAAATTAGCCTTTCGATAACAGAAAATCGAGGTACAACTTTATTTTATATAACATTGTATTTTAAAAACATAAAATCTTATTAATTATAAAAATTTTCTTTATTTATTTGTGATATTGTAGAACAATATTGCTTTTTTAGAGTTAAGCACATTGAGCTGTACAACAATAATATTTTTTTTAAATATATTTACCCTGTAACACTTTCTTGTTCACCACTAATATTGATGGCACTTGATATGCAAATCAAACAAATAACTGCTAATCGAAAAGCCATTATTAAAAATTCACATTTAACAAAGAACAAAAAAAATATTTGGATAAAAATCACCAACTGATTGTAAACAAGTGAAGTTCCTTTATGATAATTACAGTAAAACATTATTTGAAACACAACAAAAAGTCAATTGACTGCGGACAATTTATAAAATTATCCATGGTGATAAGAAATATCTGCATTATAAAAATAATTATTGTATATATTATGAATAATTATGATGTTGTTGTCCTTAAGCCAGCCAACTAAGAGATTCTCAATTTTAGTAGCATAAATATGACACCTGTTTTGTCACTTCTGATATATAACTAAGCTTATTTATCAGATAGTATACGGTATAATACTCTTACCGGAAATCTTTGGACTTTCAGATTTTTATTGTGAAATTGCAAACAAATTAATTAAATATTTAGAAGTACCTACTGGCGTATCAATCATAAGTTACAATATCAAAAGGGTTCAATTCATGACAAAATCGAAAATAAAAATCATTTTTTCAATCCAACATCAATGTGTTGAGTAAATCTTGAATGATTAGGCTAAACAAGATTTTAAATCTAAAATATCTAAGTCAATCGGTAAAAGCAAATATTTTTCAAAATTATATTTAAAAGGAAGACTTGGACAAAGTATACAGCAAAAACATATATCAGCTCAATACTGATAATGGAACTGTACTTTATTCATTATTGAACTGTATTAGCTCATCAGTTAAGATATTTTGTTGACAATACTTTGCTTACAGGTTCTGAAAATAAAAAAATGTCCAACATTTTCCTTGATACTACAACTAATTTACTTTTTGATTATTCCTTGTTTTCAGCAACTGTCAAAAAATTTATTCTTCTTTTTTTTTAGTTCTTTTTTTTCTTATTCAAAATTCGAATTAACAATAGAAAGATCTTCTTCCTTAATACTGATGGCTTCCAAATGTCACACTAGCATATACTTATGTAGTTTTTGTCTATACCAAATATCTCCAAGCTTATTAGAACTGATAACACCTACCCTTCATGCAAATACCATATATATTTGTCTTAATTTATCTTCTATCTGTTACGCAGCACACAGCAGCAGGCAGAAACACACACACACAGACGCACATCCTCTCTACTATTGACGCATTGTGTGAATTAGGAAAAATTTTCTGTCCATCTACAATTTTTAGTTCCATTTTCCATTTATGGAGTCATTTCACATAAATTGATTTCACAATGTTGAATTTCTTTTTAATATTTTTTCTGTTGTCATTACAAAACTATTTGATGCACCCCAATATTCAACATGCGTACCCCACTTTGGAGACAGCTGGTTTATTCTTTAAGGTGAGTTGGATTATAAGTGAGTATAAATCCGTATTGATGCATAATGATATCATGATATAACTAGACTTGTATAATTAATTACAGTCATATTTGTTGTTTATTTATGATGGATTTGTTGAGCATGCATACCAACTCAATTAAATCATTATTTTAAGCTATATTATTCAAATTATTTATTCTGACAAAGGCAGGATAGAGGAGTTTGGCACAAACAAGAATGTAGAAAATATTGTTTGCACATGTTTAATATTATGAAGATTTCATCAACTTTTTCCTGTTTCACATATAATTTTTATAATTTATTATTTTATAATTTTTAATGTAAATTTACAAAGGGATTAAAGCAAAAAAAAATATAATTTAAACAAATAGCAATGTGAACTATAGCCGTATTTAGGTACCTAAAATCTTGGGTGGGCTAGAGAAAAGTTTAGCATTGTATATTATTTACGAAATTGTGCATGTTTCCACCTCACCTTATACATTAATCTACAAGCAAATTAACAAATACTACGACACTACTGCGAATCATAAATTATTATATAATAAAATCGAAACTAATGTCGTAAGAAATAATAGAATAGTAAAAAATGGACCTCAAATTCGTCTCTTTAAAAGTAAACTAACATGTACAAAAAGCCGTATGGAGGAACTGTCATACAACACATCGAGATTGGTATTTGTGTTTGTATGCGTGAGCTAGTTTGAAATAGTCCGCTGACGTATGACTGCAGGCTGTATCGCGAGGCGCAGTCGTGTACATTTAGATGACGTTTCCGTATGGCCAATGTGAATAAAATACATACTTTTCTAATCGTGCTTGATTGCGCTCCAGTGTAAACAAAGTACTCAAACTAATTCTAAAATAGCCCGAGCATTTATTATTATTATAAATACGTAGGTATCGCCAGACTGACGTCATGTTGCCTGTCCTGTATGAAGTATGTATAGGGTTATTGCTTTTTTTATGCCGGCTCGGGTTATGCCGGCTCGGTTTATGCTGGCTCGACTCGGGCTTGAGCTCGGGCTCGGCTCGCGTTATGCTTTTTTTATGCTCGGCTTAAAATTGTAATGCAAAACACAATCGAGAGTATTATTGTAGGTAGACATAGCATTGTCTTATATTGACAGAAGAAAATCAAAACAAAGATATTGTAATATTAATTTGGGAAAGGTTAGTTACGTTTAGAAATGTATTTATTTGCTGTTCATTTTTGTTCAGCCATCTAAAGTTTTTTTTCTACACATTTTGGGTGAAAAATGCAGGTCGGGCTAAGCCCACCTAGCCCAGTACGTAGAACCGCCACTGGTAACAACGTTTTGCAATGATTAATCAACTTAGATACGCATTGGCAAAATTACCACTCGTATAGATAATTCAAAAAAACAAATGACATTTTTTTCAAAACAAAACAATACAATGAGTAATGAGTCTGTAACACATTAAACAAAATAGGACTATCCAGTATAAGAAATTGCTTATGGTTAAACCAAATATATTTAATATATAGCATAATAATGACTACAAGCATTAGGAATGTCACCATTTTAAAATGGAAATACATCATAAGTGAGAACTAGTTTCCTTATATTTGACTTTATTTTAAGATTGGTTTTTCCTTTCGTGATAATAGTTCAATTTGTTTATTTAAATTTCTTATGAAACTAGCTTGAATTTTATTTTATTAATTATAACAGATATTTCCTGCAAGTGATCAATAACATTTTATTTGGTAATGAAATTTTTTGTTCTCATATTCTGTTTAGTTTTTCTGAAAGTTTAAAATTAAAGTATGCATTATGTGATTAGAATTGAACCTTCTGTTTGATGAGCAGTGAACTCCTACAACCAGTTATTTTCTTAAGGAGGTTTTCTTTATTGCTTTCCCCCACTCAAAATAATTTAAATATAGCAGGTACATGTGGGAAAAGAATACATTAATATAACACGAAGAATGTCAATAAACACATTAAGTGTGATTAAGCAAACTTCCATCTTATTTAATTTTGTTGTCTACTACAAGAATATGTTTCTCTTTTGTTACCGTCAATTGTACATCATGATACAACAATCCATTGATTACCAATGAGCTTGTCAAGACCTAGACACATCAGCCTCAACATAATCTTTTATTTGTAATCAGATTCTAACAATTTTCAAAAATTATAGAGCATACACTCTGACAGATTTCACTTGAAGCCTTGATTCTTCAGTCCATGTGGAATGCCAGCTAGATTTTTCTTTCCAGAAGTCAAGCCTTGCTCTAGGAGAATCATTAGCCCAGGGCTTATCGGGCTCATCCTTAAACTCGTTTCCTCCTACTGCTACACCAAGTGCAATGTAGAACTTAAATAATAGAACAAACAACCATTAACTCTTAAAAATCTAGCTATTGGTAGTTATATACAACTAGCTGACCCGGCGAACTTCGTACCGCCTAACAGTCGATTCTTTAATTTTTTAGTTTTTTTAATACTTATTCTGCTATTCGGGACGCCGGGTCAGCTAGTAAGATAAAAAAAGGAAAAAGGAAGTTAATAAGGAAGTCAACAATTACATTATATCAAAAAATAAAAATTATAAAACACCTAAAATTCTTTTAATAGTCAATAAAAAATCACAATGAAAATTACAATTTCAGATTTCTTATTATGATACCTACTTATTATATTTCATTTTATTTTTATTGTAGTACTTTATGGTACACGATATTTTTTGTTTGATTACCTGGCGTGTAAACAAACAGAGCAGATGGTTTTCCAACACGGGAACAGGCAACATACAATTGACTATGCGAGAAACATGGGTTTTCTAGATTAATACCACAAACACTTAATGACTGCTCCTGGGATTTGTTTATAGTCATAGCGAAAGCAAGCCGTACTGGAAACTGCAGTCGCTTAAACTCGAATGGTACGTCAGTCGGAATCATTGGGATTCGGGGTTTCAAAACGTCTTCTCTTTTATACTTTCCTATTAATATGATTGCTTCGTTTTTTTATCACTAATCGTGTGCCGTTAAAAGTCGCGGTTGGTTAATATTTCACAACATTATAACTACAGATCCAACCTTTAATTGAAGATTGTGAGGCGGCAATCCTGGCAAATCTAGTGAGTTTAAAAATTCCAGTGGATAGTTCACGACATCATCTTCATTAGTTGCCGTATCAACTGATTTATTGTCCTCATTTCGCCAGGAATGTCATCTTGAATTTTGAAATTTAATTCATTTACATCAGTGTTTTTGGCAGCCAGTATAGCTCTTTCGCTCAACCAATCATGGAATAAGTAATTTTGAGCAACATTTAGAAACACTTTTTGAATGAGTTCAGCTTTTGATTGAGTTAACTGACAAAAACTCTCAGGAAAGGTGATGCAGCCAGTCAGCATTGACATCAATATTTATACGATACTAACGTCACTCAATTGTTTTGCCTTCCCGGTACCTCTCCACTAACACTTGAACTTTATGGTATGGTATTAAAGTTAAAATTGACTTTTAAGTACATAGGTCACTCAATAAGTCCTAACTAATAAAACAACAACTTTTAGGAAAAATTCAACTTTCTTCATCAAGATACTCTTCTTCAAGAGTGATACATTCTGTCCAGTGCTCCTCCAACTTTTTATAAATTTTATGTAGAACGATTTGTCTTTGCTTTCAAAATAGGCTTCAACTTCGCCAATGACTTCTTCATTTGTGCCAAACCTCTTTTCCTGGAGCATTTTTTTGAGGTCTGCAAACAGCCAGTAGTCACTGGGAGACAGATTTGGACTTTACGATAAGTGGCAAAGCAATTCGAAGCGCAATTCGTTCAATTCGACTATCGTTTTCATCAGCTTGCGACACCAGTGAATTGTCATGATGAAACAGCACTTTTTTCATTTGCATTTGAGGACGGTTTTTCTTTATTTCTTCACTCAGTCGATCCAATAACGCCATTTAATATTCACTTTAAATGTTTTTGACTTTGTCAAGGTAGTCAATGAACAGAATTTCATGCGCATCCCAAAATATGGAGGCCATAACCTTGCCAGCTGACGTTTGAGATTTTGGTTGCTTTGGACGTCTTTCACCGGCTGCTGTCCAGTCAGCTGACAATCTTTTTGACTCAGATGTGTAGTAATGGATCCATATTTTATCCATTGTTATATTATATATTGACGTAAAAAATTCTGTTACTTTTGCTTAAACAGCTCCAAACAGCGCTTTGAATCGTCGATGCGTTGTTGTTTTTGATCGACTGTGAGCAAACGCGGCACCCACTTTGAACACAGCTTTCTCATTGACAATTGTTATGCAAAATTGTAGATATACTGCCTTATAATATCTTTAACTCCTCTGCTATCTCACGCAACTTTAATTTACGATCGGCCAAAACGATTTTATGGACTTTTTTGATATTTTCTGAAATAACTGCCGAATTCGCGTGACCTGCTCCACATTGGGAGCGGACATGGATAAAAAAATAAATAATAAATAAATACCACCTCTTAACCATCCGAGTCCAAGTAATACTTATCAAGCCATTGCTTTCCTTGAACAGTATTTTTTCCCATTAAAAGTAATTTTTATCAAGACACGAAATTGTTTTTCATCCATTGTTTTTATACAAAAAAAAGTTGCTTCACTAAAACCACTGTAACTTTTAAACTAAACGCCAGATTGTCATGAAATTTTGACACTTGTCGTTTGAATGTTATTACTACTAAGTTAGACTTAGAAAAGTTTGGAGGTGGCGTCATATATATGTCAGGCCCGGGACTTATTGAGTGAAGTGATATTATTACGAATCGTTTGTATGGGAGTATAGAAAAGTGTTGTTTTTAGACTTTTTCAGGCATTTTTTTAAAAATTTCTCTCCATACAAACCATCCTCGTACTTCAAGGAATATTTAAAAAAAAAAATTAGCGAAATCGGTTCAGCTGTTCTCGAGATTTGCGCTTAGCAACACATTCAGCGACTTATTTTTATATTATAGATATTCAATCATCACAGAGTAATGTGGTAAGTAACATAAAAGTCTGCGTGCCTCTGTTTAGAGATCAACTTTCTTAACACTTCATATATACATACATTTTCTTTCAAACTCATTCACAATACACATCTCACTCTGCTTAATATAATGTCATAAGGTTTTGTATCAATTTCTGTCAAAAATGAAATGTTTATTTTTTAAATTAAATATTTCAGATCAGCATTATGGGTTTCATATCATATTTCTTAATCTTCAAGTTTAACTGATTTAATTTTGTTAAATATCTGACGAGATTGCAATTTGTTGTAATGTCAAATATCTCAATAATGATTAATTAATTTAAGTAGTTTGGTAACAAGAACAACATAAATTCACAAAAAGCCAAAAATCCTTCAAAAAGACTGACCAAAAACAGTATTCAAAACACTCATTTATCATTTATTAGTCAATACATTTTGCATAAGTCATTAATATTATTTTTAAATGCATTTTAAACTATTAAATAAGATTCTTGAAATCTGCCGGCTTGTCAAACGGAGCCAACACAGTCCCTCTCCACCAATGGTGCTCAGCTCGGTTGGCTTTAACTCTTGTTCCTCTTTCTAGTCCTTGCCTACCAGGAATGATTGCGCCAAATTCTTCTCCATCCACACAAACAATCACACTATCTATAAAAATTCACATTGAAATCTTTGACATTTATTAATTAACAACTTTTAATATAGTTGTCTACAGTGAAATAATATCAGAATCTACCCATCAAATTATGTAAGCAATAATGGATTAAGTAATTGAGAGGCCCGGGCGCAATCAAATTTGGAGGCCCTGTTTTTCAAATTACTTAAAGTGAAATTAAAATGTTATAAGGGCTTAGAATAAATGTATAATATATATAATATATTATTTTGAAGACCCCTAAGATTAAAGGTACCAAGCGTCCTCTTGCGCTTTTGGATTTTTCACCACTGTATGTGAAGGTAAAGCTGTGCTTCAATATTTAATATTTTCTAAATGTAAATCTAGCTAAAAAACTGTTTTAGATATTAAATTAAAATTGATAACTTTGTGATTCTACCAGTTATGTTACATCTTCAAACTAATTTTACTGTAAGATTTTTAATTCAACGTAGAAATTAATTTCAAGTGTCAATTCATATTAAAAATCATTATCTACATTAAAATTAAAAACCTTACGATAGATTAAGTCTGAAGCTGCTTCTTGATGAGTCAAAACACGTGTCATGCCCGCAGTAGCGTAGGAAGGGGGGTGCGGCAAGGGCGGACCAGCCCGAGCGACACATTTTTGGGGACGGCATTTTCAAAAATATATACAATATTTTTCGAGAAGTTGTATTTATTATTATTGTAAACTTTAGATGGCTGAATAAAAATGAACAGCAATTCGGCTGCTGAACAAAATAAATACATTTATAAGCGTAACTAACCTTTCCCAAATGAATATAACATCTTTGTTTTAATTTTCCACTGGCAATATAAGACAATGCTATGCCTACCTACAATAATATTCTCGATTGTGTTTTGTATTACAATTTTAAACTGAGCCGGCATAAATGATTGATATCTATACATCAAATTATGGGGCTGGTGGAGCCGAGCTCCAATTTCCCTTTCATCTGGTGTATTTTGATGTTTCTTTTCCCGCGTAGCGTCCTGGATTTACCTGGGCGTAGGCAGGTGCATGGTCTTTGGTTTTTGTTTTGTTTTTGTGGTGGTATTAGTTCTCATTCGTAGGCATTACTTGGCTATTATTTCTAATTTTGCAGTTGTTTTCAATACTATTCTTTACAGTTACACTATTTATTTTTACCAAAAACTGATACTTTTTGTATAAATTATTAACTAGTAATTTACCAGGGTAAATCCAATCTCCAATCGGAACTTTAGCAATGACTTCGATTCTCCCATAGGTAAAACTGAATGTATTTTTAGTGGTGATCTTTGCGCTGATAATTGGAGGTAATATATGTGCTCCGATGGCGACAGCGCGGCATAGTTCGCTGTCGATTGGGGCTGTGCATCTGGAAATAGAAAATTACATAATATTGTCCTAAGAAACAATAACGTCCACTTTGAGAAATATTGATCTCTATGTGTCTGTTATAATACAGACTTGTGTCATTCAATGATGAGATGACCAAAGAATAGAACATAAGTTGAAAGCATGTTAAGCTCACTTCATACACGATAAAAAACAATATGACTGTATAACTTTTAACTTAAGAATATTACTAATCTAAGTCACTAAGGTTTCCCAAAATGATAAAATTGATGTATTCATTTTGTTACTTTTACTTAATAATCTATACTTTGCAATGAAGAATGAATAATTGATCAAAAAAATAAGTACACATATGTCTCGGTTATATCCAGTTCCTCTCGTACAGATTTAAAATGTTCCTCCAAGAGTTGAGGCTTTATAATTACAGAACCATTTTGGTAGAAGAGGTTTTCCTCTTTCTTCATGTATACAACAAATGGATAGTCCTGCAATGATTATAAGACTGTTTAAGACTCGTACTGTGGTTTTTTAGCAATTCCTTTACCCTCCCTATTTGGGGAGTGTACATATATATAAATTTGATAACCATTTTCAAGGGAGGAAAAAATAGTTTTCACTATTTTAAGTTGAATTAATAATCGGAGTCATGTTTAGATTTAAATTCGATGTCGGAATCGGTTTTTTTTGACGACTCCACAGACTTGATTGAAAGGCTTGAAATAATCATAATATACATCTTTAAAAAAATATATGTATGAAAGAGTCTACTTAAGGATTCAAACTCTCAACTGAGTAAAAAAAGGCCAAAAACATTATCACTCAGCGGCTGATACTAACAATAAAAAGCAATAATAAATTTAGTTTATAAATGACTATGTTTCATTGATTAACACTTGAGTACTGAAACGTTGAAAATAGGATCGAAGAGCGACGGTTTACAAAATAACCCAAGAAAAATTTGCTCAATATTTGCGTTGCATTTATTGAGGGAATCATTGAAGATTACAATGCTAGATATTATTGATTATTAGGGAATGGTTGAAATAACAAAAATTTTGCAATGTGGATGTACCTGTTATGTATACACAACATCGACCATTGTGCAATATTGATTCCCCCTGACATAACATGTAACAATAAACCTTTCAATGGACAAAACAAATATTTTATTCTTTTCTCTTTAGTCCCAATTGAAAGCTCAAACAGCTCAGTTTATCATATCAACATTTCTTTGTGATCTGATATTATTTTGATTTGATTAGATAAAGTGATTTATAATAAAGTTGTATAAAATATATGATATGGAATAAAGTGAAATATGTTTAATAAAATTAAGTGTTTAATAAACACATAATCCATAACATACCATGCTAGAAACTCAAACAAAAATCTTAGGAGGGAAGAGGAGCTGCAAGAAATATTTACCCATCGATTGGTAAATTTTTGCATTTTTTTTAAATTCATTTCCGTTCTCAATGTGTGATCAGATAAGCATAACCCCAATTAATTGCAGCTCGAGGTTACTGAATCAACCACTAGTGTTACATATAATGCCTACGAATGAGAATTAATACCATCACAAAAACAAAACAAAAACCAAAGACCACGCACCCGCCTACGCCCAGGTAAATCCAGGACGCTACGCGGGAAAAGCAACATCAAAATACACCAGATGAAAGGGAAATTGGAGCTCGGCTCCACCAGCCCCATAATTTGATGTATAGATATCAATCAATGTGTGGAGCATATGGCCGTATCTCAACAGACTTTTTCTACAAGAACTCTTTGTTTCTCTGTCGCTAAAACTCTTTTTCAGAGAGAGTAGTAGGGATAGAAGGATAGAACAGGATAGGACTAGCGGTTAATTAATCGCTCTCGCTACGCTGCTTTATTTAAGGATCGGAAGGGTGGGTGGGATATTTTAGACATTACAAGCACCCATGCTTTTAATATCAATAATTGTTGTGAAAAAATGCTGTTCGTACTGGGACTCGAACCGGTGAGATCCATCACGGAAGCCAACAACACTTACCGTTACGCCATGGAATTAGTATTTTGTCATCTTTTATCTATTGTAATTCTCATATCTGTATTTGAAATATTATTTATTATACTGAATTTTGTAGTCACATTATTTTAATTATTTGTTGTAAATCAACAAATTAATTTAGCAAAAAGGTTAATATTTTTAAGAAAATTAGTTGTAAAGTAAAATTCATTTACACCAAACATTATGATTTTTATATTGATCGATTAATTTTAAGGAATATAATAAAACAGATTATGTTTTTTAATTTTTTGAAGGAATGATGATAATACTCGTTTACGTCTTGATCTTATAAATAGGTGATTAAAAAAATATACAGCCACTGATCTTCTTCTTGTATAACGATATTGGCTTTGTAAAGGGTGATGGAAACGATCTACTGCGACACCTATTAATAAGAAAAATAGTTGTGACTTAGTTATGTAACTGATAAACTCGTTAAATGGAATTTAAAATTACCCCAGTTGAAGAGAAAAAGAAGAATTAATGGCGTTTGGTTAAAAAAAAAAACAATTTATTGATGATAAATAATCGAGACTGTTAGTATGCTAATTGGATGGAGTAGATATGAAATTGCAGTGAATTTGAAAATACAAAGCTATCTTACATGTAACAGTAAACACTCTGTTGTCCTGTGTGTGCCCAACTCTCCGTTCACCGTCAAAGTAATCAATCTGTATCCAGTAGTAAATCTTGTCTCCTATTTTCAATCTCGCTTTCTTATCAAGGTACGTCCATCGTCCTTTGATGGCTCTAAAGATTTCTCTCCTCAAAATCCCTATTTCGCGGCCTTCCATCGGCTTATTCAACTGACCATGGAAGGCAAAGAGCTTTATGCCCTCTGCATCTGAAGAAAAAGCATTAATTGTGTGGTTAATAAATTATAAGTAAGAGTTTCACAAATAAGTATGAGGTTATGAAAGGTATTCGGGCGTGTTAATAATGTGACCTGACAACCCGTTTTCACCGGGACAGTCTCGTTTTCAGGCGGCTTGACCCAGTGTCCCCGAACACAGCTTCGAAAAGAGAAAGCTCGCTGTAATAAATTTAAAAAACGCAAAAAAAAAAAATCCTGGCAGTAAAATTTAAACTAGTGGATGAAGACGTGGGCGTGCACGTGCAGTAAATAATACATTTCAACTTCAACGTAAATATTGTATTTTTGTATAATATGTATAATATGACATCAAAAAACACTATTAGTCAATTGCATTGTATGAAAATGTGAGACGATTAAAACGGCGCCTTAAAGTACCAAGTTTTTTTTACGTGTCCTGGTTTGGGAGAAAAAATAGGGAAGGTATAATAGACTTCATTGATACAAAGGTTTCTCATTTCCCGGTTTTTTGTTATTCTCGGGGTAGCGGCGAAAAAATACAACGGTCCCGGAGTCCTGGGCTGTTCCCGGAAAACGTAGACTTTTAGGAACGGATAAGAGAACAAATTAATTAGCTCAGAGATGTATGTTTTTATTAATTATGGTGAAAAAGTACAACTAATTCATATTTGTTATAAATAGTTTAAAATGACAGCATTAACATATTTTTTATTATCAGTTAAATTTGTACAAAGTTTTGTATAATAAACAAACCGACCGCGGAAAGGGTTTTTTTTTCTTTAACGGATGTGGTTGGAAATGTTAAAAAGTCAATATATCTTTGAAAAAATTATTTCAATCTTTGTCCTTTTACCGCTTGCTTTGTACATTTTCACTTATTTGTGAATATTTTAAAAATCGTTTTGGTATTTTCCCATCGATGTTGCATTATTAATAGCTTTGTATTCAATAATTTTACCGTATTGCTACTGCTGCTAAAATACTGTTATTGCACCATCTTTTTATTTTGTTCAATAAGCTCTTCGAAGCATCACGGGGAAAAAATTCGACCTACGACGATGTCAGAAAACGTCAAAACGTTAACGTTAAAAAAACGTATTTTTTCATTTCCCGGGATCGTATTTAAGAACCTCCGAGAAACCGAAACCCGCAGGGATAGAACCTCTAATACACACCTGTTTGTGTCTTTTACTTCTGAAAAAATGTGTCTTTTCTTGTCATTTGAAATGAACCAACTAATTGAATTTCATTTATATTTCTTCAACTGATGCTTTACGTTTAAAAATACATCAAATCTTTTCAATTAATATTTTCTAATAATGGATATATATTAACTTTTTAAATTATAATATAAATGATAAGATTATTACAAGCCGTCTATAATAAATTGTTATTTTTACCTATAAATGTGGATTGATCAAAAATATGAAACGAAATAAAAAACCTTTTATTTTTTCAAATAGAATTGTCCTTATAACATTGCGTTTTTACAAATTCAATTCATTTGGGAATTCGCGAGGAAAGGAGTCAATGATTTGTTGTTGGGAATTACGTTATTAATTAAGTCTGTTGTGCAGTCATGGACTTATTATAAGGTGAAGATCGTCGAACGATAGGTCACCTTGAAGATAAATAATTATTTATCTTGCTCTTAAGAATCCTGACCTCAAATAACAGCTTCACGTGTTATCAGAATTATGGTGGTTTGTTAAAAAACCGTATTGTAACATTACTTGACGTGTGGGCTATAATAAAATTATTACGTCCTTAAAATTACCGCTTACTGACTTAGGACAAGTGAACAAACGTATATTGCGCAATGAAATGAACAAAATGATGAGGCTCTATTGATATGCAGTGCTATTTCCGCGTGCTTATACTTATTTTTGTTATTCATGTCCACTCCCAATGTGGAGCGTATGACTTCCTAATAGAGATATCTCAACAGATTTTTTTAGGAAAAGAGTAGTAGGGTTAGAAGGATAAGGCTAGGACATGACTAGTTGTTAACTAACCACACTCACTACGCCCAGTTATTGAAAGATAGGAAGGATGGGATTACCAAAAGTAACAAATTCTATTGTTTCATTAACACATAAATCATCTTCAACAATTGGTGCCAGTCAGAGATTTTGTCTACTTTACCAAGGGACCCGCCGGCCTTCTCGCTGTTCAATTTAAATCAAGCCGGTTATCCCCCTGTTAAATAAAATAAAAAAAGACAATATTCTCAGACCTACGTGTTATATAATGTACAAATATGCATTATAATTATATTTAAAAACGCTGTGATGTACATTTGGTTTTACTGTCAAGTTTCTAACACATAATATGTATTTGTTATATTCTACGACGGTTCAAATATAACGTTTTGAAAATTGCAATTGAATCGTAAAAAATAGTATTAATTTCTGCGGCAATCTTGGAACTCTTCACTCATGCAATCTGAGGTAGGAACGTACATTTTTCGTCGAGTTGTGTATTAATTGCTACACAATAAAATAAAAAAGGATATTATATATTTGTCACGCTCTCTTTCTTCACACCGTGCATTAAACGCAACCACAGTATTTATTTACATTGATTTACTATCAAACGGAAAAACTAAAGTTCCACGATATGGAATGGATTGTTGCTGTTATCGCGATAAAATTGTATTTTCTATTTATAAATTTATAAGCTACACTAAACTTTTAAACGATTAAAAAACCATAGATTTTCGGAGAAAAAACATCAGTAGACCCCTCCCCCTTTTTCTCAAATCGGAATCAAAATATTATGTATATAATATATACTCTTTGTTTATATCATTGAGCATATTACCAGTGAATCATTGATACAGAACGCGTCGCTTGCCGTCGACTTTGCGATCAACTCCTGTTCAGTCAGGTCAGGGCACCGGTTCTTCAGACACTCTTAGTTTTTGACAATAAATCGCGATCAAATTTGATGCATAACGACTTTATTGTCAGAGCAACATACGATTCAATCAGTGATGGAATTTCCATTGGCAGTTATTTGTTTGATTTTTATGTCGAGTGCTATCGATATAAGTTTTGGTGAACAAGCTGATGGAGAAATGTAAATATGAATATGTTGTATTATTAATATCGTCAAAATACCGATTTCAGTGTTTAGTACAAGTACACCCGATCCATTTTACGTGATACATTGGTTCCAGATATAAGCACGTATAAAAAATCGCGTAAAATAAACATATTTTTTATATAATTTGATAAATTAGTTTCAAAAATCAAAATATCGCGTAAAAAAAGTATCAAAAATGCATGAAAAACTAAAGATTTGTTTTTCAAATTTGCTCAAAAAAAGATTTTTTTACTGAATAACCATTTTTATATTATTTAATATAAACGTACAATAGGAAACAGATAAATACACTTTTTATGAGTTATTCGCTGCTGGCACTGTCACTGTCAATAGTGTTGGTGGGAAGGCATTATATTCAAAATATAAAATACTTATTTGTACTAAATGCTCTTTATCACCGAGCATTATCAACTGATAAGAGAATACAGTGTTATTTATACAAAACGAAAAAAGCCCTCATAATTTTATTTTGTTCATTTCGAAGCTCTCTTGGTTATTTTATTTATTTTTCAACGAAAAAAATGCATAACAATGAGTAAATCGCGTAAATAAAAGAAACGGTTCCGTCCAAAAAAGTCGCATAAAAGCAAAATCGCATAAAACTGGGTATATAATATTTGGCTTAATCTTTTCTCATGAAATGCCAACCGATCTTCTGTCTATGTTATTCAAAAATAACTATTTTAAATAACATTTTAATGATATCAATAGTATGAATTATACTAGCGCTCTTCCAATAGCTTTCTTCTCAAGGCCGAAGTCACCCCACTGTGCGGTTTGTGGTTTGATTGTCATTACATTATTTAACAGCGCAAATTTAATGGTGCATAAAGTTATGAATATCACAATAATAAATCACTTTGAGCTGTCGAAATCTTAAATGTTTTGAGGAAAATGTGCTAATTGGATTAGTATATATTATTATTATTTAATAACGTGTCGAAAGGCATAACCATGACCGGATTTAGATGTAGTGAGGCCCTGGGCTTATTATACATGTGAGGCCTCCAAGCCAAATTTACGAGTAAACAAACGTATGATTGCCTCAAACAATACATTTCGTAATTTCCTTCACTGCAGGTCCACTACTTGTAGTGCTATTCCCACGTCCATAGCACTTATTTTGAACGGTCTGAAACACCCAACACAATCACATTTTCAGTATTTGAAAACGTCTAAAAAAGTGCTATGCATGCGAAAATATCACTATTCGAAGTATTATCTCAAATTCCAGTAGATAAAAATATCCCAATAGATTTAAATAAATCACGGTCTCAATTCACAAACGAATCATTTATTTTTTTTAAATAATATTTCTTATTTATATATAATATAAAAATCGGCTAGGAAAACATACACATTTTGGCTGGAGGCCTTAAGGATTTTAAACCCCTTAGCTTCAGCATTTTTAGAATATAGGTAAATTCGTCCCTGGGAATAAGCAAGAGTTTTTCCGTTGCGTATATACTTAATTATTTAGCCTATTATTTTTTTAATCAGTTTGTGTAAATGTAAATATTGATATATTTTAATATTGTTTTCATTTCAGTTGTTGAAAGTGTAATATGTTCATTGCCATTCAAATAATTATAATTTTGTGCAAGCAAAAAGTTTGGCGTAATTTTAAATAAGTAGAATTTATTAAAATAGCACTTCATTTGCATTAAATCGTTTTAAAAAAAAGGAGATGAATGTCATTCATGTCTTAAAAAATATATATAATATTACAGAAATGTCGCGAATGGTATCTTACGCCTTTTTGCTTTATTGTGTCAATATAATCATCAACTTCAGATTAAGTCTCTCCAATTGCCGACAATAGACTTCTGACGTTATTTTTTCACACGTATTTAATAATTCAAAATGAATAATCCCTCGAATATCCACCATACGCGCAAAACAACCTTTTTGTGTTAATCCTGGTTTTGCCGTAGGAATGGGTCTTTGTTTTTGCGAATTCCATTTTTTTCAGCATACATACATTATCATAAACTATCCACTTTTTGCCTTCTGTCACAAGTTGTGCTTAAAAAGGGTGGGTTCTTTCTCGTGATAATAAAGAACTGCATATGTTCACGTGCGCTTCTTTGTTAGCGGCGGATATTTCGTGCGGCATCCAAATACCCATTCTACACACTTTCCCGATCCATTTTAAATAAAGCTGCACTGTAGACCAGAAAGATCCGAGTTTCTGTCTTAATTTATAAATAGTTAGAAGTGAATCGGAATCAACTAAAGATTTGAATATATCTTCATCAAAACTCGACTGTCGTCTTCTTTTAAGAAAGGTCCTTTATGCTTTTATTACCCGATATGAATTTTCAAAATCAGAATTGACATTTATTGACATTTAGAACATCTCCATAAATTTTGTTGATAGTTTTAGTCGCTTAATTTGCATTTAATCCGTCGTCAAAATAAAGCAGCATGCAATGTGAAGCGTTAAAAAAAACAAATTATGTACGAAAAATAAAGTCAGCCTCCTCCAACACATACGGACGAAAACTGGTTCAAACCTGACCGTTTCAATATAATGGCAAAATTCCTGATCCACCTTTTATGTAGGTACCCAACTTGTTTGGCGACTTTCCTTAGCAAGAAGATTCATTCCCAGAAGAATACAAGCTGGAAATAACAGATTTCTTTGTTTTTGTTTTCATTAAGCATACAGAGCTAAATTGGTTAAATAATTGTCATGTAGAACGATTTTAAAATCAAAATAAAGTACTAATAATCATTGATTTAGTGGGGCGGTGACGGGGGCGCGTAGGGCAAGGACTCCCACACCTTTAATAGACTATTTGGAAAATTTTCAATTAATGTATATTTTTAATAAATATTTTAACATGATTTTTGTAATAGTGTATTGGAAGAACGTTTTATTGGAAATTTATTGATGCGGAAATTGGATCACTGCGGTAAGAGACAGTGGTGAAATACTAAATAAAAAAAGTCTGGGAGAGTTGATTAATTATAATACATATTTGAATCCTCGCTGCAAAAAAACCTGCCGTTAATGTTTTTATATTTGTCTACGAACGCATTCTTTTGCTTTTTTTTGAATTAATGAATTCAATAATTCATTAAAAAAAACATTTACTACTTTAAGATTCATGAATACTTTTAACAGCGTTTCTTTTTAATCTTAAACAAAACTAACGACGGTAATAACAAAAACATTTCCGTGTTTTGAAAGTGTTCATTGATAAAAAAGATTATCGAATGCGTAACTCTGTAAAATTTCATTTAAGATACACCGCTGAAAACAAACTAAGTCATCGGATTCCTCGAGAAGTAATAAGAGGCGAATTTCATCCTTCACATGCTACGGTGGAAGCTCTCCAGCCGAAAGGGTTTCAGGTGTACATTCCAGGTAAGTGAATATTTTTATGAAGAATTTCAAATATTTTTAAAATAATGAATAGTTTTTCCTGTGGTACATATTTTCGTCATATAATTTTAAATGATTGATTTTTTAATCACCAAGTTAGTTTGTGGGAGTTCTATTTTTAGTTGCAGACCAAATGGTTAATTTAAAAATTAAATTGATATTAATATTAAAGGTAGGATTCAATTGAAGAATCAAGTAAGACAGAAACACAAAATGGTGAATGGGTCACTAAAAATGTCCATACCAATCGAAAGTGAATTGAAAGTCGCAATGCCATTGCTTTATATTAACCCAATATTGAATATTTTCAGATGAGCCTGGTATAAAGCTGTTCGCTTTCCACGGAAGATTAAACGAGCCGTTGGATCTTTTGGAGGCTGGCGAATTTAGTGTAGACATTCAGAAAAGCAAAAATGGACGATGGACTTACAAAAACAGCAAAGTAAAACTAAATATTGGCGACACAATAAACTTTTGGACGATGGTTCATCACAGTTTTGATGGCGAAGAAGTGAAGGGATATCGAATCGATGATGAGACTTTCACCGTGACATGTAAACCAATTTCTCTGTATAATATGAATCGAAAGTTTAAGCATAGTTTGACAATAGAAGGGGCCATTTAAATGATGATCTAGTAGTGAGCGCTGTTGTAGCTTAGCGATCAAATGGGTCCGGGTCAAGACACTGAGTTCAATTCAAATTTAGATTTTTTTAATCTTATATTTAAGATCTTTGACAAAGGTGTCTGTGTTGTCTTTACAAGTTCACAAGCTTAAAGTTACACAAGCTAATGTTTACCTTTAATGTTATTTTGTATTAAAAACTCTTCACAACTAGCTGTTTTCCATGTATCACTTTTAAGGTGTTCACTGTCATTAACTTAATAGTAAAAATCCATTATAAAAAATAAAATCCCATTTCTGTCCTTATTTCAAATTTTTTTTATAAAGATCATGACGGGTTTTTATCACCACAGGCATTGACAACAGCTGATGACAGTGATAGTACAAAAAATAGTTTCATTTTTATACATATTTGTTTAGAATGCATAATTTATTTAAGTATTCACTAAATTTGAAAACTATTCACTCCTTATGCCGCCTTATGGTATTTGATTTCAGTACTGTATAGATATCATTTTAGACTTTATTACCTATTCCTTTCAAACGATTTCTTCACTGCTTTATGATTTTTAAGCATACTCTTAAAATTCAACACAATACCATCAAAGAAAAAGGCATATCACTAAAATTCCTTTTAACATAATATACATCTAATTGGCTGCGTTTAGAATAACTGGTCGTTTGCTAATCATTCTCCTTTCTTTGCAAGGAGTGGACTGGAAGGCCCAAATTCCTGAACTTTGGTTGTAAATCAAGGCTACCTATATTTGTAAATGAATATTCTTATAATTTTTTCATAGCATTTGCCAACAATCAAGGCGCACCAGTACAGACCACAACCGGCTTCACGCCCCCAATGGACTCTCAGACTACTAGGCCGACAGGGAGACCCTGTACTCTCTCAGTGACGACATTGTCCAACTCTCAACCAGTTTGTTCTGGTAACTTAATCTTTGAGGAAACTTTTAATAATCCTTCGAGCTCAAAGTTTACACCTGAAGTTGCGATTGCTGACCAGCCGGTATTCAATTTA
This sequence comes from Himalopsyche anomala, assembly GCA_031772345.1. Taxonomy (NCBI): domain Eukaryota; kingdom Metazoa; phylum Arthropoda; class Insecta; order Trichoptera; family Rhyacophilidae; genus Himalopsyche; species Himalopsyche anomala. The sequence continues at coordinate 22,824,035 of CM062831.1, read as the reverse complement.
TCTTATTGTTACTTTTAACCCATATAGAGATTTTTTGTGAAGCATACTGTCGGCATATTGACAAAAGGCAATAAATCAAAAACCAACTGTTTTGAGTTATGAATACAGATAGATAGATTTTAGCATGCTGTATCTTCTTAGTCTATTCTTTTTAGTTTATTCCAAGCTATTTTTAGCAACAAAAAAACTATTTGTTAGTCATTATCGAAATTCTTCTTAAATGCATGCCATTTTGTGTTTCAATCATATTTCTAAAAAGGAGCCAGAGTCTCCTGTTTTCTTATGATTCCGACTTTACAGCCCTGATTTGAAGCTCTCTATATCGAGTCCAATTGCTGCGCATCGGGAGTTAATGATTATAAAAAATCATCGCATAATTATCAACATTAATTATCATCAATTCATTGTTTGATATAATAAAAAAAATACACTCACTAGTGATCTCACTAGTCGGGTCCATGGCACAGTGGTCAACGTCGTTAGCTTCCATGCAGGACCTCACGCGTTCGAATTCTAGTATGAACAGCATTTTTTCAATCGATTTTTCAATTCCTGTTCGAAGGCATGGATGTTTGTGATATCTAAAAATTACCCCCCACCATTCCAATCCTAAAATAACAGGGTGTAGCGAGTGATTAACCAACCACTAGTCCTTTCCTGCCCATCCTTTCTATCCCTACTACTCTCTTTGAAAAAAGAGGTTGAGCAACTGAGTAACAAACGGTTTTCGTATAAAAACTCCTGTTGAGGTACCTTCATTAAGAGTTCATATGCTCCACATTGGGAGTGGACATCGATTAAAAAAAAGTTATCTCCAAATAATTTGATTCTGCTTATAACTATTCTTTAATTATAATTATTCTTTCCACTGCGAATTGTTAAATAACTCTCGTTAGAGCTGATGATCCAGTGAATAAATCTATGCAATATCCAATGTTCATTGTGACGATGATTACAGGACTATCCATTTGTGGTATACATGAAGAACGAGGAAAACCTTTTCTATAAAGATGGTTCAGTAGTCATAAGGCCTCAACTCTACGAACATCATTTTGATTCTGTGCGAGGGGAACTAGACATCATCAAAACGTAAATGCTTAAGTTACTTTCTAATAAATTTACCATTGGTTTATTGTCTATCATTCAATGTGAATTTGTAATACACTCTCTTCTTGTATAGCATGGTTATATGATTCCGTGAAAACGTAGTGTAATGCAGATGTGATATACAAAAGCAATCTTAAAATAATATATGTATACAAAATTCGAAGGTCTTGGAAAATTTTGATGTTGGTTCAAAAGAAAATGCAAAATATTAGTTATTCACTTAATTTTTTTCGCTATACAATACAGAGAACATGTGTTTATCTAAAATACTAAAATAATTTTAAATTTTGACTAAAGGTACTTACTGTAGTTTCCGAATTTTAAATGAACGGCCGAATCTTCTGAATTCACCTTTGCTATATTTTAGTATGCAAATATAAAAAGTTTCGTAAAATAATTATAAACTTTCCAGCAACTAAAACAATATGATTCTTAAAAATACCCACCATTTAAATCAGTAGGCATTCTCATGTTATAACCTTTTAACGATAATCAGATGTAATTTCAAAGACCTACAGAGATTGTCATTGTTTATGTGATTGTTTCCCCAACTAATTAAACGTCATTGAGTGAAATTAATTGCAATCACTAGCTTTCAACTTAATGATAAATAAATTTATTTCTTATACACTTACATATTTACCAAGCGTCAATTCTAGTTAATCCGTGCATTTAAATGCCTGAAGATACTGAATGCGAAATGACAAAATATGTTGTGTACAAAATTTGAATGATTCAAATTTATTTTATCATTTATCATCATAATACAATTTGTTCAACTAAATTACAAGATTGGCTGTAGGTTTCATCACTGGAAGATTTTTTATTAATTTACCATTAAAAACTCTGTAATGATTGCCACTGTTACGAATAAATCAATATATATTTTGAAATAGAGGACATATTACTAATGTATTTAATGTTTTTTCTGTGTCATATAAACCGTGTTATACAAGTGTGTGCCACACTTCACCAACTGTGTTATAAAAGGGTCGACTTAGTTTGGTTTTGGAAGATACTGTAACGTTGCATGCCTAATTACAAAGAAACTGTCCACAATGAATATGCTTTTCGAAATAGGACTCTGAGTAATAAAAAAATCATGTTAATTGTAGAATGAATCTATGAAATGAATCTGTAGATAGGTATCAAGTGCACTTACTGAATAGACGCTGGTTGAAAGGTAAAAGGTTTAATTTAGAAAAATTTTAGTATCCACTGAAAACAGTGATGACAAACTATATTAAAAATAATTGTTTTCATTTTTCAGATGCACAGCTCCTGCTGACAGTGAACTATGTCATGCTACTGGAGATAATGGCTTTATTTTACCACCCGTTATCAGTGCGAAGGTCACCACTAAAAATACATTCAGTTTCACTTACGGGAGAATTGAAATCATTGCTAAAGTTCCCACAGGAGATTGGATTTATCCAGGTGAAGAATACATTTTAACTTCACTTCTGATATAAATAAATAGGCAAAGCTTATCCTGAACCTTACCTTTATATCTGACTATAATTCATAGATGTTATAATAAAATTATGGTCTTAATAGTATTAACTTAGAAAAATTGCTGGAATCCTTTCATTGCAAGGACCCTATTTCCTCAGTGAATAATAGTTACTCATTCTACTTTATGCAAATATTGCAATCGTTCAAGGTCACTTGCTTTCATGCTCTTAAATTGTTCTATCAATAACAGGAAGAGTGAGAAAACTAATAACTCGGAAAGAGTCCAATAAAAATTGAGACATTTGTTTTTGTTACACAGTGCTACAACCTGATTTAACAAATCAGAGAGCAATCAACTCAGTGTTTGATTCACTCATAAATGACTCGTTCCCCTTCTCCACCGGCTTCACCTTTCATCATATTCAAACAATTTATCAATTGATCAATTTAAAGAAGCAACAAATGAATACTAGTGTCTAAAATTACATGTCTTTTGGTTTGAATTTTTCTAGAAATACAATTGGAGCCAAAAGACAAAAGTTACGGAGAGAAATTCTACGCATCCGGAATAATGAGGATCGCCCTAACCAAAGGAAACCAAAAATATGCCTACGATTTGCAGGGTGGGGTGATCATGGATAGTAACAGTGCTGTCAGAGGAACTCACATGAAACTCAAATCCGGAATGAGTCCCTGGAGCGACAACTTTCATAATTATACTATGATTTGGAGAAAAGGTGTGATAAACTCGCGTTACATTTTATTTACTATAAGCCCTTGTTTCAGACTATTGTCACACATCCAGCATTTTCAAAATGTTTTTCCTTGGCATTGATCGTGGAAGTTATCAAAACTAAATGATGCTGGCATGTCATAGAAGGAAGCAAAGTGATTAAAATTTAATAGAGAATCTCAGAGGTGCCTTAAATATTAATGAATATGATCAAAGATGAATAATCAACTATAATTGAGAGTATATGTTAAGTGTACATATGCGCCTGAAGGGTTAATCCTAAATTGTTTCAATAAATTTAACCAATGTTTTAGAGAAAACTATTCAAAGCTCTATTGACATTTATTGAAATCGTATAAACTATTGTCATAACGATGCACAGGACAAATAAAACATTTTACTCCATGTTTTATATTTTACAATTCAACTGATCATAAATAAAATAAGCAAGCAAAACAGAAACACCAACACAGCAATTTGTTGCTGGGTGTGAATACTACAGGTTGCCAATGATGGATTTGAGCTGTCCAAACTCAATAGTATTATTGTAACAAGAAATCTTTTTTGACCCACTTGGTTTTAATTTTAAAAAAAATTACAGATCGAGTGGTCGTGTCCGTGGACGGAGAAGAATATGGTACAATTGCGCCTGTCAATGGCAGACTTAACCGAGGAACGAGCGGAACAATTAATCCAGCTGAGGAGCTTTGGCAGACAGGGACCAACATGGCACCATTTGACAAACTGGTAATATCTTTAATATTATAACAGTATAATATTCTAATATTATTTGAATGATAAGTTATTTAGGAAGACGGGGCATGTTTATTTATACAAAAATATTTTTTTAAGGACTTCTGTCTGGTAAATTCATTTGTCAAATAAGATTTTTTTTTTCGTTAGTTACATTTCGGGTCGTTAGTTACAAAACTTGGGTGAATGTACAAAATTTGAACGATTCAAATTTCAAGTTTTCATTTCAATATCCGACTAATGCAAATTTTCATTGTATATTTTTGGTAAAAACTAATATTAACATAACATTTATTGGCAAAATTATTACAATATACCCTAATCAGCAGTCACCAACCAACCATTGGTTATCTGAACATGCGGCAAAAAATATCACACTAATTCATCATTATTAAACAAGCATTGTTACCGTTTTGTAATAAAAAATAAAACTGTTTAAATCTTCGATGAATTTGGCAGTAACTTTGCGGAAGTTCATTTTTATTATAAAATTAAATTTGATAACTCAGGTTTTCCACTTGTGTTACAAAATGTGACACGCGTTTCACCTCTTTGAGAAGCATCATCAGACTTCGCAAGGTTTACAAATAAATCAAAAATTGATTCTCTCTTGAAAAGCTATAAATTAAAAAATAAAAGTCGGGGTTTGTCCTTTTCTAGTGAATGGAGGGAGGGGGTTGGATATGAAGTTTTTAGAGTTAAATACAATTAAATAAATAGCTTGTTATTACGGGTACCAAACCAATTTAATAATAAGTTTACTGAAACGCAAACAATTTCAAAAAATAACTAGATATTATTTACTCAGGTAAGGTATTCTCTATCATGATTCAATATGCTCGACATTACGACCTTAACATACTGTAGATTTGAATTCCGTGCATGCCCGGTCCACTACCTATACATTGTATCCGTACAGTGTATAGGTTTTGCAGTCGATGTGTTAATAAGAGAATGTATTATTATTTTAGTTCTACATTTCACTCGGTATAGCAGTGGGAGGTAACGAATTCGAAGACAGGCTGGATAAACCTTGGTCCAATGAATCACCCAGAGCAAGGTTAAAGTTCTGGAAGAAAAAAAAAGACTGGTTTCCAACGTGGCAGAGCGAATCAACTCTCCAAGTGAATTCCGTCAGAGTATATGCCCTGTAAAATATCAAAAACTCAGTCCAAATTGTGTAAAAATTAAAAGTAAACAGTTTCTACTGTACCTGTATGTTTTTGGAGCTTGCAAATTCTATCTTTCTAAGCCTAGTCCTGAGAATTTAAGACAAAACAAATAATTTCGTTTGGTTGGCCTGCAATGTTACTAGTGAAAATCATTTCTATGAATGTGAATATGATCTCAATAAATGTTCAATTAATAATAACACTCACTGTAATAAAAAAATGTTTTATTTAACATGATTAAAATACATAGTGGATGAAAAATTAAAATCTCCCATCTGTAATATTATTTAAAACAAAACACTGCCTAGTTAAGAGGTTATCGTATCTTAATTTTTGGAATTTTGAAGAACACAAATTAAATACAATTTCTGTGCAATTAGTAAAAAAATCGAGTCAGTATCTATTACACTTCCCAATAAATATGTTTTTAATCTGCAATCTTACTAATAGAAAACATCAACTTGATAGAGCTAAAATAAGTTTACAATTTCTCTATTTAATACACCCAAATACAAATATAAAGTTACCATTAAAATATTAACTGATATGAGTGTAATGAAGGAATCATAAGTCATACTTTCACATTTTTACCAAAATTTTGATACAGTAACTGCTCTAATAGCATGACAAAATGGTTTGTTAAAGGTGCCCACCATCCATTGGGCTTTATAAGTTGATTCGGAAGTTGTCAAGAAAATACTGATCACTAATGATTGAGGACTATTAGTTTAGTGAATTTATTCTGCAACAGTTGTTAAAGTTGTGAAGCCCAATGCCACACTTGGCCGAACGCACATAGCAAAAAGTAATTCAAACACATTTGCAATTTTACTCTCATACAAAAGCAAACATCAAGTAAACTCGGCGCAGTAGGAAAGTAAGAGGACACGTAGTTAAAGGAAGAATTTTGAATATTGCACAGATCAATGTAAATCGAGATGAGCATACACCCGTCTCAGTTTTTCTTTTTTATTTTTATTCGAGTGTTTGTTGATTTGCTTCCAAGGTTTGCCGGCAACCATTGCGCCGTCCACTGTTGATCCGTTCACCATTCTGAAACAAATAGTAGCCAATATACACCTGTTTTATTGGACTTTAGTCTTTCAGCAAAATGTATTTGATGAACACTGACTGTATGATCTCTCTACGCAAAAATGTTCATGACCAAGTATGAAATATTAACTGTGATGTAAAATTCACATTATTTTTAATCTACCCATTGATGTTTTAAATACAAGACGTAACTTGAAAAAAATGGCACATAAAGACGAGTTGCTCTCTTAACGCATTTGCTATGAATACAGAACTGTTAACTGCGTACATTACGATGTTCGCTTTTCTGATGTGGTCATGATTATAAGAGAGCTTTAAAACATTTTGTTAAAACAATATGTACATGGCAGCTAATTCGTAAAATTTGTGTTAATTTTGAACAATTTAAATAATCGAACTGTACATTATAGATTGTAACGCTTATGCAGAGGATCGCAGGATACACGGCTAATAAAACATAATATGTGAAATAAACATAGTCTCACCGTGCATTAGGCAAGCCGTAATATTTCCCAGCCACTCCTTTGGCGTGTGCTCCTTGATTTCTTCCTATGAAAAATGCATTATCTAAGTCTTCAGTTGTATCTCCAGTCTGTAATGAGCATCACAAAAGTGTTATTTACCTACAGTTTTCACATTACTTGATAGTCATTAAAAGTAGTTAGTCATTTTTTGTAGCTAATTCTTGAATTCATTATCATCACAATGATTTCTTTACCATTTGAACTTGAACACAAACAAAAAATTATGACACACTAAAGTAAATTCTTATATGGCAATACCGATTGAAAAAGAGTTGGCTTGTAAGCCTCATCAAGAGATAAGATTCTCGTAATATTTACTTTGAGGTGTAAATGCAAATAACATTAATTGTCTCCCTTATTAACAAACTCTCAACAACTCTTTAGGATTTTTGTTAAATTTAAATTAAACTGTTCACACAAAATACAATAGTTTTAGTAATATTACTTTGAGTGCCCGCTTTTCTCGCGGAGTCATTTCTCTTCTTAGCGAAGCGTCCTGAGTCTTCAGTTCTGGTAGGGGAGGGTAGGAATCCAATCTGAAGGTATCAGCATCCATTCCAGGCGGAGGAACAGCCAGAGGAAGCTGTCCGGCTGCGGCTGATCGCAGGATTGTACGAGCAGCGCGAGCGCAATCTGGTACACCGCCTCCACTCATCAATCCCCTGCTGTCTACGCAATTGAAATATGATTGAATTAGTAATTTATTCTGATTACAAAATAACTTTGAGTAGCTTGTATAGCATACAGTAAATCAGTTTTTAGCGGGATGTAGCAAGGCCAACTAATTCCATTCTTCAACAACTACTCTCTCCAAAAAGGAAGTTTACCAACTGAACAACAGACAACTCTTGTAGAAGACCTTCTATTAAGATTAGCTTAATCAGCTAGGAACTATACTCAAATTTATTAGTTTCCGGATACTAATAGAGCCTCTCTAATTTTCAACACCTACACGCAAAATGACTTTTGTACTTTCTACCTGCATGCTTTTTTAGATTGGTACTTATATGTAATATGAATTTAATAATTTTATTAATGTTCACTCTAGTTTGAGTTGATCATGTGATCTTTGATCTTGTAACAATGTCTGTAGTCGGCGACATTAGGTAAAACAAACATACTTTTGTATTATCTATCCACTCGCTATACGTATTAGAGTGACCATGACTAACCAGACATACAAATCATCAATGTTTAGCATTTTTACCAACTGAATGATGAAGATCATTCTTCCAATTTTTGATAGATAAATTCTTCAGGTAAAAAAAAAGGGTTTCAAAAATTTAAAAAGGTTTCAGCACTTAGAAATAGCTTCTAAAAAAATCCATTATGAGAAAACATAAAGTATTACATATACTATTTTCAATAATAATAATAACAGACTAAACAAAGATGTTGTATAATAAATGTTGTGTTTGGCTTTACATGAAATATTTCTATAAAATTAGCCGACTTTTATTTTCTACTGAGCCTATATCTTTATCCCACATTCCAATTTGAGTCTTGTCTACAATTTTTTTAGGGTCAATCAAGAACTTAGCAATTCACTAGGGTAGAAATAAATATTCATCTAACATGCATATGCGAGAAGGAGATCTCTGGGAGGTAATTGATCGGGATGATCTGCCGGTGCCGGTGGAAGAAGGAGATTCAATCTTCTTTCCGCCGATGTCCTTCCTCCCAAGCCTTCGACTAATAGACCAACAGACTCCATATATTCCTTCATCTGAAATCAAATACACAGATCTAAGATAAGAATTCACAATAGGTATTTTATCTCATAATACAGCATAAAAAAAATTCAAGAGATATTTTTGCTATTGTTGATATTTATTAGACTCCATTCCTTTCTCTCAATTGTCATGAGCATTGGTGCTCTGTATGAAATAGACTTTAAATGGTTACCAATAAAAAAATAAATAATTTAGGCTTTTCCAAAAATAATTTGAAATGAAACAAAAGAGAAAATATGTGTTTTTTTATATTTTGTAAAATTAACATGAATAAGTAAGTGTCTTAAAACAAAAGAAATTTTACTAGCACATAACTTTTTGTATTATTTTTTATTTCATAACCACTCTCAATGTGGAGCATATAGCCTCCTAATGAAAGTATCTCAACAGAAGTAAAGTCTCAGTTACTCAACTTCTCTTAAAAACGGTAGGGATAGAAGGATAGGGCTAGGACAGGACAAGTGGTAAACTAATCGCTTCTGTTACGCCCCGTTATTTTACGAACGGATGGGGGAAAAGAACACATACAGAAATCGATAAATCAATTGAAAATAGAATATCATGTTCATGGTGCTGTGGTTAACTTTGTTGGCTTCCGTAACAGATCTCACAGGTTCCAGTACCAGTAAGAGCAGTAATATTTTTATTTTTTTTACCATGTCTGCTCCCAATTTGGAGCATATGGACTCCTAATGGAGTTTATCTTAACAGAAGTGTTTCTACGAGAACTGCTTGTTACTCAGTTGCTCAACCTCTCTTTTTCCAAAGAGAGTAGGAATAGAAGGAAAGGGCTAGGACAGGACTAGTGGTTAGCTAATCGCTCTCAATACGCCCCGTTCATAGGATAGGATGGGTGGGAGGGGGAAATTCAAGACATCACATACAGCCTTTGAACAGATATTCATAAATCGATTGAAAAATCAATTTATAAAACTTCCCGTACTGGGATTTGAACCCGTGACCTCCGTAGCGGTAGCCAACGACGTTGAACACTCGACCACACAGGCGGCTAAAAGTAATATTTACTCATATTTATTATTTGTATTTACCTGGTCGATAGGAAGAATACCATGCACGACCATCTCAGCTTTGGTGCAGACAAACGACGGCAACACCAACCCTGGACAATCGCACAGCATAAGCTCATCGGAGAGTAGTAGAGTTTGGAAGTGTTTGGTCTTTCCAGGTGTTGCGCTAACAGATACCTTAAAAAAGTTAAATATACCCAGTTTTAAACATTGAATACAAAATAAAGTTATATGCATCACATGCATGCTAGAAATTCCAGTGCATTGATTCTGAAGACAAGAACTGTTTTGAAGTACACCATTACAAATAGTGTATTACTTTAGCTTCATTTGTGTAGCATAGAATATTGTGTAGAAAGTTTAAAGAAATGGTGGAGAAAATGAAATTTTTTCCCAACCCAAATGCAATTGTGGTTTTTAGTTGATTCCTTAAATTTCATTGTAAAAAAGATTTGCACTTTTACATTGGAATGACTAATTATTTGATTTTATACATCAATAAGCTGACCCACACAACAATATATCATGCGTTGATCAACTGCGGTTTTAAGCCTTGCATCCTCAGTCAAAGGGGAAGATAAAAGAAAATTTACAAAAATAATAAAACAACTCACCTTTTTGGCTTCCATCAAGGCGTTAATAGTACTCGATTTACCAACATTAGGGTAACCAACCATACCGACAGACAAGCGACTTTCGGTATTATCCGAAGTGCGCGCACTTTTCAATACTTCAATGAGTTCTTCGCGGCTCAAAATGGCTGGATTATTCTTATCACCCCATTTAATAACAGAAATACTCGACTCATCAATAGTTTTACTACTTGAAGGCTCGACAACATCACTGGCGAATGTGACAGCCTTTCCAATCACAGGTTTTTTAGTATCATTATTTTCAGAATCATCTAAATCATTATTTTCCACGTCTTCTTTAGCATCAGACATTAATTTTGCTGCGGTTTCTAAAATTTGTTGCTCACGTATTTTAATTTTGATTTCAGACGGCAAGATATTGACGACTTCTTGCAGTTTGGTCTCAATCATTTTCAATTTGTCAGCCGTTTTTTCAACGGCGTCATCTAGTTTACCAATATCATTCATGATTTCATTCAGCGAGCTATTTGTAAGATCACCATCGGAGGATTTCTGTGCTTCGATTACTGTAATATTAGAATCGTCATCTTCCTCATCGTCAGCCTCTGATTCTGAAGCTTCTACATAATCACTGTCCCGCTCTTCCTCCTCCAGCAATCTTTTCTTTTCCGCTTTGGCAATTTCTTCTGCAATGGTGGCAGAGAAAAAGGCAACTTTGATGCCCTAATAAAACAAAAGTAAATCAAGAACATTGATGAGAAAAAACACAAATAATTAATTTTGTGATTAATATTACTATGTATTGTCTAGCAAGCACCCTTCTTGCGTCCTGTAAAAAGAAAAAAATTACCTCCATTTTGTAATTTAGTATTAAGTTAAGAAATAGAATCAATGTTTACTTTATAAATAGCCTTACAAGAGATAGTCTGGAAATGCTTCTAAAAGAGGTGAAACAAGTGTGATAGATCACAAAATAAGTAAACGTTGTATAGAAATGTAAATACCTTGTACCCTAATTGTGCAATCGATAATTGAGAGATTAGTAACAAAACTTACGATGTAGATAAATTAGTATTTGTAAGTTGATACATTAAGTCTGCGAATTCTTCTCAAAAAAGGGGAAATTCATGACACACTCAATACAGTAGGTAAAATTAATCGAGAAATCATGTAAGGGCGTTCTTGTGTAGCACACAAAAATAATGAACTTAGTTTTAGCACATGCTAGTTCTGTTGAGATAAGTACTATTAGAAAACCAGCGTGACTATTCTCAAATTTATTAGGATCCAGACACTAATTAAGGGGGGGGGTCTCTTATACCCAACATGATTTTTGTATTTGGTTTTTACAGTTGATATAACTATAACGTAATAATTGTGGCTATGTTCACTGTTGTTATAATTGATGTTTTATGATTTATTTGACCAGTCAAAAGTGCGTTAAAAAGAGGGTATTTTGAAATAGACTCAAAATTAATGCAAGCTCGTTAAATAGCATATTTATTTCATAACGATAACTCTAGTACACGTATAGCGATTGGACACGATTATTAAGATATAAAAACTTGAAGGAATGAAACAAAACTCTGTTACTCTATGGCGTTTTACAACCATATTTATTATATATTTATACCAACTATAAAAACCAAATACAAAATTTGTGTTGTGTATGAGAGACCACACTTAATTAGTTACATGTGGACAATTACTGGACATAGTTAAAAAAAATACAATCCTGCTTTAATTTTATTATTATCGACAGTTAATTTAAACATCGCTAAATGTCTCAATTATTCCATTTCATGGGACAAGCTTTGGTTGCTCTTCCAATATGCATAAAGCGAAAACAAACAAGAGCACAATAAACACACAATCACAAAAATTTTGAAATTTACTACCCTTGTAACAAACAATTTAAATTTAGTTCAGCTAAAATTTATCCCGGTTTCCCATTGTAATATTTTGCTAGTGATCGATATTGTTCAAAGATTTACCTTTTGGTCAAAATATTCAGCCCACGCTATCCTCTGAGATTCGCTGAGAAGATCAGCTTTATTTAAAAGAAGAAGAGACGCCTTGATGCCTATTTCACGAGCATATGCTTCCAAGTCTTCACACCTACAGAAAAAAGAAATTACATCAAACGATAAAAGATAAACAAATTTAAAATTTACTGTTTGTATACTTACTTGGTGAACTGTTATTAACCAAAATGTATATTATTTCTAATACCTATAATGCGTATTGGTTTTGAAAATAAAAATGAATGACAGTTGTTTCCCAGTGCCATGCCATTGCACTGCTGCAAGCCTTTTTGACTATCCAACTCAGTCTACAATATTATGTATCTACGGTCTCAAGCCAGTACTGGTGAGGCTTCTATACATCACTAAGGATATTTATCAACTTCCCAATCTAGATCCAGCGTTCTGTGTGAACAATTTCAGCTTGAGTGGGAAGTGACAATTATATTACAAATGACAGTTGTGTTAACAAAATCGACGATAAGTAAACTGATTTTTGAACAGTTGAACAAGAATATTTTGAACAAACTAAATCACATGTAAGACAATAAGACAGTTTCGCACCTCAATATTTGATAATACACATTTTTGCTTTAATAAAAGATGAAAGTCTTTTATGAATTTTCAAATTTGATATGGAAATTCCATCAAGCACCTTCAATTGAAATCCGAAATTCTTAAATTAATGTTACCTACCTGAAAAGTAGCGGGTTTCGTGCGTCCAAAACCTGAACAAAAAGCTGCGATCTTTCCAATACTCGCCAAAGCTGCCGCCAAAACTCAAGATTCTTTTCGTATGGTGTCAAAAGTAGTCCTTCTTTCTCCTGATAAGATACGGGCAATAATAATTTAGTTTCCAAATGAAAACAACAATTATCATTTTAAAAATAAATAAATTTGTTAAATAATGTTATAAAGTAAACTAATGTTTCAATTGTAAAAAGAAATACCTGCAAGGTGGCCAAATCCCGGCGCCAGTCTAAGAACGCTTGCCTTTCATTGTCTTGAAGTTCATCAGGAGTCATACCTTTCTTCCATAGAGGCCTGGAGCAAAAATTATATTTGTAAGCATTTTTATGAGAGCTTAGGTACCTGCATTTTGATCGGTAGTTTATAAAAAAATTAATCAAAACGCGAATACTAAAAAACAAATGCCATCTCTATATGCTAACTAAAAGTCTGCTTACTCCCTAAAGGAATATACATGAAAAAGTCTTATCAATAAATTGTAAACATCTAAAATCAATAAGCCGTTACCTTCTAGGTACACGTAACAAATGTTTAGCAGCAGCATGGCGTTTTTCTGCAGAAGCTCGAGCTTCAGGAGTGGTTACCGCATCAGAAGCGTCCAGTGTAATCAAACGCAAGTTCAATTTTTCAGCTTGGAATTCTGTTCCAGCCAACTCAGCAGTGGAGAGGAACTCCTGGAAACTGCTCTCTTCTGTAACAGACTGCAGATTGAGTCGTCCCCAATCGTAGCCATCTTGCACTTCTGTTGTGTGCAACTGAAATCATCAAATAGCCAAATCATTTACTCTGGCGAAGTATGAATACTTTCATGTATGACAGATAAAATTCTCCAGTCTCATTAAAAATATCACATCATTGGATGTATGATATGACCATTGTCACAATTACCCTGTCATTGGTACGTCGCTTTAGATTCCATACCCGCAAGGACGGCAACAGAAAAACAAACCTTACTTTACACTCATTACACTTGGCCAAGATCGATTATTGTAGAAAATCAAATATTTTCAACAGTGACATTTCATAGAATTATGGTGAAATACATAGATGTGACAAATTATAAAATATTACCGATATAACATTTCAATGAACATGATTTAAAAAATAGCTTCACCAGGCAACTTAAGCAAGCCACTATTTTTGCAGCGAAACTGGTCCAAATAATATTTATAAAAAAATGTCAAATAAGTACTGCATATTTGAGCACATTATATTTATTTCCGAAATACACAGCAGGATTGTATATAGCAGTGATGCACAACCTTTATCTGCTAGCGGACCACATAAAACAAATTGTCGTGGGTTCGGGCCACAGAGAAAAAAATGATTTAAAGTACGCTCAATCCTTTTTTATACAGAAAATATGTACTTTCCATGTAAAACAGCCTTAAAACCGTGTAAAGAATATTAAGTGAGTTTAGATAAATGAGTATTAGGTTCCATTTTATTATTTTGACCGTGTTATTTCGAAAATAAATAAGCCATGCAAAAAAAAGATTATGATTACATGCTTATTGAAAATCGTTTCATTGTGAAATATTTATGTTAATGCGTTCTTGGTCTTAATTTTTAACTATTTTTTTAATTTGACATAATATTTGTATGCCTGTATCTATGAACCGATTTATTCTCCTTCATTAAAGAAAAAGCTTGTGTTTTACGTGAAAAAAATGTTTGAGAAAAAGATTTAAGGGCCGCCACAAAATTCAAAAAGGGCCGCGGTTTGTGCATCACTGGTATATAGCATAGGTTCCCAACCTTTTTCGAGTGGCGACCCCTTTTTATAAAAGCCGTGTGACCCGCGGCCCCGATGCAATTGAAAAAAGCATTTTTTTCAATAAGGTAATTTTAGTTGACTGTAGTTTTAGTTTATTGCGATGATCAAATCAGCAAAAAAAATATCATGACTTTTTTCACCGAAATAATCGAGGTACACGAAAGACAAATTTACCCTTAAAAGGATAATATTAATAAGGTTTTATTTTTTATTTAAATTGTGGCTTGCTGCGTACCGCCATACTATTTACCTATCGGCATTTTTAAGGTTAAATGACACTTCTGTTGAATAAAGACACTGGTGATATTTAAATACTAGAACATGGCATAACCAAAAACAATAAAATTAGTGTTTTTATTACACCACATCTAAACCCCTATCTCGATGGCTGCGGTAATTGTAGAGTATAGCTCGTCATGGATTATTACGGCGAAAAAATTCACAAACTAAGCTAAAAACAACGCCACGATTTTAAATTATTTTTTGAGGGCTTGATAATCGCGTTAAAATCACACATTAATATGAAGAACACTGACAAATAAATTATCCAAAATATGACATATTCTCACTGTACACCGCCATACTTTTTAAATTATCCTTTACTTACACATGGACTATTGCGGCAAAGTATGTTGAAAACAACGCCACGATTTAGAATATTTATTGAAGCATTGATAAATCGCGTTAAAATCACATATTAAAAAGAAGAACACTGATAAATTATACGAAATATTTCGTATTTCGTATAATTTATCAGTGTTCTTCTTTTTAATGTGTGATATTAATACAATTATCAAGCCCTCAAAAAATAATTTTAAATCGTGGCGTTGTTTTCAGCTTAGTTTGTGAAGTTTTTCGCCGTAATAATCCATGACGAGCTATACTATACAATTACCAAATCATCATACTCAATTTGAACCCCAACCATGGCATACCAACAACAATCTAAATGATCTCAAATGAATTTACCGAAAGAATATCTCTCGACCTGATATCCTGACTAAACAAAGAAATAAGTGCGAGGCTTACCATACATCCATTGTCCACAGTTTTCTTCCCGCGTGAAGCCCCGAATCGGTCCTTCACCAGAGCACGTCCAAGACCAGTTTTGTTTTTCCCCATTGCTAGAAGAATACACGCATGCTTTGATAAAATGTGAACTTACACATTAAATAATCAGTAAATACTTTATTATACCATCTATTATAAACAGTTTATTGTATTGTTACTTTATACGTAAATAAAGTAAAACTATATAATGGAAAGTTAAAATCAATACAAATAAACCGTGCTATAATGTGTCGTATGGTCGAAAACAATAATTACCTTATCGTAATATGTATATAATTAATATACTATTTCGTAGTTTTCATTCAAATGTTTATTCAATAACATACGATGAAAAAGTTTTGTCTTATTATCTTTGCGAATGACATGACAACCTAACCCCAAAATACACACATATGGTTGTCATAGAGAAAAAGCCATTCTACGTCAAACCATTATACTAGTCTATGCCATTGAAAATTTCTTTTTTTTTTCAAACCATATCCGCTCATTTATCGGAGCATATGGCCACCGCCTCCCACACGGTTCTTCTGATATTCTCTATCTACAACATCCTCTATCGTCCCTATGCTTTCTACCAGCTTAACTCGGTGTCCTGTAGCTTCACTGAGTAGATTTTATGGATGGTCATGTATAGTCTTCCATTATAACATGATCCATCCGGATAATAAAAGAGATATTATGACTCTTGGTGCACCCTTACCATACTTTTTAGTCGTCTAGTTTTAGTCTAGACGTTTACATGAGAGCCCAAACTTTCTTACTACGCCACTGGGTGGAAAGGCATTATGTTGTAAAATAAAACTCTTTTGTACTATTTAACATTTCCAGTTAGAACCATGATCGGTGTCACTTATTTACATTTTATTTGTTAAACCTTTTTTAGGATGACTTGATTCAGCTTAAATCACTCCAATATGTTTATGAATTGAAAATGCTTTGATGGTTAAGTGAAATTGGTCCATATCTTTGTAATTAAATGTGGAAAAGAGTATTTTACTTTTTAACAGTTCTGTTCATAATTTTAAAATAATCATTATTCTAAATGTAAGATAATTTGATTAAAACATTTTTATATCACCAATTTTTTATTGTATATTTGTGAAGTAACGTAGCACTCATAACAGCAAATGAAAAGTATGGAATATGTTTTTCTGTTCTTTAATTAGTAACATTATTATATGACAGCTCTAAAATTACATAAATAAACATATCAGTAAAACAGGTTGCCCCGCAAATAATATTACTGTGGCAAGCTGTCTTATCTAATGTTAACCTTTGTATTGCGACAATCGTGAATTACTGTCTAAAAATGTCTGATCCTTTAATATCAGTTTCACTTAAGAACAATGTTCAAACAATTACAATTAACCGACCAAAGAAGAAAAATGCTATTAATCGTTCAATGTATGTTTCACTTACGAATATTTTAAATGAAGCTGCGAATGACGATAATGTTACCGTGGCCGTTTTAACCGGTTCAGGTGATTATTATAGCAGTGGTAATGATATTAAAAGCTTTGGGACTGAAATGACGTCAAGCGATCCATTCACAGAATCTAAAGCCTTGATTCAGAGGTTTGTCGAAGCTTTTATCAACTTCCCAAAAATTCTGATAGCCATAATGAATGGACCTGCGGTTGGAATAGCTGCAACCACCCTAGCATTATGTGACGTCGTGTATGCATCGGAGAAGGTACGAAATATCTTATAGAATAGTTTATTTTTATTTAACGCATTTACTCCAATTCAAAAATCAACAATAACTAAAAAGAATTATATCTTAAAAAAAACTTTTTGTACTAATTCCACATAACTTATTGTATACCAAGAGCGGTTTCACCCATTGAGAGCATTATCAACTCATGAAATATAAAACGAAACAAGAATTTGGTAAAAATAACCTTCGGTAATTGTGTGTTAAAGCTAGGCATGGATTATTAATCAGTGTTCTTCATATTAATGTGTGATTTTAATGCGATATCAAGCCCTCAAAAAATAATTGTAAATCGTGGCGTTGTGTTTAGCTTAGTTTGTGAAGTTTTTCGCCGTAATAATCCATGACTAGCTTTAACACACAATTACCTAACCTTCTATCATTTTATATTTCACCAGTTGAATTCAGTTAAAACTAAAATAAATAATGGAGATTTAATACAAAAAGCTTTTTTTTATATATAACGCCTTTCCACGAAGAATTGATATTGAACACTATAAAAGTAATAAAATAAGAATTGCAATAACAGCAAATTTTAAAAAATTTGTCGCTGTAAAAATTTAAGTTAACATGTGGTTTCATTGATTCTAATGTTTGATTATTTGACATTCTCATTTATAGAAACAAGTAAGCTTGACATATATTTATTAAAAAATCATATCTGCCAGTGTTTCTGTTATTTCTTTCATTCTGTCTCAATATACTTCACATGAATCTACAAATTGATCATATGGCAAATTTGTTTTTACCTAAAAAGTCATTGTACGAGAAATAATTATTATTTAGTAGCTCAACCTCTTTTTTGGAAAGATAACATAAAAAGCACGAGGCTAGAAAAGAACCAGTATTCTGCTAATTGCTGCCAGAACCCCCGGAAATTTAAGTAATCACAAAACAAAAATCCATTGATCAATTTGTAAAAGTGTCCATTTGGGGCAAACGCTTGTGTACCACAATCAAATGTGATGTACCTCAAAGCATAAACTACCCAATGACAAGACCAGTTCAATACCCTTATTTTTACATTTTTGATCATAGAAATCCTTACATTTTTTTTACTTTTGAAGGCTCAGATAGAATTATAGTAGGTGAATAACATTTGTATTATATATTTTTATAGGCCTTCCTTCAAACTCCCTTTATAAAACTTGGCCTGAGTCCAGAAGGGTGTTCAACATACACATTTCCTAAGCTTTTTGGTACTAGCAAAGTAAGTGATTTTTTATTATATATACTTTCTACCTATGTTAGTGAAGATAAACAAAATGATTGTATTTGATTCCGAAATGAACGTTGTGTTTAATAAAACCAAAAGAATACGGTTTTAAATGTTTATTTTAATTTTAATAATTCAAAAGATAATTTTCATCTAAGGATAAAACCGATCCTTCAGAAAAAGAAATACTGCATTATTTATCAAAGAATTTGACTGTTTTCGCTCACCATGAACAATGTAATCAAACAATTAATGCCTAAAGTGAAACGCATGTATTTTTTTAAATACATATAAGGTAAGGGCACCATCTACCGCCACATTAGTAGCTTGATTTAAGAAATTTGTGTGTATTTCTTATATTTCTTAACGAAAACATAAACTTCTTGTTTAATTCTATACTGTTATATATCGCCTATTTAAGTATAAAGCAATAGTGAGGATGAGCTTTATATTTAATTAATTAACTAAAGTTTTTTCATTGAAGAATTGTTCCCTATTACCGCCACCCAATTATTTTTTTTATCCAATTACCGCCAATGCAGGAACCAACTACCGCCATATGAATTTAAAGCCATTTTAAACACATTTAAAGATAATGTTTGTTCGAATTAAATTCATTTTATTTATGTACCTATGTTTAAATGTTTCCTATTATACCTAGGTATGTACTTAAATTATTTATATAAAAAAAACACATTCCTAATACAAAAAAAAAATCAAAATCACATTCTTGTAAATAAAAAATTGCACCTTCATTGGCATTCACATAAATAATAGGTACTTACTTATATAAGTACATACTATGATGAAATTAGGCAAGTAGGTTAAGTATTACTTCTTTTTTAAAGATACCACTTCTGGGACGGAATAAAATCCCCTAGTATTAGTCAACGTTGGCGTAGAAATTTTTACAATATCTGCAACAGGGTAATTTAAAATATCGTCGATCGCAGGCCACTTCCAGTTTGACCCTGCCATTGTCATGGTCTTAACTTGCACTTCATTATCGGTTGTATTGCTACCTAGAACAAGACCAGGAAACAATTCGCCTTCATAGGTCACAACAACGTAATCGCCAGTATCAAATGATGCCATAATTTCTTTGTGTACTTTAGCCACTTTTGCAGAATTCTGTTGTTTTGCTGCCTTTTCATCGAATCTTAATTTTCTTTTCAGCCGTCTCTCAGCTATATCCTTTTCTTTCATGTCTTTGTCCAATTTTTGATTTCGAAGATGTGCAAGGAATTCTTTTGAAGTTGCTACAACAGGAGTGACCTTCTTCAAATTTATTAACTTTTTAGACTGTGGCGCAGCTTCTGGCCAATACAGTGCATTCTTAAACGGCGTTGGGTACATTGTATCATTTGAATTTTCCTGGTGAGGTACTGGATTAGGTGTAAGCTGCTTCTGTGGGGTTGCCAGTTTTTTCATTATTTTGTCATCAGCTATTAAGACTGTACCATCATTTAAAACGTTCAGGTCAATAACGTCACCTTCTTTGAACCGAAAACTTTCGTCCAGATTGGTTACATCGTTGGTCATACGAGAAAGCGGATCCTTATTGATGCTTATTTTGTGCCACAATTCAAATAAACTTTTGTGCTGAAGATCACCGTCCCAATCCGAAGAAGAACTTTGAAATTCTGTTAATAAGGAAGGCGCTATTTTGCTTTCCAAAATATCGAAGAATGTCTCGTCTAAAATAAAAATTAAATATTTAAGTATTTATTATAAGTAATCAAATATCAAACTACTTAATGTAAGTCGTGGGTGCTTATATACCGGCAGTAGGTCCTAATTTTTTTAAACCAATTCTTGATGTTGCTCTCTGTTAATTTTGATCGGGCCGAAGTAAGGTTCTGTGAAACTTTTTGCACCAATTCCGGGTGTCTTTTTAAAAAACAGCTAAACCATTTCTTTCCAGGTCTTCCACCAGTAAATGGATTTTCTCTGCTTAGAGTTTTGGTGAGTTCTGCGACAGAGTCCTGTAACTGAGGCTTCATTATTGGAAATCCTGGCTTAGCTCATTCCCTATACTTACCACTAATCTTATCACGCAATGTGGTACGTGTATACTATATTTTTTACTTATTGCCAGTACGGAACTCCCACGGAGTATAAACATTTTTTTGTGCCAACCATATTTCATAATTTTTTAATATCTGAAAATTAAGGTAAAATAATGACCCAATCACCGATTATGGTTCCTTTTACCGCCAATTAAATTAAAGCTGTATTTTATCAATTACATTATTACGGCATTGGTATTTTTGAAACAAATTATGCTTATTTAATCATTTTCTTTATAAATTATATGAAAAATATTGCAATATTTAAGTTTATCTAGCTTAAATTTGCATTTTTGTATATGTTTATGTGGAGCCTATCACCGCCATGGCCAATGCCCTATTACCGCCACTATATTTTTGCTGATGCTTTTACGGGATGAGCAATGTACAGTAGAAGTGACGGTGATTGGACCAACACAAATATAACTTGTGTTGTTCACTTTAATATTTGAAAAATGTATTAAATACTTATAATTTACATTAAAAAATTCAATGTTTTCAAACTCTATTACCGCCAGGGGTGGCGGTATTTGGTTCCCATATAATAATTAATGGGTCCAATCACCGCCACGCAATATTTTCTATTTTTATCACTTAAAAAATATTAATTAAGGATTTAAACTTACTTTAGAGTGTTCCGAATATGTTATTTATTACAAACTAAACGTAACTTTCATACATATTCAATTAATTTTGTTTTAAATCGAAAAATAAAATTTAACCATTTCTTAACAAAGTGCTTAACGAAAAGCCAAATCACAACTGTACCGCCGAGCTCTTGCAGAAGACTGAGATTTCCGATAGAATAAATACAGTTAGCTACAAAACAACAAATGACACGTGATCACTATGCATTCGTATTTACCGTTCAATATATTTTGTTGAGAAAATGTTAACGGTTTTCTTGTTATTTCGAGAACATTCTTACGGTGGCGGTAGTTGGTGTAGTGGCGGCGATGGGTGCTCTTACCTTAGAATTCTACACTGATAATTTTGGGTTTACTGTATTATGAATTGAAATCTTCTTTGCAGGCCACAGAAATGCTATTGTTCGGACGAAAAATGTCATCAACTGAAGCTCATCGGTACGGCCTAATATCAGAAATATACTCCTCTGCAGAGATGTTGAATAATATATGGGATCGTATTTATGAGTTGACCACGTTGCCTAAAAATTCTCTCCTTCAATCAAAACGAATGCTGAAGAACTTTGACAAAGAACACTTGCTGCTGGCCAACTTGAAAGAGTGCAATGAGCTCGAAGAGAGGTGGAAGTCTGAAGAGTTTAGCAATATACTCTCTCGACTTTGGACCACTGGAAGTAAATTGTGAAACATGATAACTTCGGTGACTAAAACTAGTATTTCACATGCTACCTCTATAAAAGTTCTTTTCTATACTCTTGTTATCTATCGTGTAACAAAACATTTTGAATTTGATAGGATTCTTTCAGGAAAACTAGGAATGGTTCTTATATTAATTATTTATTAGAATTATGGTTTGGTTGTTATTGAATTTATAAATTTTATATTTGTCTAGGGTTTTTGTGAAATCATTATTTTTGGAATAGCATCTTTCATAACTTTAGGCTATTAAATCTAAAAAATTGTCATAAACATTGAAAAAACATATGATTATCTCCAATTGTATTATGGTTCCAAAATAAAAATCTAGTATGTAATTAATTTTATCACCTTAGCCAAGAATATGCATTTATAAAATGATAAAAAAAAACCAAAAGCTCATTTTAACTTAATAATTGAAGGTATAATTATAACCAAATTTATTTAAATTACAAGTATATTTTTATCGACTGTCTGACAATTGACCATACTTAAATACGCTCTTACTAGTCCACATACTTTAATTAAAAAGCAAGTGAGAAAGTCAAATTTACAGATTTTTCAAGCATTTTATTGACTAGATAATATATTTTCTTAATCATAGTTTTACACATTGCCACTTGTAATAGCAAGCTAATCCCAGTATTTTCCCAATGATATGTAAATATAAACAATTTGTAAACAATATAAACAATATATATTTATTTATGGAAATGAATAGTATATACAAATTAATTGTGGTATTGTAAAAGCGGAACCTCAATTTTCAGGTAATTCGTGAATAAAATAAATGTGCACAATACTTAGTCTAAAACCAATTATATTTGTAATTGATTGAATTAATTTCCTTGTCCACGGTACTTCTGTAATATATATGTTTTTATATTATTTAGGAAGAAGAAATTCCTTATGAAATATTTTTATGTTATTTAAATGATATGTTACAGTTATTTTTTTTTATAAACTAAATGCTCATGGCATTATATAAATATTGTATCTTATTTGTCTTGAACCCTTTCCTTGACATCGGAACTTCCATTTGCTTATTACAACCGAGCTGGATGGACTTTAGATTTTACTGAATCCAATTATATCTTGCGAAAATTTTCCAGTCACCTGCAGCACGCCACTCTAGAAGCTTTAGTATAAACAATATAAGTGAAAGAAAACAAAACACGTTGTACAATTCTATTCAAAACTGAAAATACATTAAATTAACATAGCAAACTATTTCTGTAGAATTTTATGACTTGCAAATTTAGCAGTATGGGATTGAGGAAAACAAACAATTTGTTATTGTAAAAATATATATTTGTGTCTTCGATTAAATTATTAACAAATTCAGTGGACATCGTTTAGCATTGGGATGTAAATGTTTTTATTAGTGAAAATAAATCAGAAAATAATTATAATCAAAATAGTAGAGTTGACATATAATGGTAAAACAAGTGAACATTTAGAAATATAATTTACTTACACTTCGAAAGTTAAAATTCAGCATGAATCCAATCGTCTGTTATCATTTGTGGCGATTGTTTTATATATTTTTTAAATGAGAAAACTTGTAAGTATTCACTTTATAAATTTATATTAAGTATTTGCAAGATAAACAGTTTCCAATGTATCATATAAAATCATCATTATATTCCATCATTTAGCAAATGTCTCAAGTCATAGACAGAGTGCATTGAAACATTATTTCAGTTAAAATGGTGATACAACATTTCATATTTATACTCATGAATCCATTATAGTAAGCATTTCCTTAACAAGTGGCTCTCAATCCACAATGATACTTTTCTGCGATAGATATTTATATTATAACTGAAATTCTTTTCTAATAACTTCACTGGATTGATGACTCATTTTCAAGAAATAAAAATTGACTAGACAAAATTTTGAAGAATAATAAACAAAAAACTAGTTATATTGACATCTGGACTGCCTTATGAAATTAAACATTCAAAACAAGATAGTGAATTTGATTTAAAACAGTTGAAAGTCACATTTTTCAAAATTATAGTAAGGATCACAGTAAAAATTATATAGAATAAAACAGTAACTCTTTTTTTTATCAAACACTGATCATGAAACACGGATGACATTTCCGCTAACTGCCAAATCACATTTTTAAAAACATCAGAAAAGTTTCCATTTTGAAGTTCGGTTTAAAATTCAATAAGGCAGCCGATCTTTTGAGTAAATCAAGAAAATGAGTCGTAACTACAATGCATATTTTATTGAAAGAGAAAAATAATTAAAAAATTATGCTATCTAATATTTTTTTTTATTGTATAATAGAGCAAATACCAGCTAGGGCTTTCGAGGAAGATGTGGGGGGTATGAAAGTTACTTATGTAACTGCAAAAAAGTGCTCATTTCTTTATTCAAGATATCCTCGTCATAAAAGATAAAGTGACCGAGTGTATATTTTACTAAAATTAACTATTTGATGTTTCACAAACATCATAAATGCTGTCAAAAAAACTTCCAACTTAACAATCATGTTTGCTATGTTGACAAATTTCAAAACAAAAATATCAGAAATTTGAAGTGGTTTTAAGATTGATTATAAATGTCCAAACCGTTCATTTCAATATTTTACTATTTAACGATTGGTCACTTTCTTCTGTAATGTATGTTAATTGTCTTACTAAATATAAAATTCAACTAGAATATTACAAAATCAATTTTACTTTATTGGAATGTTTGCTACAGTGTGAGGTAAAAAAATAATATCACAGAATAACGCTCTAAAAACAGTTAGTCAGAATAACATTTCAAGTAATATTTATCATCTCACGTTAATAGTTAATAAATTATGTTATTAATTAATTGGAATCAAAACTTGTTATATAAGTCATTACTAAAAACAATAATATCAAGGCTAATTATGATTTTTCTTCAAATCTAAACAAGAAGTTAAACAAATTACAAAATAAGCGGTTTTAGGACATCTTATTAGCAGTCAAAACAGGAAATTAAAGACAACTGGAAACGAGTTTAAATGAAGAGGAAGTCTCAAATAATTCACTATTTGCATTTTTTTTTCAATAACTGATCATTTGATAATGTTCATGCTGAGCAAAACCAGCTTAGATCTTTTAAAATAAAAAATGTGGAAGTAGTACAAAAAAGTGTCCTATTTTTTTATAATGTAATGCTTTTCCACCAAAAATTGACAGCGAACACCTTAAAAATTATGTTATATTAAAAACATAATTAGTCATTTTCCAGAGAATGAATACATAATAATATAAAGCAGTGATATGATGGCAAGAGAATATAATTATGTGAATTGAAATAAAGATATTGTAAAGATCCTTCATTGTTGTTTTTTTACCACTCAAAAAAATAAATACATAAGATATAGATAACAATGTATAGACGATAGAACTCAGTTATCAAATGGCCGAGTCGATTTACCGATAGTCCAAAATACTGGAAATTTTGAATGAAAACTCTAAAACAAATCATAAGTGCATTTTACTTTCAGTTTCTCTGTAGTCAAATAGAATAAAATTAACATATTATTCCAATATATATTAATGTAATACCATAAATATATTCTATTTGCATGACAAAATAATCAAATAGTGATAATAATAATTATTATTATATTATAAAAATACTCCTGAACTTTAATACTGATTGCTGAGATATTTAAAAAGTAATTGACTGAGAGATGAAAGGAATGCGAAAGAAGTAGAAGGAATGTAAATAAATATTAATTTAGTAATAATCGTCATGATGCTATCTATGTCCACGACAGGCATCAAAATTTAATAAAGTACTGCCTTTCTTTTGTGACTATAAGAACAAGAGCCCCTGCCAAATTTTTGCAAGCTGATATTGAATTTGTATGTGAGATTTTTAGTATTTCCACATTCTTTAGTCTGTTTACTGTTCTGAAAAAAGTCTAAGTCAAAAACAAATATTTTTTTCTGTTAGTTACATTAACCCTGGTCGTATATATATTACTTCTAAGATTCAGACCAGGAGAAAAAAAAACATATCATTAATTTTAGGATTTGAACGTAGATATAATGTGTGCACTAATTTTACTCAATAATGAAAAAATGTACATATAAAAATAAGTATTTTTCTCACCACCTAATTCTTAAATTTACACTAATAAAAATAAAATATAACACAGCCATCCTTAAAATAACAAAAAATTTAAAATGTAACTTACTACAATGAATTAAGTTTTAATTTTAAATCGTAAGGAAAAATTGAAATGTGGATTTTATGATTCACTAAAATTATATTTAAAGCTTAATGAGTACCATTATAGTTTATTTTATAACTAGTTTTTATAGGAAAGAAAAATACCTGCTATATTGAGCATAATTAGCTAAAAGAGAGGTAATAATTAATCAAATCTAATGTCGTTAAATTGTGAAATTTGCTGTTTACGTTAAATTATGTAATGAAATTTTAATCACATATCTCAATCAATCAAACATGGGTTGATCCCTGCAACATGTAGACATTATAAAAGTACAGTAAAATTTCAACATTTTCATTTTTATAAAAAATATTGAATGTATCCAGTTAATATAATACATGTTATAATCGGCAACAAAATAAATGGTCAGAATTTAAATCAATTTCTGGTCAGAATTTAAATCAACTTTTGGTCATAATAAAATTCAATTTAGGTCAGAATAAAATTAATAAACGGTAAGAATAAAATTAATAATCGGTCATAATAAAATTAATAAACGGTCAGAATAAAATTAATATACGGTCAGAATAAAATTAATATACGGTCAGAATAAAATCTATTGTACGGTCAAATTTTATAAATATTTCGGTCAGAATAAAAAAAAAATGAAATTAATAATCCTTTTTTTTCAACATTCATGTTATGTGTGGAAAAGCAGACTCTTATAATGAGTCATTATTATTACAAATAACGCATCATCTGATTACATACCACTCGGTTTGTTTATATAAAGGTAGGGATCCACCGAAGTGCAGTGGATGTAGGATTCCAAGAAGAACCAAGGCTTTATGATGAATGTTGTTAGTTTTCACTTTTTTAAATTCAAATAAAAAATACTCACCTCTTTCAATTAAAAAAAAAATAGTGTTTTCCTTACAATAAGTGTATTATATCGACTGTAGAAAGGAAAAAGGACGTAACCCACACATATCAAAATTTACAAAGGGCGCAAAAACGTGTTTTGATGATTTTGGGCCACATGCAAATTAATAATTATACACAACCTTGAAGTGCACGGAGACTTCTAAACTGGTGTTTAATTGACATAATCTAATATTAATTAAGAAATTATCTAGGAAAAACCTATATTTCAGTATTTTTTCTTCGTTTTAATTTTTTACAAGATCATCTTTTTCAAACTTAAAAGTTAAATTTAGATACTAATTCGGCATTTTCAGCTTCCATCCTTTTGATAGAATGTGTGTCAAGTTGTATACATTGTGATTATCGAAAAAAAAGCTGTTTTGGAAAATTGAGGGTTACGTCCTTTTTCCTTTCCACAGTCGCTATGAAATGTACCATAGCAATTATTTATCTAAATGTTCTTTCCAAAAATATTATCCTTTCCTTTACTCTCTTCAGAGCAGATCACAATGTATCGAATTGTACAAATAATAAAAAATAGTTGCAACTTTTAGATTATTTAAAATTATTTAATTACCAAAAGAATATCGGTTAGGCGGAAATACCGTGAACATTTTTTTAAATAAAAACTTTTTTTGACACGAAACATACAAATGCCTGGATGTGAGAACCTAGTCTATGAAAACTGTCAATTCTTCCTTTGGGCGCGCAATAATAGTGATTCATTCAATGACCGTGGCGCTAGTAGCAACGCTCGTCCAATCGCCCATTGGACGATTTGCCGTAAGCAACTTCACTTTGCACCAATAGCAACGCAATACGATGACATCATATCATCAAAAAAAATCAGACCATCTGTCAAAATAAATATGACCGATTCCATTTAAATTCTGACCGATCCCATTTATATTCTGACCATTTAATATAAATTCTGACCATTTAATATTTATTCTGACCACTTAATATAAATTCTGACCATAAATTATTTATTCTGCCCTCTGTAATTCTGACCGATACATTATGACCATTTAATATAAATTCTGACCAGTGTAATATAAATTCTGACCGATGTATTAAAAATTCTGACTGAAACTGAATTAAAATTCTGACCGTTTAAATACGAGCCGTTATAATCTATGAGTAAACAGTGACCTGCACATGAAAACAGTGACAGCAGATTAAGCACGTGCAACTGTTGATTTTATGAGAGCTAAGTCACATCCCATCTACACATAATACACTTCTCTCGTTGAGATTTGAAATCACATGTAATTTTTAATCTTCCAATGGGAACTTCATTTGCATTGTTTATAAATAAATGTATTCGATAATTTTTACAGCCTATAAACATAACTAGCATTCTCCAAAAATCTAATTTTGAGAAAATCACACAAAACCATGACAGCACTATTTTCCATTATTAAAAAATAGGTTATAAATTAACATGAATATTTGTCATTAGTGGAAAAGTAATTATTTTATAACATGCGAAATATACTATTATACTGTGAAAAATATTGATCACCAATTGATTCTTTTAAAACATCATATATTATTCATTTTTAAATTTGAGCTTCGGACAAAAATAGTGATCTTTGACAGTGATTTCAATAATGTTTAAGAACTTAGCTACCAGCGCGAGGTAATCAATCGAGTCTTCCACACCAGCGGGTTTTAGAACTATTTGAAATTGTATAAAAAGTAAATTACATAATTTACTGTCTTAAAACATAATGAATATTAATTTTTCGTCAATATCATGTACACCGAATGAAAACTAGTAATCAACTATCGATTGTTTGTTCAGAGTTGTCACAATTTAGGTTTATGTAAATATTTTTTTATTATTAGAGAAGTACCGCGTAAAATTACCAAGAAAGCAAAACGGATTCGCTACACTACCTTGTATTAATTTGAAAAGGTCAATCCTTTCAATTGAATGCGTGGAATTGCCACAATGTTCAGGAACCAATATTCTATCAATTCCAAGAAACTGTTCGAATTTGTAATAAACATGTGGCATAAATAACCAGTCAAAAAGAATTTATTATATAAATAAAATTAAAACATATTATTGCATTTGACAACCCTAAAGCTGTTCTCCTGTAAATTCATCGATAAATTATACACAAACAGTTTTCTTAATAAAAAGCATTGTGACATTATCTTCGTGTACGATTCGCGTATGCTGTATTCAAAAATCGGTAAGTAACACGGCAGCATCTGTTGAATTTATTTAAAAATGATATGGATAAACTAAGATAATTTTAAATGTTTAATTATATTGGGTTAATTAGTAGGTTTATATGAACTGAATAAGCGTGTGACGCACCGGCGAGTCGTTGGCGTGCTAGTGGTAAGAGTAATTTTTAATATCTAACTATTTTTTAAACATGTATTGAAGCACCTGGCATAATTTGCTCGAAACTTTATAACAAACTTTTGGCTTCAATGGTACATTATTTTAAGATTTTATTCTAAAAAGAAATTCTTAAAGATTGGAGTGTCACGGAGCAAATTCTTGTTTATATCTTTTTTTTTTCAATCGTGAATAACATAATTGCATAAGATATAGATGTGTTTTGTAAAATTGATTTTGTTTATAAGTACATAATTAATAATTCATACTGTACATTTGGTGTAGAATCTTTGAAATTAAAGGAAATGAGAGGGTGGTCATTTCACAAAATTACTATAAATATTAGTTTTTACGTTAGTACTTAATTTTAATTACAACACAAGTTAAATTTCAGAAATATTGTGATGTCAAGGTAATAAGAGATTGATTGATCTATTATTAACTAAAATATAGTAAGTATTTTTTATTATAACAAATGAATTATTCTATGAAACCACTATTTTGTTATAACAGCCAAAACCAACATAATTATAAGCATAATAAAACTATGACAATCTAAATACATTATTTATTTTATTTATCTAAGCAGCGTTTCTCAACTGGTGGACTGTGGATTCAACTGTTCGACGAAACAAAATTTTCAAGCAATTAACCATCACTCAAAACTTAATCAGCGTAATTTTATTTTTGTTCTTAAAATAGATCAAAGGTTTGGAAGGCAAAATCAATCCCACATTCCTGCATTGGTGGTCTCCAAAATATTTCTACTATTTTAATTTTTCGCAGGTGTACAAAGGTTGAGAAACATTGATTCAGAGAATCTTCAATGTATTTGAGATTATAGGGCAGAGCTGGTGTTAAGATGACAAAAGAAAAAAATTGAAATATGCACCAAAAATCTAACAGGTATAGAATAGTTTACAAACCTTGAGATAAGACATATAAGTTGTTTGCATGAAATTATTATAACTTGGCAACTTTCAAAAAATTTGTTGACCCAATTTGGCGAAAAAACAATATGTAATATAAAATGTGAAATTATATTTAATATGTATTAGTTTCATTTTCTAAGGTTATTTTCCCAGCTCTGCGCAGACAAATAATTGCGGGTCTCATCATTTTACTTCCTAAATATAATATCAATGCACCGTTGTCAATAAAAATTAAATGTTATTTCTTACAATACTAAGAAATAATAAATATATATTACAATATAATTCATAAAAATATTTCTCTATTGAGATGTCAGGAATATAATAAAAAATACCGTAAAACTGAGAAAACATGTTATTTAAAGAAGAATTTTAGTATAATACTTGTTGAATTATTGAATTTTAAATGGGTGATTAAAATGAGATTTAAATTTATAAGCAGATATAATAATACAAAAATATAAATCTAGCTCATTCCAGTAGCATAATAGTAACACCAAACTAAGAGTATGAACACCGAGTGTTGTGTATTTACAAATATTGTAGCAATATAATATTATAGGAAGATATCAAGATAAAGCAACATCGTGGCAAGAAATGTAACTACATTGGAAGCAGACGAATTCAGTGTTGCAAGTTCCAGAATCTAGGTCATGTATTTCACAATAAACTCTATCATAATTGATTCACTTTGGTAAACCATAAATGCATTACTACAATATTTGCTTTATTACTACAATTTTTAATTTCTAGCAATATCAATTTTAAAAAATGAATTACTTATTTTATTAGGCATCTAACATATGAGAATCCTTAAAAAAATCTATTAATTTATAAAACTTAAATGGAATGCAATACTTGTTAGGAATGTTTCTTTCATATTAAATATAGATTATTTGAAAATTCTTCTATTTGTAAATTTGAGCTAAAACCAAAATTTAGTTTTGACAGTGTTGCCAATTTTACCAAAATTCAGCTAAATATGTTTTGCTAATATTATTCGCAAAAATCATGTGTCCGTGTCGTTGATGACTGGCTCTGTCTCGTCATCTGTTTCTTGTATGCCTGAAACAATAGACAATCTGAACTGACAAAACTGACTTTTTTGATTGGTTAGTTTAGATTACAATACTACTGTCTATTCAAGCATTGGTGGTTGGTGGAATTAGTAACAAACAGCTAAATACTTGTGATAAAAAGGTGCTTGCTGTAATCTTTGACAGATCAAGAAAAGTAAATGTAACGCACATACACTACAGTCATAAATAAAACGACAGCTAACGGCAATAGACAAGTCTTTCTTCACAATAAAACTGTGAATTAACTGAATTAATGAACACTTTACTATCACGGTTTACGTTGAATTGTTCGGATTATCTGTCTTATTACTTGTAACCAGTGGTGCAGTAGAGAATATATGAGTGTATACACCGTATACCATCATTAAATTAAAAATACTGGAAAATATAGAGTATACAATTTCACGCTGAGAGTGTTACTGTATACCCTCCGCAAATTTTACGACAACAGGACAGCTGTATCGTAAAGAGATCTAAGGGATTTGGGTTTTCGAAAAATATATTATTCCATTCTCTAAGGTTGTTAAGTCTATGGTCACTACAATATCTTTTTTCAAAAAAAACAAAAAGGCTTCAAGCAAGACATGTTTTATTGTGTAGGCAACATTTTAGTAATCTTCAAGCATCGGTATTAGGGCTTTTCGGATTTTCAAACTCAGTTTTCATGTGAAATTTGCGAAGTTTGAAAGCCAGTTTCAAATAATAGAATCAATATTCAATTTTTTTACTATTATTTGATTAAAAAACGTTAGTATTTTGATTATAAGCTGCCTTTGTTATAATTCAAACGAGATGAAATATTAGTTTAATAGACAATAGACACCAATGAATGCTTTAAAAACAATATATTTTGGTTTCTTTTGAAAATATTTTTGATGTTCTTTTTGACTTAGATAAACTTCCCAAGTACAGGGTAGGTATAATTACTGCACTGCCAAATAGGAACACTAGATCAAATTTTTGTAAAATTTAGTATTTTATTGAATAACCCCTTTTTGAAACTTCTTACACAAAAACTGGTTTTTTCAAAAGTCAGTTTTTGTATAAGTCCTAATTAGTATGTTAGTAAACCACATTTAAATAAAATATTAATGGTGTAGAAAAAATAAAGCATATGCAGAACTTATTTGAAATAAGATAATTCTGTGTTTACGACTCAATTTCATATCTCATTTATTTCAAATTTGAATTTTATTATATGAAGAGTTTTTGAGATTATTGCATAATTGTATAATTGATTTATGTATTATTTGCACCAATATTTATCAGGACTAACTTTCAACTCTTCTGAAAATTGGGTGCCGGAGAATTTCAGATGTAACAGATATCCATCCATGCCTTTGAAAATAAATTTTTGAAAGTGTTCATACTGGGATTCAAACTCGCAGTCACCACAACCAAAAGAGACAATGTTAACCATTCAACTACGGGTCTGACAAATGAGATATGATTTTGAGCTATAAATGTGAAAATTAACTGAAGAACTTAAATCTAAAAGCACATTACCTCAAATTACACATAAAAATTGTTTGGCCTTTCTATTGAAATGTTATCAAAAATAAATGTATTGATTAACATAAGAAAAAGCAAAAAAAAACTTACCATGCAAGTGTTTTTATGAGTGCAAGGCAAAAAAAAACAAACTTCTGTAGTTTCATAGTTTGTAAGTTATGTTTAAATCGATCAATCTTAATACGAGATTTAGTTAGAACTGTGTCACTGACTTAATGTTTTGAGATAAATGGCAAATTATTTATTTTGTTAAAATGTCAACATGTAATTGACTGAGAACTTCAACTCAGGTTTCGTTCATAACTCAAAACGAGACATACAAACAATACCATAAAAGTATCAATATTATTGGTACAAAATAAGTTCTAAATTGAATAACTATTTCAAATTTAATAATGAAGTTTTCTTAAGCACTTTTATTTAAGTAATTCAAACAAAAGTTGACTATATATTGTGGAAATTAATCCAATCTGTATTGGTTTGCTGCTCATTGGCGACACAGTACAAATTGATTTTTCCACAGTGATCTGTCAGCCACATTGAAGTTACTTCAAATTATTATTGATAAGATTCTAAATTCAAAATTAAAATATATAATTTGCAGACCTTTTATGAGCAGGTAGATAATAAAATAATATTGCAAAAAGAGATGCGAATCTTTCATTAATGTGTGTTCTCACACTGTGATACAAAATAAAAACCTTGATTGTTAAACCATTGAATACCTTAAGTTCTATACCATTCCAAGAAATCTATTTATAATAAAGGCACACATTAACATAAGGTGTTGTACAGTTTTACTTTGGTTTTATAAAAGAAATTTACATGCTGAAATAAGTCAACATGAATGAAAATACTTTCTTGGGATATATTATAATTTTTTTAGAAATAATATAATAAATAATATAATAAATAAAATTACATATTAATTATGTTTAATACTTTCGAATGCATTCAATCAAAACATTCGTCTAGTTCAGTCTAATATTTAAGGTTAAGTGATGTAAATTATAAAAAAATAGGGGTAGTAATATTCATTGATATTAATATTGGCATATTTACAGGCATAAACATAATAACGTCAGTCTCGTTAAATAACAAAGATTAAATAAATATAAATTATGATTTTAACGAATCTTAACAAAAATATTCAATAAGAAAAGTGATATAACCAAATATGTAAATATCAGTCATTTGGAATTATATGATGAGTACTTTGTTTGGCTTCGTTGTTGTTTATACTAAAAAATTGGAGACATTAATTATAAACAATATACTTTAACATTTAATTCACAAATAGAATGTTAAGAGAAAAGTAATTATTACTATATTATTAAATCTTTTAGTAAAAAATAATCTCAATACAACACATCGCCACCATATTGGGAGAAGTTGGTAAGTAATAAATTGACAACAATACACAATGAGATCCTTAGATATCAATTTGTTACCTGGAATAACTCCGTAGTTGCATTTGGCAAAAACAGCGAATTTGTATCCGTAATTATTATTAATGCAGATTTATATACAGGTAATTGTCCCAGACTACAATTCCTTACTTTGTTTGTGTCAGATCGGAATAAATCCTTCTATATTTTGATATTTTAATTGTCTATGTAAAATAAAATATCGAGACCAGATGCTTTATCCTAAAAGCTCAAATTTTCATTTACTGTTTATGCAGAATTATCAATTTGTAACATACCAACTTTTGCCAGTAGGATGTCAATATGAACATGTTTATAAACCGTTTGATTATATGTTTTGACTATAAGACTTGTTTTGAAGTTGTAAAATCCAGAACATTTCAACGGTACAAACCTTTGTACAATTAAAAAAAGGTCAAGAAATGTTCAACAAGCTTGGTGACCCAAGATTTATAAGGCTGTAACTCGCAATAAAACAACAAACCAAGTATTCAATCATTTAAAACTACTAAAAAGATTTTTTGATCACAAAGAGCATTTGCGAATCAGTCTTGTGATTGCCTTTGCGGCCCTCCAAATAGTGTGTTTAAGTAAAAACTGACTGTTTGAACGGGATATGAATGCAGCAACCATCGCCATCAGAGCTGAAGAGCCGCAGCTGATCGGTAAAGCCCAACGGTAGAACTCTTCATTGTAGCCTTCCGATCTGTAAAGGAAAAAATATGTCAGAATGCGTTTTTCAGAGTGAATTTTTGAATTGTCTTTCAAATTATTAAGATTAACAGACTCACAGATGCTGTATCAAAACAATGACTAGGCCATTGGTGAGCTTATCGGAAAAGCTCATAGTGCCGTAGACAAAGGCTGCCGTGTTGGTTGCGGAGCCAATCAAGTCAGCTGTCAATCCTAGGCTGGTCACCAACATCACTGCACCCCCGATTCCTGGAAATGGACAAGCAATGAATTCTGTATTAAGTTGACTGCAGATATACTTTTCTTAACATTTTTACTGTCCAACGCAACTGTTTTGTCTCTGTGATAAATCTTGTTGATTTTGCTGCACAAGAAATGGCAGATCTGGTGAATTGTACTAATTTATTTGTGAAAAATTTACACTTTGTAAATGTCATGTGTTCCTCATGGAGGAAGTTCTATATGTACCTTCTGGTTGAAGTGCATGCAAAACTCGTTTTCCGTGAAATACTTCAAGTGTGTGTTCCTCTGGAGTAAGAGTTGCATGCATCGTCATTTCGTAAAATAAAGTAACACGTCCTTTACCAATTACCACTCTTTTTTCAACCCATGTCGGCTCCCAATGTAGGGCATGTGGACTCCTAATGGAGTTTATCTCAACAGAAGTGTTTCAATAAGAACTGCTTGTTACTCAGTTACTCAACATCTCTTTTTTTAAAGATTGTGATAGAAGGATATGACTAGGACAGGACTAGTGGATAGGTAATCGCACTCGCTACGCCCATTTAATACATTACATAGGTCCATGCTTTGCGAAAGAAATCCAAAAATCAAATGAAAATTTATTTATAAAAGCTGATTTGAACTCATGACCTTCGTAAACAAATGCCAATGACTCTGACCACTTCGCCACACAGGCGGCAAATTCATTTTACAACTCTTAATTTTTTCTTTTTAGTCCTTGGGATTCAGTAAAATAAATTGATCATTGACAGATTTATTTAACATAGAGGTATTTTAAATTGAGTATAATTTACTAATATCTGACACTACGTTTCATATTTATTTACAAATAAGACACCAGGTGAACAGGATTAAAATTCCCCCTATTGGATGAGTAAAACAAACAGTAACGCACTTCATAAGAATTTAAAAACACAGCTGTTATTGAGTCACTCATGATATTTGTTACTCATTAAAAAAAAAAGCAAATAAATATACAGGTATTTCTTTTATGCAAATGGCCTACTTCAATAAGCACCGTTCAGGAAATAGCTTAGGTTAAAATATTTTCAATAAATTCGAAGGTATCTTTCATATAAAATTGAAATAAATACTTTTGTCATTCCACCGGTTGTGTTACAAATTGTGAGTGTTTCAACTCATTTTCAGTCTGAAATGGAATGATAAATTTATCAAATTAAATTTTACATTAATACATTCGTGACAACGTAAATATGCAAGACATAAAAAGACTGATTCGCAAAAAAATGATAAGAGCTCGAGGGTCTCATATAAATCATCATAGCGATTACCCACTAATTCTGTACTAGTCCAATTTTACTATTCTTACTTCAGTTGACAGAATCTTTTATAAGACAGTAAAAAGTTAAAATAAATGGGGGAATTATAATAGATATAACGACAATCTATGTACATATGTACACCTTACAAATAAATTATACGTAATATATAGGGAATATATAAATGTATAAATAAATTTTAAGCTAACTAACTAAATATAATAGTAAAAACATAACACAATTAATGTCGTTTGTAATATGCATTTTTTTGACTGAATGAGAATAAAAGATATGGGGAATTTACCAAACAGGACTGCAACAACATAGATTTGGTAGACAACAAAGGAATCCCCGGATCCGAAGAACATCCAGACACAACCTCCGCAACCTGTCAGTGCTCCAACTGCATATGCTCCCTGTCAAAAAGATATGATAGCTTTAATTATTTTGTGGTGGAAAAATATCAAAGAAAGTTAACTACTAAAAGTTTTCTAATGCATGTTACAAATAACTTATTTTTATTTTGCAACTGCACAATGCAAAAAATTAAGGGTACATGTCTGCCCTTTTGAATTAATTTTATAAAATATACAATTCTCACTATGGATAGATTGATATCACCATAATAATTTTTGCTTTATTATTAACTGTCTATAAATTTTAACTGACAATTTCGGGATGAACATTATTTTTTAAATCTGAAAGCAAAGTTATTAAATTGAATAAGTTGAAATTGCGCATTATTAATAATAAAGTTTTGCAATATTTCTTTATTCAACTAAAATGTAATTTAAAAATTATATATTGTACGTTTCATTTCTGGTAACGGATACTTGGTTTAGTAGGAATTTACCTTTCTACCCAGATACCAGTTCAGCGGCCGCACAACAAGACTAGCCACGAATGAGGCTAGGTACATAGTGAGAGGAATGGAAGCTAAAGTTGCTCCAGGTAGATGAAGAGTTTGATGCAAGTAGAGCGGGATTAGCACTTGACTCAAGTTCACAAACAGTCGTGTTCCTGTGTACACTACGCCAATCTGCAAACGATAAGAATGTAGTTATTAAAATTGCATATCGACATTGGACATATTACATTAATTACCATTTAAACTATTTTGACAAAATTTTGTTATTTTACTTGTATTTTATGCCTTCCATAATTTTGTCATAATTTGAGGGAAAAAAAACAATGAGTTAAAACTAAAATAATATTCAATAAATTTGATGTATCATACAAACACGATTATAACGCAATCATCATTGCTCGGTGTATTCATTTTCTACAACCTTGTATCTACAAAGTACAAGTTTTCATGAGACACATACAAGTAATTCTTTTATATATTTTACAAACATGTAACCTTATGATGGATCAATCTAGACATTTCAGATAAACGGGATTCGTGCTTCGCAGTCAGATTCATATCACATAATATGGAAACCATGTCCATGGTCACATTAAAAAAATGTATTACCCTGTAGAAGGATGGTTTCCCTAACATAGACCGATGTGACACAACCGAGTTTGGCTGTGAGCTTCCAGTCAATGAAGCATACTCAAGTCCAACAGGGGGCAGAGGTTCTCGGAGGAATAGGTGAAATAGTAATGAAGTAAAACCTCCAATTGAAACGCCGACGCTCACTACTTTTTGGAATTTTGCGACATCTGCACTTCCAATCTAGAATAAAAGTAAAATATTTTTGTAGACGTTTATTTGAATTTGGGTAGCTTTTGTAGCACTGGCCATCACTTTTCCACGAGCCTTTTACACTTATAACCTAGGATGACTTACTTGTCGTAAGTCAACATTTGCTGCTTTAAAAATGGTAATTGACATTGTAAATATGTAGAATTATTTATTAATTATTCAAAAGTGATTGTAATTTCATAGGAATGTAATTCATGCAATATTAAAAATTTTACAGTTAATTTTTACGGTGTACATTTTTCAACTCTTGGTAGAAAAGCATTGTATTAAAAAAAAAACACTTTATGAGCATTATCAACTAATGAAAACAAAATCGATATTTGATAACTATTTAGTGCATGTCAACTAAGTCTCTATTGGCAATCATTTGAAAGCATTTAATGCTGGTAGTTATAAGACACACCCATTGGAAGCTGTCAACTTGTAGCGAGTGATAGAATTAAGCTAAGTAATAGTTGATATCATATAACTTGTCTTTGAAGAAAGAATTTAAAGTTGATGATAAAATGTATAATCGGTGGAAAATTTATCAAGAATCATTTGGAAATATAATAGATTTTCGAAGGAGAGTTCAGAGAGAATGTATTTAAATAAATACCTGCTGGTTGGCTTCATCCGCCATATGTAAAACGAGCCATGTCACCAGATACACTACTACATTTGAAAAGACAGTAAAGGCATATCTGAAACAATAGAAATTTTATTTATGATATGAACTGGCTATTTTTTAGGCTTTAACTTTTTCGTTGCCGTAAATAATTAATAGTAACTACCTAGCAGGCCGGCTATAATTTGCGACTATTAATTTAATTAGTTATTGACGAGATAACTCGTATTTGGCCTGTTGAGCACGAAAAAATTCACGAGATATCTCGTATGTGGCAACCATCGAGTTAATTATAAATTCGGGGATAATTCATTACATTTTTTAAATTGTGTTTTGTCCTATGATAAATTATTGCAAATTTCCTGCCGTTCCTCTGTTTTTTGGGAAAACAAAACAGTCTTCAATGTACAATGATTTGTAGGCCGATAAACAAATGCGACATTTTCAAATAGTTTCATTAACACCTAAATATCATGTAACGTTACGCGTGTGCTTACAGAATTAACATAATAAATAATATTTCTTTGTAGATAAGCTTAAGGAAGAAAGTTTGTTTAGTACGAACAGATGAAATGATATTATGTAATGTGTGCTATAATCATTACTATTTATTTACTCAACAAATTATGAGACACTTTATTAACGATTGAAGATAAATGAAATATATCGATGGCCATTGACAACATGTAACTGACAATTTTTCATAAAATGAGTTATGCATATCTTTTTCTTTGTTTTTTCAAGCTTTATTAAAATATTGACATCTCATAATTTACAAAAAATATTTTTCATTTAAATTGTTCTAATGTTGGAAACACATAACAGAAAAAAAAGCCCAGCTAAAAGAGCTACATCGTTTTCCTACTATTTGAAAATAGGTGAAAAAAAATTCCAACATGTTTACTGCAACATTTTGTAATGGAGAGTGAACAATCCGTAACTGGATTAAAAAATATATAACAATTATGTATAATTTTTCTATTATTATATGGATGAAGTTAAAACAAGTGCATTGAATTGATCAAAATACTTGGAATTGTTTCCTCGTATCATCATAAAAGAAGAAACAAAATCAAAACTAGTATCAAACATTCTTGTTAATAAAAAGTTTATTTAATTAATATTGTGTCAACAGATTATTTTAAATATACATAATAATTATTTTACTACAAAGTGTCTTTCATTTTCATTGATTTCCCAATACTTATTTTTTTATACAGTTTTTTGGCTCTCCTGTAAAATTTAAGATATGTCTGTTACATATTGTCAACTTATGGCCTTGTATATATTAATTAAATAATTGATTGATAATACTTTGTGATTATAACAAAAATAGGTGTAATGGAATATATCAAAAGGATAAATTTGATACTTTCTATACCTAAAAGTAAATAATGACAAGTACGCAGATAGTAAACCGAATTTTCCACAATCATGTCACATGATTGAAACTGAGGTGATAACAATGTTTTGTTAATATTATTTCCAACAGTACTGTCGACACTAGTAAATGACTGTGGTTTCATCAAATTTAGCTTAGTTTTTATAAAATTTCATTATTCATTCACTTACTTTCTTTTACGTCGCTTTTACGCCAAATAAATTGCGTTTGAAACGATGTAATTTAAGATTGAATCGTTCAATCAATCTGTGTGAAAGTAAATGATTTGAACGATTCAAGTTTGAAACGATGTACTTTGAACATTGGTTAATTTATAGATAATGAAAAAAATATTAACATTTTATAGAAATTCGACTATAGAATATTTGAATAAATGCCTTTGACTTTACAATCAGATGATTGTTGATTTACTTGATTGTTGACTTACTTGATTGTTGATTTACTTGATTTACGCGGAACTGATTGCAAAAGATATTGTCAAATCATCCAGAAATAATGAATTTTCTCAAAATGTTAATTTGTTAAATTCATTGCGAGGAGAAGAGTTGAAGCCTTAAATAATAATGAGACCGAAAAACTGTTTACTGGTGAGGTAATGGCAAGAATGTCAGAAAACAGTACCGAAAATGAGAATTATAATTCAAGGTATGAGTGTATGATGTAGTGATACGAAGCGGGAAAAAACCCAGGTTTTTTGCTGGCATAAACTGAGAAAATTGGGTGGGACTACACTCCTTGGGAAAATTGGGAAAAATTAGGAAAATTGAGAAATATTATTTAAATATTTAACTGAGAATGGTTTATAATATTAAGCGTTCGTTGACATGTATTATTTATTCTATCTTCAAATTAGAGGTTAATATGAATGTTATGAAGTTAGAGATGTTTGTAAAGTATATTATTAGTCTATGGCAAATACTTGTCTAGTTTGACCAGTGACATCTGGGTATACTTAAATTTGAAGGAAAATATTTGGAAACATTCTTGTTTTCAAGACACTTCGTGAAACGCACATATTTATGTATACATATGGACTTCAGTATTTTTAAAAATCTACGACAAATATTGTTTAAGCAAATTATTCCTATTGTTTTTTTTCCAATTTTCCACCACTTCGAAATTCTCAAGTTTTTTACAATTAAATACACAAGTAGAAAAAAAAATATATAAAAAAAATAACCTTACTAGTCAATAATTTAGAACTTTGACTGAAGGTGCTTGATGGAAATTTAATGTCAAATTTGAATTATTTTGATTCTGCACACTTTCATAAATTTTGTCGATAAAATCATAGAATCATAGAGTCGATAGAATCAAAATAATTTGAATTTACTAGTCAATCTTGATTGTGGTAGATAAACATATCTGTTTTTTGAAAAAATTAAAATACAGCTGCTATGTTGTACTTAGCATATAAATATTTATATTTAAGCCTCGTGTATTGCACATTTCGAATTCCTGTGAAGAAAACAGTTATGAAATGCATTGAAACATTTTTATTCTTGTATCATTGACCGATGCTCTGAACATTATTTCAGTGAAGTACTGTTTTATCAACAAAAACTGCTTTATCTGACGCCCCCATTATATTTTGATGATAAACACTAAAGATTTCAGAATAGTCTTCTCAATATAGACATAAAAATAAATAATTAACTGTCATGTTGTGCAAATGAGTGCAATAAACTACATTCAGTTTTCATAATTTTGATGTGGCCTTTGGACTCGTGCCAATTTTTTTTACAAATAAATCTGGATATTTTTTTAATAAATACACAATTTTATTTAATACATTTACTTTGGTCAAAAAATTACACGCAAGCGTTTGGAAAAAGAGCGTGATCAACCCACTATATGTTCGACATAGGGAAAAGGTTCCAAAAAAAGCGGGGGGGTCGTCAACATTTTTTTTACTGTGGCCTTATTTTTGAATCAGATAAATGAATGTGGCCTTTAGAAATTAAAAGGTTCCTCATCCCTGGTCTAGTTCCATAGAATGATAAGTCAAATTTTTTATGTTACGTATTATATTTGAATACGTCTCTTTTATAGCTGAGTACAGTAACAAAAGTACAACTAGAAAAATTACTAGTTTTCTCTCAGCTCCATATAAATACCAGGGGTGTAAAGTCGGACTATTTTAACTGGAGCCATGCTTGAAAAAAAGTAATAACTTCGAATACTTCTAAAAAAATTGTGTATTTAAATTGCTAAAATCAAAAGTGCCGCCAAAGCATGCTACTGTCATAAATAATTAAAGTTGTGTTTTAAGTTATGGTTGGAGTCGTCTTATTTCTTCATGACTCCACAGCCCTGATAAATTCACCTCAAAATATCATTTCATAGTTTTGTCAACGTTTCAATAATGAATTTTAGTTTAATTGAATTGAGATAAACGACAAGTCGATTCACTAAAAAGATGAGAATCTTGCCAATCTGTGCTTGACCAATCAGGGCCAAAGTTGAAAAATGAATTCTGTGAGGTCCAGTAGTCACAAAAACTACTGATATCAACCAACCACATCTGTAGATTATTACCAACTACTCTCTTATTATATTTGAAAGTAGATTTTTTTAAATAGATTTCTGATTTCTCGCAAAATAACTAGAATTTTATTTTACGTGTGCTTTTTACAATTGCCTTAAATTTAAATAAGTAATTCAAAAGTTGGAAATCAGAAGCGCCTCACACAAATAAGCAAAAAAAAATTCAGTTAGTTTTTTTCTTTAATTATTAATTAGCTGTTGTTGAGTGAAAGCTGAGATATCATTACAACAAACCTTATGGCCGTGAGATGAGTCCTCTCGTTATCATCAGAAGACAGTTCCGGTATCAGCGACAGGTGGCTAACCTGCACGGCAGCCCACCCGATTTGGAACACAACCACAAAGGAACTATAGTAGAATAACTGCGCCCAATGATGAGCAGATGCGCATCCAATACACGGAGAAAATATGAAGGGAAATGCACCCAACACAAAAACGGTTCCTAAGGGAAAAAATCACATCAAAATCGATTGATTATTACATATTACTTTCTTATATTTATGTTCAACTCTTCAAGCCCGAATGACATGCACAGCACGCCAAAAACATGCTCTGTTTTGATGTGCCGATTTTTTTCAAGTAATTTGATTTCTTATAAAGATTAGATTGAAATTTTAGATATTTATACTTTTTATTATATTTTCTTGAATCTAGAAAAGCTATTGACAGTTAAAACTTTTATTAATGTAAAGTTTTGAAAAATAGTAGAATTTTGGAATTCGACACATTCGTAACACATAAGGATTTTTTTTATGAAGCTATCAATATACCCAAGCGATATTTAAAAATAATCAGTACCATGGTCGGAGTTACGTTTCAATACAGCGATAATAAATCGCCAGTCTGTAATAAGCAACTATGTACTTTAAGTAAAAATTTTGAGAATCATTTGTATCAAAATTATTTGCCCAGAATATCACCATAATTTTATTTCAAAAGGAAAAATCTGTTTATGCACATATTTATTTATCACTTTTAGGGTGTTCACTGTCAATACTTGGTGGAAAGGCATTATATTAATAAAAACAATATTCCTTTGTACTTCATTCCACTTTATTAATTACGTCAGGACCGGTTTCGCTCATTGCGAAAATTAACAACTGATCAGTTGATAATGCTCACAATGAGCGAAACCGGTCCTGACGTATTTAATA
The DNA here is from genome assembly GCA_031772345.1 of Himalopsyche anomala. Taxonomy (NCBI): domain Eukaryota; kingdom Metazoa; phylum Arthropoda; class Insecta; order Trichoptera; family Rhyacophilidae; genus Himalopsyche; species Himalopsyche anomala. Next base: position 22,779,879 of record CM062831.1, on the reverse strand, counting down.
AAGTGGAATAAAGTGCAAAGGAATATTGTTTTTATTAACATATTTATTTGTTCATCTGTGGCTTATTTTGCTATTCAAAATATATTTTAGACGTCTGTGCCTGAGGGTTAATGTATATGGATATTCTTATCTTTTTAATTATTACTTCGAGTTGTGTAGAAACTTTAGCAATAATTATTAATAATTATAGATAAAACTTTTACTTAAAGTTTTCTATTTGAAGAAACATAATTTGTTTTTTTTTTAAAGAAACAATGTTAACAAAATGATTCAAAAATAGTTTAAAAATTATACTGTTTCACAAGACTTTATAAATGGTATCATAGTGTTAGTAGTACACTGCTAATTCTATTTTAAGCTTTTTTATACATGAATAAAGAAAAAACATTCATCAACCAATCTAGTCTTTACAGTATGACCCTATATAATTATTTACATTCAAAGATAGTTTCATACCAATATACAGAAAAACAATGTCATTGTTCATCTGAGATTCTTCGTCTCTAAAAAATCACTGCATATAATGTAACAGTAAAGAGCTCTTATTTATTTACTTGTGACAAAGGTCACAAAGAGCGCGATATTATTATTGAATCAACTAAGAAAACTTGCAGTTGTTATCTAAGAGTTAATATTTGCATTACAACTTCTTCCATACGAGTGAATGATACATTATATTATTATAATATGGTACATGAGAAACGGTTAAATTGAAACTAATTCAATAATAAATTCAATGACAAATAGTAGTCACCAAATAATGTTTGAAAATAATATAGTCAACAATAACAATGTATTTTAGATGTATTTTTTATTTGTTTATTTAGTTAATAGCTATTTCGGCTTTATTACCCCCTCAGAACAATTGAGGGCAAAAAGCCGAAACAGCTGTCAACTAAATTTTTAAATATGTAGACCTAATATACAGGTAGTCCCCGACTTACGTCGGTTTGACTTACGACAATTCGCACTTACGACCGAAAAAAGATATCATTTTTTAAAAAAATGTATATGCATCACGGGGCACCACAGCAGATGCATGCGAAAAGTAAAATGACGTAACAAAGATAATGCCATACATATTTGCTCATATGTACAAATTTAACAATAAAAAAATATATAAAAATGATTTATTTTAATACATCGTCGATGCACATCAAATATGATATATGTGACTCTGGGTGCATTCTGAGATAATTGATAAAAACTGAAAAACGAAACGGAAAATAACACTTTTATTTATGCAAAAATTAGGGGAAAATATTATATTCAGTATAAGAATCAGGGCTTCGAACCGCTATTTTTTTCGTTCCGGTTACCGTTCCGGAAAAAATAACGGTTTTAACGGTTTTCGGTTCAGCTCGAATCCAAAAGCCTAGGAATTTAACTTTTACCCAAAATATCTCCGTGACTAGTTTTTAGCTCACCAAGGAATGTGGAGCATATGATCTCCTAACGGAAGTATTTTGATGGAAGATTTTTATAAGAAATGCTCGTTACTCAGTGGCTCAACCTCTCTTCATTTTTCGAAGAGAGTAGGAATAGAAAAGAATAGGATTGGACAGGGCTAGTGGTTGACTAATTACTCTCTTTAAAATAAAATAGCTTTTGAAAAGAATGAATGGTCTGAAATTTTTATATTTGTTAAACGTGCTCAACAAACAGATTTTTTCTTGAGAAGTACATATATTTGCAAAAAAAACATTTTCTACAATGAGCATTTAAATCAAACATAAAATTAACAGACAACCATACTGCATCTGTTTTGCGAATTCAAAACCACATAATTTGAGAATAGATTGCTGGATTTAGTTTCAAACAAACAACAGCGTAAATCAGATAGAATAAAAAAAAATACTATATTAAAGTATATTAAAGAGTATATTTAAAATGTATATTAAATCATAATGTATAAAAAATATCAATATACAATATGAAATGTTTTTTGCCTTATGTTTCCTATAAACAGAAAATATTTTGCCCGCCGAAACTTTTTGATTCTATATTGTTCCTTTGACGAAAAAGTTTGTGAACCCCTGCGCTATACACCCTGTCATTTTAGGATTGGAATGGTGTGGGTGAATTTTCAAACATCAATAACATCCGTGCTTTCAAACAGAAATAAATTGAAAAAATGCTGCTCATACCGGGATTCGAACCCGTGAGGCTCGGCATGGAAGCCAACGACATTGACCACTGTGCTATGGACCCGATGAACTATTACAAGTCAAAAAATCAAATTTTGAGTAAATCATGTAGAAAGGTAAAAATATCATAACTTACATTGATTGTCAAAGACTTTCACAAGTCAAAATGAATTAGTGGCTGTCAAAAGAGGTTCTAATGAAAGTGGTAGTTTTATATACTATTACTTGAAAAGTGAATGTTTAAATAAAAATTTGCATACTGAAGGTACTAAGGTTACAAGGCAAGCAATAAAATTCATCCATTTCAAAAAAGAATCACATTTAGTTGAGACAATTTCAATGATTAAATCCAATTATATCATAAATCTCTATCTGCCATTTTGTTGACTTGTCATAATTTAAAACTAGGGATGTGATATGTTGTAAACAAAAGCAGAAATAATTTCTGGGGAAAATAATGAAATGAAATCAAAAAAACATAAGATGACGGATAAATCAAAAGGAGTAATCAGAAAAAACCATTTACTCACCGAAGAGATGCCACGCTTTTCGCCTGCCGTATCCACACATTATTCCCGGGCGGGTCGTATCAGAGAAGTATCCGACGAACGGCGTGGCCAGGGCGTCAGCCACCTGACCAATGAGAAGTATCGCTCCAGCTTGAGTGGCATCGAATCCCAGTACGAGATGAAAGTAAACAAGAAGGTACGTGAACCACATCGATGCACACATGTCATTCAGAATGTGACCCATACTGAAGATGAACTGGGTCCGGATCGGGACTCCGCGTCGAGCGATACCGCTTTCACTATCGACACTCGTCACAGCTCCACTATCACCAGAGCTTTCGTTATTCATGATTGATTTGGTTTGTCACTGTATTCAATATATGTATTTACTGATCAATTTGATAGTCGATGATTTAATTATTAAGCTGAAATCTGTGAAAATAATGTTACAAAATGAAACCGAGAAAATCTAAGAAATAGGGACAACTAATTGAAACATGTCCACTCCCGATATGGAATGTTTCATTGTACTTTTCTTGGGCCTGAATCGTACTTAACTTTTCATTTGAGCATATCAATTTTCAAATATTGTTAAAATTAGATAAAGAAATTTTAAATTTGAGTACAAATTAGAATTTTATTTTTATAATCTTTTTACTACAGAAAAAAACAGGTCATAGGCAATGCTCCCTAAGACAAGAGGTTAGCTGCGCAGAAATTTCAAAAGCTACGTGGCCTGATCAAATATTAATTGAATAATTGTCTTGCAGTGCACGCCAACGAGGAATGAGTGCGCGGCTTAGAGGGAACGTTGGTCATAGGTAGAGTGTTTAACTACCCACTAGTCCTCCATCTGTACCTTAACCCTATCAGCAGTGATGATTAAGTGACCGAATAGCAAAAACATATCGTTAAATAAATTCTGTGAAAACAGTTTAGTGGGAGTTTATATACTCGACAATAAGGGCAAACAAAGCAATAAAAAGTAACACACCACATAATTGTATTTTAAAAAGCTTGTTTCAAATCATCGACAACGAAATAACTATAGTTCCTATACGATGGCTTTGAACTTAAAGTAAACTAACTATTTTAATGGAAATTCATAAAATATATAATGACTCATGCAATGAATTTAGGAGAAAATTTATTGACACCGTAGATTGACAAAAGTTTTTAGAAATATGTTATCTTTTCGTTAACTGAAGTTGGATTTTGGATCAAGCAAATGTTGGATCGCAAACTAATTAAGATTATTTTTTAAGCTTTTGTTATGAATATTTCATTCCATTCAAAATAAATAAATTACCATTTTGTTATCACAATTTATAACGCAATTAGTATAATGTTGAACATTTTACTTTATTATCGAGACACTTAAATACGGAACTGTGTGCAAGCAGCCACCAACTAACTATAACAGCAAAATTCATAATAATTATTATAACATCGATACATGCAACGATCAATGGCAACAGTCGGTGTACGTAGGTATACGAAATATATTAGTCTATAGGCATACGTCAAACTATATTCAAACGTCAAACTTTTGACATACGTCACTCTCGAGCCACTAGAGTCGCCAGATCATAAATTGTTTTTAGTTTTATTAGATTCTGAGTATGTATTGGACTTCAGAGTGTGTAGTAAGTATTTTTCAAATAGTAAGAACTTCAAAATTATTCAAACTGGTGAACCTAATAATATTTAACTTTATCATGATAACTATTTATTTAATATAAAATAACTTTCAAGTATTGTGCTACAAACTGTGACACGTGTTTCGCTTTTTTCAGAAGCACCCTTGAGCAGACTACTTTCACAAATGCTTGCTTGAGTACGAATGATTTTAATATTACTATTCTGAAATATTTCTTTGTTTAATTCACATGAAAGAAAAGTTGCAATACGGTAAGCACAATAATTGTTAAAGTACATACATTTCAAATTAAAAAAACTTGTTTCAATATTTTTCATCCATTTGGCCGATACGCGTTTTTCATATTATGTAGACTCAACTCTTTTTTTACTCTGATACATTTCACAAAATACCATTCATAAAAACCGTGTAAAAAACACAAAAAATGAAGATTGCTTCCTTGAATATAAATACCCGTAAAACTTGAAAAAAACAACATTCTGATTAGTGATGCGAGTTGGAGTAAACACCCGTTTTTCCGTGAAAGAATAAACTCCTTAGGAAAATTGAAAAAAAACGTTTCAAGCTGATAATTTTGATGACATGTATAACAAATTTTACCTACATACAAAGCCAGGAAAAAACAGTGCCATGCAATTGACCTCTAGTCCGTGTTGCTACCGTTGTCCACCAACGATTTAAATATAGTTTGTTTTCGTTGAATTTAATGTATTTCAGTTGAAGATTTCTTAACAGTGTATGCTGTGACTATTTATTCATTATTATACAGTAAAAGTTCTTTAAAAACTACCCTACACTTACAGAAAGTAATGATTTAAATAGACGTTATATTTTTTTATACCTAAACCGCCATATTGTTTATACGAACGGTATCGCGCGCGTTTCGATAAAATGATAACTTTTCGTAACAATTTGTCAAATTTTGACAATTTTTTGATCAAAATGATTTATATTGCATTATAAAATTGTGTATTCATAAAAAATATCCAGATTTATTTTTAAAAAAATGGCACAAGCCAAACGGCCGCATTAGAGTAGCCAAAAGGCCGCAGGTTTCCCCCACTGATCTTACCTCTATTATATGTGGCCTAATGTCGTAAAAACTGGACTGTTTCTAAATTATAGTATTTCGGATTCAAATAAACCTAGATGTCATTGAATAAACTCTTACTACTTATATTATGCTTTACAATAACAGCACTTTATAATATTATTATATGCATATTAAGTTTTTATTTGTGGACAGAATAAGGAATTCATGTCGCGCTTTTTAAATAAGTGAAACCGAATGCTAAAAATTATATAAAATTATCAGTTTGCTACTTTAACGTTATTTTTCATTTTTTTTCCAAGGAGTTTATTCCTACCCAATTTCTACCTCACATCGTTATTCTTAGTTAGTTGTTCGTTATCATGTTGAAACAAATAATTCTTGTTTTAATAAAGTATTTATTCTTTTTGGTGGGTTTATAATATTCAATAGACATACGTAAACTCGTTGCCTTGTGGTCAGAGACAATACTACTTATGGTGCATATGGTCAGAGATAACGAATATGGTTCATATTGTCGATGATGGTTGCCTAGCTGTCTGACGGATGTCATTGTAAATCTTATTATCGGCTGATTTTGAAAATGTTAATTTTTAATATAAATACAATCATATCGGATATCCATACAATTCTAAGCGACGACATACAATGATATGATCAGTAAGAAATCAAGTATTCTCGTCACTCGACACAATGTATTGCCTACAATGGCTAATTCCCGTCCTCCTGATACCGAAGCCAGTGAACGCTGCTCTTATGCACACCCATGTTATGTTTATGGTGTTATATCTGATCGGCTTCTTTCTCGAGAAAAAACCGTGTGCGATCTGCAGCTTCTTATTCATAGCGGCGGTGTTTTTAATATGTTACAGTGGCGTCGGAAACTGTTTGTTTTGGGCTAATCACTGTGATATTGAACGTTGCGGCAGTGGATAGTTCGTGTTTTATTGTGCAATTTTATACTATGTCTACCAAAAGACGCCCTAGACTCCTCAAGATGTGCTTCCACGGAACGAGATTTCGCCAGTCAAAGAATTCACGAACGGTCCTTTTATAATACAATATCTCATTGCTCCCCGTACATTGTTAAATAAATACTTGAATCATGCAAACTTATCAAACAAATAAATCAAAGTTCAAGGAGTTCTTCCATTTACGAGACAGCCATGCCAAAATCAATTTAAATAAATTATTTTTAACCAGATTTGCCCTCTAGTATTTTGAATATCTTCCAACCTGCAAGGTCATTTTATCAAGTAGATATTTTAATTTTTTAATACATATTTTGTAAATAACATAGCCTAATGAAGACGTGTGTTTTCTACTATTTCTTTCATCTATAAGTCTTTTATAATAGATTTAATTAGATAATCTGTGAATGTTACATATTTTTTAACTCTAATTGTTGTCAATTATTTACAGTGGTTCAAGAGTAGATTAATGTTTATTATTTCAGTTCCATATCATAACTACCTACTTCTTTACAGTTTATTTTAATCTTAATAATTTTTGATTGATTGATAATTGTATAAAATTTTCAAATCACATCAACTGTAATGTAAAGTTTAAGCTATACAACTTTAAAATGTATTGGAGTCGTAGTAAAATTGCCAAAGATTGCCACATTTATTGTCACACTAAACCAGGCCTGGGCAAATGGTGGCTTGTGGGCCTGATATGGCATACGATGAAGTTCCATCCAGCCTGTGAAGAATTCAAAACATTGTATAAATTAAAAAAGGCAATTTAATTTTGCTTTTATAAAAATACTTTCATAAAAAACGTGGCAACGTGAAAGCATTTCCAAATTTCTATTGCTCATATAATTGCAATAAAGGATAAATCATTTTCTGACTGACTATATCAAGGAATGCATAACTGCAGCTGCTGATAATGTACGTCCAAGTATTAAAAACCAATTACAAAATATAAGTTCTCGGCGGTCAGTAACACATTGTGTTGTTGTTGACTGTGATGTGAATAAGCTAATCCTATTAACATTACAATCGATTACTTGGCATTCAATCGCTCTCGATGAAAGTACTGATCAAAAGGATGCAGCTCAGTTATTAATTTTCATTAGACAAAATGAACAACAAAATTTACACCAAACATTCAAAAAAATATGATGAGCACTAAAAAATACACTGTAATCGTTAAATTTTGTTATGTATAAATAAAAGATGTACGTTTTAAACTTCATTCGCTTTGATTAAAATGGTATAAAAAATTCGCTGAGTTTTAATGAGCCGGAATATCGAGACAATTTTATAAATAATAGTTGGGCACCGATTCTAAGTTTGACCCTGATAATACGAAATTATTTTTTTTTGCTTTCATGCAATTTTTTTCTTGCAAAATGTGTGGACGGTCGTAACAGGTTTAACCGCACCGGATGACACTAACACCAGTGTGTCACTTCTCTTCATAATTGAAAAAGAAATTACTCAACTTTACAGTTTTTTTTAATGTGGCCTGCGGCCAAACTTTCATCCCAAACGTGACCCGACAGCCAAAAGATTTGCCCACTCCTGCACTAAACAAGTAAAGATATCAGAGCCAATTTTAGTAAAAAGTAGTCCAGAGGGTCATAATCTATATTATTAAAAGTTTATTTCATCCGTATCTTCCCAAAAATCATGTCCTACAACAGAAAACGGTATTCCTTATAATTTATCATAATATTATTGTTGTAGTTAACTTTTTTCAAATGTGATTATTTACGTTGAAGCATCTTTTTGAAATTGATCTAATTTTAATTGAATTAAGACTGCTTTCGCATTGCTCAATGTCACATTACTATAACTGTAAGTGAGGTGAAGAACCAAATCAGTCAAAAAAAAAATGAATATCATTTTGTTTTAACTGACTGTTTCTGACAATGTAAGTCTCCAGTGCTTAAATATCAATGTTTAAAAAAAATCAATCATATATTGTGTGAGACTTTTGTGTATGATTTCATCCCGTGTTAAGTTAAATAAATTATTTGTGTCATTATTTCTATTTATAATACAAAACTTTTAAAACAGTGTTTGATGCGTGTGCTCACACAATTGTGTGTTAAATCAAGCCTATTAAAAAAAGTGGAGTTATCTGAACCTGAAAAACTGAATTTCTTTGTTTATGCAGTTATTCGCCTTAGCCGCAGATATTGTATCTGTTGTCACATAATTGCAGCACTGAAATATAATATAAATTAAGCTGAAAAGGGGGTTCAGAATTTTCATTATCTATTTGTTACTGAAACATGTTATTTATTTTGTCTTATTGATATTTCAGTACTTTTCTGTTGAACTGCATTTACATTTAAAACTTTTAAATAGCACTCTCTCTATGCAGTCAGGGATGCCCCATGGCCATAGGCGAGTAGGCAGTTGCCTAGGGCGGCAAGTTCTAGAGAGCGGCAAATGATCACAGTTTTTTTTTAATGATTGAATATTTTTGACACACGAATTTGGCTTAGTATAACTATCATGGTTCAATGTCTTTGATTAGATAAAATGCAGACAAATAACATTTTCAATGGTAATAACATTATGACGATGGGTAAACTGTAGTTAAATTTATCGCATTTTTTTCTTTAAATATGACATTTACCGATCTCAACACCATTGGCGCCAGCTAAGATAATTTCAAACAAATATTTAGAAAAACAGTAAAAGCTCTGTTGGAAACTTTGCCTAGGGGCAGCACATAGCCTAGGAACATCGCTGTATGCAGTGATCAAAATCAAATTGGGCGTGTATTATGTGATATGTCTTCAACATCAGCACAATTAAAACCGCGTTTTCTGTTATTTGCATGAAATGAAAATGCATGTCATAGGAAGACAACTGTATTTTGCTTTATTGAGTAGTTTTGTTCAATCATAATTTGTGAATTATCTGATCTATTTTACATTTTAATAACTACGCAGTCATGAAAGTTGTCCATTAATATGAACTATTTGGTTTTTTTACCTTTATGAATAATCACTTTTAAGGTGTTCACTGTCAATACTTGGTGAAATGGCATTATAATAAAAATAATAAAAGATTATTAGTACTTTTCCCACTTAAAATTTACTTGATCAGGACCGGTTTCGCTCCTCGCGAGCATTATCAACTGATAAGAAAAATAAATTAAACAGTGCTATTTATACAAGTTAAATTGAAACCGGTCCTGATCAAATAAATTTTAAGTGGAAAAAGTACTAAAAATCTTTTATTATTTTTATTTATGAATAATGTGAGTGTTATTAGTATTACAATCACAAATTAATTGATTTTTTTCATTTTATCAGTTGAAAATACTCACTAGCCAATGTGAAATCTATTTTTTTGATCTTGATTATATTCCACTGAGGATCAAAAATAAATTCAAACAAAAATAATAAATTACGCCAAATATGCAACCGCTAAATGAGCAGTCTATTTATGGCAAAAGTTTATAAGAACGCCTTCATCTCCCTCGACTAAAACTTGGTGCTGAACTTTAAAATTATTCCCCATTCCTATGAACAGCGTGGCCAAAAAAGTGTATGTTGTATCCCAAACGCTCTACACCTAGTTGAATGCGCACTTCCCCTAATATAGGCTAGTTATCGTGCTCAATATTACAATAAAAAATCATCGCTGCACCACATTTCCATGTTTTGGACACCGGAAAAGTCTCTAGATCTTATTCGTAGCATTTTATTTTTAAAATTTTCCCAACTATATCACGAAATAGTTTTGCTATCTATTGTTATTAACTTCAAAGTACAGACTTTAGTAAACAAAGCTAACATCGGATTGAAATTAATGACACATCTAACTAAATTAATACACTAGGATCTCCACATATTTTTTTAGTTATTTAAATATTGTTTTTCAACTACATATTTAAATATCAAAAATAATTTAAGTATTAAATTTTATAAATTTTACGTTGCGAGTAAATATTTACTGAAATAATGTAATTAATTTTGTGATAATATTGTTTTGATTCATATTCATTCACGGGTTGTTGATACTTTTGCCAAGCTTTATCAGTATTTTGGTTTTGCATTACCTGTGGAGCTAATAATAAAATTGTAACAATGCATCTTTATCGATCAACAGATGGAAGTATTCATTGTTCTTTTTTCAAATATAAGAAAGCCACTGTCGTTTATTGCAATCGATATTCAGTTGTTTAATAGTACATCTCAGATAGAGAATTGAATTGCACGAATTAGATTGCCCTCAAAATAATATTCTTTTGTTAGTTTTTTTGGTGTATTTTTAAATTATGAGTAATTTAACTATTGTTTTCCTTATCGCATATAACTAGTCAATGTAAGAAAATGGAAGACCTTTTCAATCGCAGCATTATATATTAATAATATTTCTAACTCTCGTTTCCTATCAATAGTATGCGAGGGATATCTCTATTTGTCATTCAATTATTCATTTTAGTGAAGATTCATATTGGTTGTGTTCATTTATCTATTTATTTAAAAATAATAGATAGGCTTGTTCTTATGCAACAAACATTCAATTGGTTTTGAAAGTATAGAAAAATGTTTTATATTGACTAGTCAAAAAAATATTCAATCTTATGCATTCTGAAGACATTCAATGTGCAGTCTGTTATATTATATCGCACAACTAAAACGTTCATTGTTATAAGACAAAAATTATAATATGTAGTACCGCAAGGATTGTCGGATATTTTCTATAACTTTTCAATATCTTGCCATTGCCAGGTAAATTTTATATATTACGAAAAAATCATAGCCAATATTCTAAATTAAGTAGATAGTTGAATTAAACGTGTGAATTGTATCATCGCTGTTCTTTCAAAAAAATAAAATCGTTAAACTAAAGTTTTTAGTTATAAATATTCATTAAAACTATTTTTTAAAGTTTTTTACAGGGAAATAAACACATTAATATAATTTATTTAATAGTGACCATTTGAGGGTTTTCAGTTTCTGATTTCAAGATTCTAATTTACTAAAAGACCCCATGTTGTCAGTGACATAACGTGTGGAAACGATATTATTAGAAGAGCGTTTACTCCTAGATACAACTTAATTTCGATTCTTTCTTCTGGTGATTTGTTAGATAGATATGTATTTTAATGATTGAAGCCAAATAATTTGTTCAAATTCAATTTTAATTAATAATCAAATCTGGAATGCCTCTTGTTTATTCTAGTGTATATTATTATGAAAATCTTTGAACTTGTCTTAATCAACTTGAGTCGTGTGGCAATCGGTTTCTCGAAATCAAACAATCTTCTCGCAAAATGAAATATTCTTGAACCTGTAATATAATTACGTATATACTTTTATCTGTAAATATGTGTTATGTATCAATAGTAAAACTTATACTGTCATACTGAATGTATATATCTGCAGCTATGGAAAATTATATAACTGAAGTAGTTAATTAACAGGTAAAATTATAATTTTGAAACACGTGGAGCAACAATGCCATCAATTTTAATTTTATAGAGAAAACAAATCACATCAATCGAGAAAACCAACATTTAAAATAAAAAATCTTGCAAGACGTGGTTGCGCTCGATTGCAGCCACGCATATGCCATTTTATTAACCTAACCAGACCAGTAACGTAAAAAAAATCGAATTGCATTACAACTCCAAATGTTAAAAATAAAACACTTCTTGTACCAATTCCATATTATTTATTATAGCTCGAGTCTGGTTTTGCTCATCGCAAGTGTTATTAACTAATAAGTTGATAATGTTTGCAATGAGCGAATTGGTCCTGATCTATTTTTAATAACTAATGTGAAATTAGTAAATAATTGTTTTATTTTTTAATATGCCTTTCCGAGAATCGACAGTGAACAACTCCAGATAGTTCAACTTGCCAATTTAGTATGACAGTATTGGTTGAATATGGTTTGTAAAGAATGTTAGAAATTACAAAATATTGTTACTTTATCAATTTAATATGTTATTCATATTTGAGTGTCCATATTACGATAGCGTGTTGTAGTATTTTTGTAAAGAAAAGTTATGAACTGAAAGAACTCAACGTGTAACACCCATTATCCAATTTTTAAGACCAAAGTTGTTAACTCACAACTGTCTGTGATGTTCTTTTATAGAAAATAAAAACTATAATTGAAAAATTCTCTTGTGATGACTTGTAAATATTTTCTAATAAAATAATGTCATGATTTTACATGCTTTTTATTTATTACCTTCCTTAATACTTACAAGAAAAATATGACCCCGTTTTCTTCTCCTGTGCAATTGTTCTTCAATTACTCTTGAACCTAGCTGCCTTCTTACACTGGTGTGAGTTTTCGAAGCCCCCCTAAGAAACGGAGTCACCTTTGCCCTAATCTTTTTTTACAAAATTAATTCATCTTATTACATGAATTTACATTTTCTCAGTGGTTCCTTGAAAATATAATATGAAAACAAGACAGTCTCTTCGTTTCTTTATTTATTATTTAATATTATCACAATGATTTGAAAACTTTAGTCGCCATTATAAATAAATATATTTCTTTATGCTGATCGTAGATTCTGCTCATATTTCATTTACTGATTGAAAATGATCTTTTACTAAATTATGGCATTTTAAAATGTCAGTCAAGTTGTTGACTTTTGCTTGATATTTAGTTCCTTTACCCGCACCTTTGCCGTCCAAAATTTTGCATATCCTGAAAAAAATCATTTGTTAAAACTTATATTCACTCTAGAAACGTCACCATTTTCAAAAAAATATATAATAATGCTATTTTATAAACTTACATATCAATACTGCTGTTAACAATGCCTTTAATTAGTTTTTACAACATATTGAGAGAAAAAACTGCAAAATCAAGATTTTAGAAACTAAGGGTTGCCACACAAAAATAAAACAAAAACGTGGTGAATAAATTATCTTTGAAATATTCATAGGAATACATACTCAGGCGCTAGTTTTTGAATAGTTTTTTCATCCCCTTCCATCAACATACTGCCTCCTTGTTTTCCATCACCGACAGTAACAAATAAGAAAATTTTATTTCCTTCCAGGCCACGGCAGACCTGTCTGATGTAGTCAGAATCGCCATCTTTGCGGTGCAAACAAACAAATGGTGGAATAGGTTCTTGAGACTTTATTTTATCTGTTTCCAAAGTAGCGATATCTGTCAGCGTATTTTTAAGGCTTTTGTTGGCCAGTTTAAGAGCTTTTTGAAGTTTGTCTACAAGGTCAATGTGACGTCCAGGGTCATTCCTGCAAGAAGTAAAGTCAATATTAACTATTTTTTTGCCCAGCCGCTGAAGGCGATTTATCCTCTCATACTCAAAATATGAAGAATTAATTAGGATAACATTAAAAAACATATTTTTCAATGGATGCATAATTTTTTTTATTTTTTTTTTAACCTTTTAACTGCCAGCAGGTGATGTATGGCGGTACCTCGCACGCCACGAGTTTAATTGCATTTATATATATTTTTTAATTTATCGTTTTTGAAAATGTTTTAAAGTTTATTTGTTAAAACTTACCAAATAAATGAAGAGTGCGCCGATGACGATACGATTGTGCCGCCATTTATACATAATAACAATGTTAAAATGTTTATGACACATCAGGGTTGTCACAAATTGTCATAGAAAATACGCGAACTAAATATTATTTCAAAAATAATTGTTTATTTGAGTTTATTTGAGGAAGCCCGTAGTATAAACTGTGATAATATGACTGCCACCCCTGAATTTTGCGCCATCTTCATACTCGGAGACAGACTTATTTCAAATTACATTTCAAGTAGTAAAAACGAAAACTGTTTCAATTGTGAGTATAGGACGATATTCCCAATAGATGTCGTTGTGTGTTCGACACAGTTGTATGTTTAACATAATTGATTTACGTTAGTAAAATCCCGTTCAAAGCGTGCGTCCGAAGACGTCATTTTATGTATGATTGGCGTACCGTTCACGGAAATGTTCGCGCCTTAAGACGCTTGTGGCAGCCATCCGGTTAATATTCATTTAGGTATATTCTGAATATCCAATGATGCTTCCGTATGCATGGTGGTTTTGTGGAGTGTACTCTTGACTCTTGTTATCGAATTGAGCTGGGAAGGTAGCATTATATTATTTTCAATGGATTTGGCGGGAACTTTGTGGAAGTTCATTTTTAATATAAAATTAAGTTTGATAACTTTATTTATTCTACAACAAGTGGTATACAATAAAAATATTATGTGCAACATACTTCAACAAGACAGTAAGCCCTTGTTCCCTTTGTATTGAAGTTTGAAGGCTGGAAATAACCCTAGACCCAACCAAAAAGTGAAGGTTTGTTTTGTCTTTCTTCCCAGATTCAAACTTGATGAGTTTCATCACTTGAAGTTGGCTGGAAATTTAAGGTTTCAAATATACAAGATCGATCAATGTTGCAATTTTTTTTCAAATTAACAGGGACACCTTTCAATACTTGTGGTATTGACATCTATTCATTATTCATGAAAAAGAAATCTGATTACAGTTTAGAATTCACGTACCAGTTGATTAAGATATTACTCATAATACTATTTCTCCAACTGTCTGGAAATAAAATAGCATGGAAAACTATTTAATACTTTAAATAAAAATATATCTCTAGAACAGGCGTGGGGAACATGCGGCCTTTTGGCTACTCTGGTGCGGCCTTCTGGCCAATTCTGTAATTCTGAAAATTTTTGTAAATTCGTAAATTCCTGAGATTTTGGATTTAAAAATGCTGCCAATTTGGACAAATCAGTAAATTCTTGGGATTTTTAATGTCAAAATCCTTGGAAGACTAGGCTTTAGAAATTGGCATGAATTTTTTTTCCCACCAAAGATTCCCTAGTCAATGTTTACTGCGGCCTTATGTCGAATCAGAAAAATGAATGCGGCCTTTAGAGAAGAAAAGGTTTCCTACCCCTGCTCTAGAACAATACACTTAATTCTTTTTTTACACAATGTTGAAATAGCACGGTCCAGTACAATGAACAAATACTATATTTTGGCACAAATTATTTGTTCTAACTCGATTCCCAGACAAAAATAAACACAGAAGCGGACAACTGATTTCCTAATAACAGGAAATTCAATAAAAAACAAAAGATTAGATCATTCCTTCATTGCTTCATTAGATTCTAACACATTAGACATGTCTGACATTTCCGATTTATGCCCAGTCCCATATATAATCAAGAAGCAATGAATAGCATTATATTTTCTAAATTAAAATATAAATTATCAAAAATATTTTGTGCAATTTACTTATTGCGACTTTATAGTCACTCTTTTTACACAATTTTTTATACCACAATGTTTTTCCTTTTTCAAACACGGTTTTTTAAATTCAGGGAACCAACCTCTAGTTTTTCAATTCTATATTTTTTTTGTGGAGTGTATTTCCATTTAACAGATGTTCTCTTGGATGACAATTTAGAGCAGTGTTTCTCAACTTTTTTGGGCCAGTGGCCCCTTTATTTTTCTGTGGCCCCATACCATTGTTTTGTCTTCCCATAAAAATTCGAATTTCAAGGAATTTTATAATAATATAATACTGATTTGCCCAAATAACCAGTGTGGGACTTTTTTTTTTGACTCTTCCAATTATTTTAAATTCTAAATCCTGAAAATTTGCGGATTTGCAGAAATTTTTGGGATTTCGGAAAATTTGCCCGTGCCCCTTCTAAACTGTGCTGTGACTCCCCAAATAAAAAAAAACTCTTGTCTCCCTGGGGGGCCACAGGGCTCCCAGTTGAGAAACCTTGATTTAGAGCAATGGTTCCCAAACTTATTTCCCCCGTGGACCCCTAAGCCCAGTATTTTATCCTTCGTGGACCCCCTCCCCCAGGATGCATAATAGTGAAGTTTTCTAATTTTTTAAAATACAAATATGAGCACACTGTGATAGGGTTTTTTGTATAGTGGACAATTGTAAAAAAAAATGTTAATTTTTTATTCTTATCATTATTGAATTTTTTTAAATGAAAATGAACAAATCAAAACACAATCAAATTCTTACATAAAATAATAAAATCTGTTAATGAGAGGGATGAACCTGATGCTCCGATATCAATTGGTCAATATTTGGGTTCAAATTCGTAAGGTACAGTAGAAACTTGCGCATGAACGTAAAGGATGGTAGGGAATTAATAGTGGATGTGAAACGTAAAATTTGTCAAATATATTATGTTTAATAAATTTAAGAGATAGTTTACTTTGACCTATTTAAACCCGCATTATTTTGATTAAATTTGATTCCATTAATACCGGTCCGTGGACCCCCATTTTTTTTATTCCTGTCAGGGACCCCCTGGCAGTCCACACGGACCCCCGGGGGTCTGTACGGACCACTTTGGGAACCTATGATTTGGAGTATGCATTTGGTACAAAAAATAAATGTGTTTTGTACCTCAAATTGGTTACATGCGTACCACAGCATAAGTTTTTATCAACGCCATCAATTGATATGATTCGAACCAGACCAGTGACATCATCAGGTAATCCCCTTGTATGAGCCTGCAAGGAATTGTAAACAACATAACTGTTTATTCTTATTTTTTAACTTATCATATTATTGGAAGTAAACAACTACATACTACTTTGCTAAATTTATTTATTTCTACTGATATTGAACTTATCAATTCTTGCCCATATACTTCACTTTATATGTAAGATTGAAAAACAAATGTTTCACCAGCTTGAAAGGCATAACAATTCAGCACATTTTGTCTCCTGCGGACAGTTGTTTGCTTGGGAAATTTTATATCATAAATACTAGAATACTTATTTGTTTGGTGCGAGCAGCCCAGTGCTTTAACAGGTTGATTTAAAATAAAAAAAATCGTTGATTTAATATACTTACAGCATCCAGGCAGGGATCATCTTTATCGCATACAATTATTGACACAGGAATGGAATCTCTGATCAAGCTATTACATGTTTCCTCGACTTTTTTAATAATGTCTGAACTCAATGATTTACAGTCCAGTTCTACATACGACTCCTCTTCGCCTAGCCACCAAGAAGTTGTGACAACATTATGATCTCTCTCTAGAATAGCTGATAGAAGATGTTGACCTGTTAGATATGAAAGCACAATTTACAAATTAAATAAGATATATTTGTTAAACATCTAGAAGAGAAGTAGAAGGAAAGTCAGTAATCCCCATCACAGGACGAGTAAAACAGATATTACATCTAACAAATAGAGCAAAGATGGTGAAAAATATCAATTAATTACCACTGTGCTGTTGCATATGATCAAATCGACGAGGCCAGTCAACTTTTTGGTGAATCTCTACACCTTCTTTAATTTCATCAACAACGAAATGAAGAGCGTCTTTACCATTGCGAATCACTCGAAGAACTTGTTTGCCATCCATCCATCCTAAGTCGCATGGCTTAAAAATCATAATAACAGAAAATGTATTTTTATATGCCTAAAAGAACTTAATTGCCAATGGCATGCACTAAATTATTTCAAGGTTTGAACATCCCTAAGATGTGTTATTTGCTCGCCTCTATAAATTTTCTCTGATAAAAATATGTCTGAATAAAAATATATGGGAAAGTAATTTAAAGACCTAATTGAAATAAATGAATTTAGGTGACCAATTTTGTTGTTATAAGTAGTTGGGCTTCAAATTTTTTCAGTAATGAACTATTTTTTAATGAGGACCACCACTAGATTTCATATTTTTCAGAATGTAAGAAAAATTATCTAAAAGAGATTTTTATAAACTGCACTATGTCTCATTTAAAAGTAGTGGGTATGATAGCTAGAATTACAATCACCCTAACCCCATACTCTTGAAAATATATTTTGGGTATCAATGCAAATAAATTAATCCAGATTTAAATATTGGATCACACAGTAGATGTAAAAAATATCACTCTACCACAGCAAAACATATTATATTTATAAGAATCAGTCATTGGCCAGCAGTGAGTAAAAATACTTTCAAATGAAACTACCATAGTATCCAGAAGCATACAGGGCCAAGAAAAAATAAACAGCTTGACAAAAAATCGACTATCAACATTTATAAATTTAAAAAAAATAATCTTGAAATAAGGCCCAAATTACACCTACTATATAGATTTGAATGCAGAAGATCTCAGATACACTGATACAAATCAATGAACTTGCTGTCTTAAAAGGATTGAGTAGGGCTTGTCTGTTTTTAAAAACTGGTTTTGAGAAAAACGAAAAATAAGCCAACTGTAGTAATAACTCCAAGTTCATAGATAAAAAAAATAGTAAAAGTTATTTAAAAACAAAATAAGAGGAAATATTGGGGGCGGAGTTTTCACATTCTCGTTAAGAAACAGAACTAGATTTTCTTGTAAGAGAATCTCAATTAAATCAAATTTATTTATTTCAACAAAATACTTTACCTGTCCACCACCCTCAGGAAACAAAATAGTGTCTTCTAGAATGATATTAAATCCTTCTATTTTAGTTTTCTTTCCATTTATAAGAGAACTATAGTCTGCTTTCTTGCATGATTTTACAGTGCTTTTAAACTGTAATAAAGAAAAAACATATTTTTTTTTAAGTGGATATAAAAATGTATCAATCAGTAAATAATAAAAAGATTGATAAAGATAAGCTGTCATAATTCAAAATTGTAACTATCAAACGATTTATAAACCTCCTTCAAAAAGCTGTCCTCTTGACACTTGAAAACCATTATTGCCGGTTATATTGTCACACTAAAAACTATTCTAGGATATGCTAATTTCAGTTGAAATAATTGTCTTTTCGGTTTTAAAATAGTTTATAGACAATTTTACTAAGCACAGTAGGCAGACAAGAGGTTAGGTGCATCTAATATATGGATGGCACAAGTAAGTATACTATCTATGAGCAAGTATGAACAACTTCAGTTTCTAAACATAATAAGTTATCTCTGATAATAAGACAGTAACAAATTGACAGATCGGGCTATACCTACATTAAAAAACTGCTTCCCGATTTACAATGCGTAGGGATTCTATTTCAAAATAATTATTGTGATTTTTTTTATATTTGAGACATTTTAGCACAAAAACTTCCTTTTGTTACAATATACTAAAATCGTGAACAATAAATAGAACTTCAAAAAATATTTGGAAAAAAATATAGACTGAATAATAAATAAGTACAATGTGGTTGGTAATTTAACGTTTTTCTCACAATGCTTAATATTTCTATGTTTTAGATTTTGAAAGTCAATGAATTTTACTCGTAATTGTATAATTACTAACATTTACTAAAATTTACGCGAATTTTTTTTTTTTTTACATATTAACCATTATTTTCTTAAAAATATAATGAGGAACAGATACATATGTATTAAAGGTCTGCATGGGCCCGGGCCGGATTCAGGCGGGTGAGCGCAATTGAGATTTGGGCCCGGCCCGGCCCGGGTAAGGAATTTATTTCTTAGACTACGTTCGTGTCATAAGTCAACCATGCGGCAATATTATTCGTAACGAAAAGTTAATAGTCGAGATAATCGGTTCAAATTTGTTATGAATATCGTTCAAAACATTATAAGTTATTGTTTGATACGTATGACGCCATCGTATGTATATTTATTTCGGGACAACGAAGCTTAGAGCCCCATAAAATTGTGACCCAGTTGACGCCTAATCTGAAACAATGATTTCATTATTTAAGAATGACCAATAGGTACAATATTGTAATTATTGTTTGTTGTAAATATTACTCAGTATATGTATTTCATTAGTTTAAGACGGTTGACGTTCACTGTTCTAGAAATTGTTTAAAAAACAAATAGATTCGTTAAAAATGAGTTTCAACGTAATAAAGAAAAAGATTTTTTACATAACAATTTAAAGTAATAGAATCCATCACCGAAGTGGGCAAGCAACGTAACGTTTGATGAGTTTTGATTTTAATTCTTACTAGTTCTATAGAGAACCGTATATTGTTGTAAATTTATAAAAAACGGGTTTTCTTCGGTCGGGTCGGGTTTGACTAACAAGTGCGGTATTAGACTTGGGCCCGGGCCGGGTCAGGCCTGAGTCTTTTGGGCTCGGACCGGGTAATTTTGTAAAATTTTGGCCTATGCAGACCTCTAATATGTATGTATAAATTCATTTATTGTATTCACTTTTAATAACAAATAAATTACACACGTGATAGTACTGGTCAAAATTGATTTACAGTAAGTAAATTTGAATTTAAATTTGAAAACAATTAATTTTTTATTAAAGGAAATTATGTTCGAAGTATTCTTTGACCATTTTTATGCCTTTTTTATTATATTTCTTCACATAAACGATAAAAAATCGTAACATAGAGTTCTATTTTGAAATATTCAATGTGTACAAAAATATTTTTCGAAACGTAGAAGTGTCCATACAACTTCCACGTATTTCCACTTGGACTTTCACGGTGACTGTGTGGTGATCGTAGTTGGTTCGCTTTTTCACTAGTGTCAGTTTTCATTTGGCAGTCGACTTAATTCGAGACATAAATACGAATAGTTCAAAATGAAAAACTTTTTCCTATTATCCCTACTGGTGCTTCCAGCTTTAATCCTCACTTTTGACAGTGGTAAGTCACGTTTTAAGTTATTATTTTTAAAATAGGACGTTCCGTTAGCGGCATCTCAAAAATACGTGGCAAGCAGATGAATTTATTTTATACCGATGTATTACAGTTTTTATCACAGTATGGCATATCTTGTTATTGCGCGGTGTGTAAAGAATATACTTTAATTCTATTTTTATCTTTGTGTTTGTCCATATGTCAAAACTGATGTTAAAAAATGTATGAACTTAAATTGCTCGAAAATTGCATTCCACCTATGAAATTATACATCGTAATTTCCAAAGTTTCAATGAATAGGGCAGTCTGTTTGTAATTTTAAAATTCCCGTTGAGCTAAATCGGATCAACTTTATATTTGGCTTATGTTCCAATTTCGAATAACTGTTTCTCAATCTTACGTAAAATTGGCCCGTTTTTAAAAGTAACCACTTGTCTTTTTGTAAACTACTTAATTTTAGCCAATTTTGACTGAGAATTCTTTGTTGTTGTTGCCAAGTATATTTAGGGTGATTGACCTGTCTGAATTTATTTTAATTCTTATTAAAATTTATTACTTCTATCTGATTTTAGATAGGAAATTATTCGCGTACGCTGAGGAAGATGAATTAGAAGATGAAGTCGTTGACGTGGAAGGAGAAGAAGTTGCCGGAACCACTGAAGATCTGAATAATGAAGATGATGGAACGTTACGCGCCTCGCCTGATGCGGATGTTACAATTCTATTTACCAAGCCAGTCGCCAACTTTGTTGAATCACAACTAGGTAAGTTCCCTTGTGTAATGTTGAATACGATTTCAGTGACTGGTGGGTCTGGTACATCTTCAGAATGCTTCACAATAGTGGTACATTTTATTTTGTCATTTAATTGCCTATCGGATTCAGTAGATTGCGATACATGCACACAACTCTGCTCAGTATACCTGATTTTTCTGTAACTGTCTTATTACTTACAAAAAATGGCAATTGGATTAACAAAGGAAAACAAAAGATAATTAAAATATAAAACAGTTCTCATGGAAAAAAAATCATTGTTTATATTTCCATTTTCAGAATTACCCGCTGGTCGCGTTGTTGAATTCTTAGTTGGCTTCAGTAACAAAGGCAAAGAAGAATTCATCTTGGAAACATTAGAAGCATCTTTCCGTTACCCCGTTGATTTCACTTTCTACATCCAGAACTTCTCGGCGATCGCTTACCAGAGAGAAGTGAAACCTAATCATCAAGCTACGCTTTCGTACTCTTTCTTGCCATCGGAAGCTTTTGCTGGAAGACCTTTCGGCTTGAGCATCAATCTAAACTACAGAGATGCCAGTGGAAACAGTTTCATGGTATGTTTCATGATAAATAACTGATATCAAAAACTAATTGATGACTTACTAACATGTTTTATACTATTTTCTCTCTATGACATCATGATCAACATTTCCTCTAAGTTGCGCGCATGCTCTTCAGTCCGAGAACCCCTGCTTACTCCAATACAACTAACTATTCAAATAATAAATTTTAAAATAGTGATATCTCAAATAAACCAAAAAATATTGAAATTATTATTGTTAGGTCTCTCGGTCTCTAAATTTTCTGCGCAGCTACCTCTCTTAGAGGGAACATTGATGATGATAATTGGTTAGGAAATTTTAAAACATCACTAAAAGTGGTACAAAGCAATTTGATAATCCAGAGCTCTACTCCGAGCAGGTTCAATATAAAATATAGGTTTTTTTTCTATTCAATATTTGATACCTAGGGCACGGGTATTGGTGTTGTTTTTTTATGCCTGAGATTATCTTGGGTGACTTTCAATTTTGTTAACTTTATCTCGTGTTTTTTTTTTTTTTGAATATTTGGTGCAATGTCTAATAAAATACAATGCCAGATATTTTTTTATATTGATATCAACAATATTAAAATAACTCTGAATGTAGGAATACACTTTTTTTCGATATGAGAATTTAAAGTATATTTTTTGATCCAAACCATATTTAAAGTAATATTTATTTTTGAGAGAAAACAACTATTAATAATTATTAACAAGTGGCCATATGATCCACATAGGGAACGAGTATATTCAAAGAAAAAGTTTCTAAATTTACTTATTTTCAAAAAACTGCTACCTTCATTGCATTTATTTACGCTGCTAATCGTCTATGGATTCATTTTCAATAATAATGGTCGCAAAGTGTGTGTTAGCTATGTCACAGTTTTGAGTTCCTCGAGATGGCTCGAGTTGATGTTATTCTTAATACATCAATCTTTTTTAAATTGCTTATGAAACCTTGGTTTAATTTTACAGGAAGCTGTTTACAACCAGACCATATCAGTAACAGAAGCCAATGAAGGATTAGATGGAGAAACATTCTTCCTGTATCTGTTCTTGGGTGCTGGTCTGGTGCTCGCTTTAGTCGCAGGACAGCAGGGATTGGCTTCTCTGGCGCGTGGACGCTCTCCTCGCTCCGCTCCAAAGCATATCGAGACTGGAACTGCCAACTCAAATATTGACTATGAATGGTTGCCCAAAGAATTGTTGTCACAGATCAGTAAGTTATCACCTTTCCAGTGCTCAATTTAGGATGATTTTAATGACTGACAACATATCTGACATTCAAAATCTTGCTCGCAAAGGAAAGGCTCAATTTAAAATTATCAAAAAAATGCAATAAATTTTCTTTTAACAATTCTGATTATCAAACTGTGAAAAAAATATTTATGAGATTTTTGTGCAATTTTACTGATTTCGATTTTATTTTTGAAAATTTCAACTTTCTGATTATTCCTTCTCTATTTACGTTCCATTGGATTCTTTTTAACCAGTTCTATGGCACAGTGGTCAACGCTGTTGGTTTCCATAAAGCACCTCATGGGTTCGATTCCCAGTATAAACAGCATTTTTCAATTGATTTCTGTTCGAAAGCATGGATGTTTGTGATGTCTAAAAATTTCCACCTCCATTCCAATCTTAAATTAATAAGGTGTAGCGAGATTGATAAGCCAACCACTAGTCTTGTCTTTTCTATCCCTACTACTTGAAAAAAGAGTTTGAGTGACTGAGTAACTAACAGTTCTCGTAGAAAAACTCCTGTTGAGATACCTCCATTAGGAGCGGAAAACTGATTAAAAAAAATAATCTTTTTTTGTCCGAATATAAATTCTTGTGTAGGTTGGTGAAAGCGCAATATCAAACACAAATAAAGCGGGAATACTCAAAAAAACTTTGTAATAGTAAAAATTCTCCTTTCACACACAACCATAAGTCATCGAAATGTTTATATACTTCTTATTTATAATGTGTTAATTCTCCTTTCAGAAAAATCACCGAAGGTTCCCAAGTCACCCAAAGCACCAAAGTCACCGAAACAGCAAACATCACCGAAGCAGAGAAAAGTAAAAAAAGCTGGTTCTGACGATTGAACAAGACTTATGTGCCGACACGGTGATCGGCTTCCCAGCGGCATTTCGGAAGCTGTCACCACCGGAAAGTGTTGCCTTACTTCAAATATTTCAAAACTTATTTATTTTTATTAAATTGTGATAAATAGACCATCAACAGATGTTTTCTGCCAGCGAGCCCGGCGGGAACGAGATTTTTTCACCGAGTGAGTGAATCCGTAAATGAATTATTAGTTGTGTGAAAGAGAGAAAGACATAGTGTTGATTTATACTCGGAATTAATGTACTACGGTTGTCAGTTAGTTTGAAGTAAAGTGATATCTTCTGAGGCAATATAGTTTTAGGTGTTATATTTGTAAGATGCCTTTTACTCAGTTCTGATGTAATTTTTTTTTTCATATTCGATCATTGCTCATGTGCATTTTGCAAATAATAAACCATTTTTTTCTAAGAAAAAAGAAATCTGTGTATCATTTATCCACGCCTGTTAACCGTTTTTCTATATTCCAGTATGTTAGGCGTTTCTTTGACTAATACACGCAACTACATAACATCTTTTCATTGTAAAAATGGGTATCATTAATCTACCATAATAACTTCTGTCTGCAGCAGAGTAACAAGCGGTCCTTGTACAAAAACTTCTGTTTAGATATACTCCATATTGGGAGCGGACATGGTAAAAAAATTATAACTTGGCCAGTGGCAGAAGTCAAAACTACAATAGTCAATTTGGGGATATTTACTGTGAAACCTAAACCGATCAGTGCTATGAGAGTTATTTTTATTCATACTGTGGAAATAAACACAATAAATATTTTGAAAACAATTTGTGGGAACGTGCGAGGGAGGTTATTCTAAAAGTTGGACTGTTATGTAAAGACAGCAAGTCTCAAAAAAGATAATAATTCCTATCAATAATACTACAGACAATTACTACTGACACTCTGATTGGGCAACTTTTAAGGGTCGATCTGTACACATACTAAACTATGGCAGCATATATTAACCTGCTCACAAATGTTGCAAAAAAAAAAATTTGGGGATGTTTGCCAAAATGAAATGATTTGAATGGGTACTTACTAATCAATCGCTCAGTGACCAAAAATATTAATTCAAAAATATTTTTGCTCTTGTTTAAAAGTGATTAACTTTTCCGGTTCTAAGCTCAAGAAATGCGACCCCAATACCCACATTTTCTTAACCTTCGAGTACCTATATCTTGAAAAATCACACGGGTTCCGGAGCGGGGTACAATTGTACCCCCTAGGATTTTTCTCATTTAACGAAGTAAAAATTAAAATAATAAATGTCAGCAGTTCGAATGTTGATTTTGAGCATGCCCTGTCAAAATTAAGAGACAATTTGTCTTTTTGAATCATCCATATCATATTGCGTTGACGATACGTCAGGCGTATAGAAGCGGTAGAAATCCATCATGTCAATAGAATCGGCGAGAGCGCACTGGCTCACTGGCCGACGGGCATGCGCACCGATAAGGTTACGATTCACGCATGCGTCGTTCTCCCGGCGCGGGCGCAGGGTACGCTGACATCAGGTGTGTGGAGTTTGCGCTCGGCACACGCACACACTCAAACGCAACGTGTATATGTGACCCAAATACCATTTGTTAACGAAAAACGTGAATATCTATTTTATTTTCTACAATTTTTCAGATTTTTTTTTGCATTGTATTCAGTAGGATATGTTTGTAGATTACAATAAATATCAGCTAGATATTACCGATATTTAACAAATGGTTGGTAAAATAAGAATTTAGGGGAACAATTGCACCCCGCTCCGGAACGCGAAGGTTAAATATCTATTTTAATATGGGTGATACAATGTTTATAATTAAGGTATTCTTATATCATAGTTTTGTGGACCTTTTGTAGTTTATATAAGTATGCGATAACGAGATAAGCGCCCGCTTATCAGCGATCGTTTGTAAGATAACTGCGCTGAATGCGTAAGTTGCAAATTTATATTTGTATTGTAATGACGTCTTTTTTACGCGCAACTTAAAATATGATTATTTATTAAAAAACCACGGATTTTTATAAAAAAAGTGTATGAGGAATGATGCAGAGAGATATTTTAAAGCCCTAAGACTATTTTTTTTTAAAATTCATAAGAATAAGGCCAATAATGAGGAAACCACTGGGGTCCCTAAACGACCCCCATCGGTAGAGAAGTATTTTTCTAGTCTCTGAGCCGTGAGAGTTAATAAAATTGCTGGTAATCAACTACACATCAATATTGATTTTAAATACAGATAAATAAAAGAAAACAGCCAGCGTTGAAACTATATTGCAACATAATATATTTAAAATTATTACACTTTACAAACAATCCTGTGTATACATACGTTCACACGAGACTGATGAAACAAAACCCTTTATAGTGGTATATTTACATACCATTTACGCACCGACATTTCAAATCCAAATTTACCAAAACCATAACAATATGGATTATATATAAACAGTCATAGATTGAATTACTCTGAGATACAGAACAATTAATATCATTATTCAATAAGTCATAATAAATACCTATGATTAATTTATGATGATTTTATTTAAAAATTAATTGTGTTCAGCAGAGAAATGTTGGTAAAATTATCAAATAAGTTTAATGGTAACGTGGTTCTAATGTTTAATGGTAAAACATGTAATTTTTTACAATTGCCAATTATATAAAGTTAACCTTTTGCACGATAGTTAATAATGCAGATAATTTCACATGGATATAAGACCTGTTAAATCATAAATTTTTCTGTTACTTAAATTGTTCCTTGATGTATTGTTTTGGTGGATTGATAGTTATTTTTTTAACCATTTCATAATCAATCATTTGTAGTTTTTCTCATAAATTTTTAGATAAAGCATTTTATTCATTTTGAAATCAGTCATCCGGTGAAAATGCTCGTCATGAATGAAATCAATTCTGATCGTACAAAAAAATGTGGAATTGCTACAAGAGTGTTTTGGCAACAATTTTTTTTTTGGACACATGTTCATCATGTTTCCACATTTAACGTGTATTTTCTGCGATTACCTCAATGACAAAAGATCAAGAATCCAAGGAATACTAAGTGTGCATTTTAGTACCACACAAAAAAAATCAATTGATACTATAGCCGCATTAAGCTTACGGAAACAATTCAAAAGAGATTTTATACCTTAATAATTCAGTGGATATTCTTTTGAAAAGTAAGTACTGGAATGATAGAAAAACTTTGGTCATCTTTGAGAACAGCGTCGTGAAGCATTTGACGTTTAGTGTCAGTGTCGATTAAAAAAACAGAAATGAATATATTTTACCTTCCTTACGTACACATGGCATAGTAAATATTATACTCAGCCTGTACTTAAGGTATTCCCCCTTCAACATTCCGGGATAAATTTACACACACATACATACGCGCACGATGTATGCTATGCATACATTCTGAGTTGTGTATAGAGGCTAAGGGGAATACTGTAGATTTTTCAAACAATACCTACTTCCCATCGCTCGCGTTCGAATGTCGAGACGCGAGGTTGAAAGTTTCAGTTGACCCGTTTCATTCAACGGAAGTCCTGGTGACGTTCTGGAATATACACGCATTCGTTTGTGGTTCACCGAAACAACTTTGTGGATCCAAATGATAGTGAATTGCATACCCAAAACGTTCAAAATATGTGGATGTGAGCGAAACGTAAACTGAAACGCCAATTCGGCACAAGTGACGCATTATTCACATCATATTTGGACGAATTTGTGTTTCGAAATTCGTTTCGTTCCTCTGACATTGTGTTCTGAGTATTTCTGACAGTAATCAGGGATCATTACGCTTTTTAGGTATCTATAATTAATTCAAAAAATTAAATCACAAACGATTTCTGTTTTTGTGTTGGCGGCACTGACACAACGGCCATTTTAGATTAAACGTCAAATGCTTCATGACGCTGTTCTTAAAGATAACCTGTTTTTTGAATACACTAACTAAATTTGCAACAGTTTTGGTTTGCATTATATAAAATTAAAGAATAATTAACAATTCAAAATTTTATGTTAAAAGTGGTTTTAAGCGCACATTTTCATCAGTTGATCTATTTGTGAATTAATATTGCCGTTGGTCCAATCTAGTGTAATATCATCAAGGTGGTTGTCGTAATCCACGAGTGATTTGTACGCTGCATTTCTTAGAAGCCTGGACACGCATGCTGACGTATCGTCACCTATGAATTCAAATCAATAACATATTTAAAACTGGTGATGATAGTACATTCTAATTTTATATCCAATCGCATAGTCGACTGCAATATTTAAAATATAGAACCTGCATAATATGGGACTATTAACAAAAATAAATAATATTTTATGTATGAAATTTAATTATACAGATAAAAAAACGTACTATATCAATTATTGAGCCCTCGAGAGGTGAAGTGAGTCAACGGGTAAAATGGTAAAACTTTTCTATTTGACTTTTAAGTGCAATCACGTCTTTACTTGGTGTTTTGGGCTAAATTATTACTAATAGATATAGAGAAAAGATACAATCATTGGTTGTCTGCAAATTCTTCTCAGGGGGTGGCCATTGCCATCCACCTGGATCCGACAGAAAACATAATGCCATTTTAGAAAATGGGGCATAGAATGATTAAATTATAGCCTTTAATTACACATAAAAAATTACATATGTGTGAAGAACCCTAAATTACTCACCAACTATGACATGCTTGGGGTCTTTCATCTTCCATTTGTTATCATTAAACTGTGCCACTTTTAGCGCCGTTGCGTCTAAGTCTAATGAGAATGAACGGTTGTCAAACTGAAAACAAAAAGAAATATTCAATTCAAAGCTGTCATTGTTTGCAAAGTTTGCATCATGATGAAACTTTGCCAGCCTATTTTAGAACATATGGGTTAAAGCAGGGTTTCTCAACGGTGGGCCATGTGGCCCCCCAGGGGGACACAGCGTGTTCTAAGGGGGCCACAGAGATTTATTTTTGTTTTGGGAAGCCACAGGTACTCATAAAACGATACAGAGAAGAGCATAATGGCGGACGTCGCGCAGCTATTTTTTGTAAATCCTTAAATAAAATAAATTACTGGCATTCTAGATTCAAAAATCTCGGAAGAGCTATAAAAAAGGTGGCTTTTTAAAATTATAATTTTCATGGGAAGACAAAACAATGGTATGGGGGCCACAGAAAAATAAAGACACTCAAAGGGGGCCATGATCCCAAAAAGGTTGAGAAACACTGGGTTAAAGTGTTCTTTGGCAATATGCTTATTATTATAAGTAAAAAATATTAAAGATTTTTTGATTGAAATTCCACCAAGCACCTTCAGTCGAAATCTTAAATTTAAAAGTAAAAAATATATTAAATTACATTGCAAAATAAAAAAAACTAGGATTTCTCGATTTCAAACAGAAATCTTCACATTATACAATGTCGAACATTTGCACCGATCAAAGCGCACCTGCAACCATCATTGAGAGAATACATCCGCAAGTGTATTACAAGTCTTCGTGTTAGTTATTAACTAAAAATAAGTTGATGTCCAATTTTGAGGCAACAATGAATGGTCACCTTGCGATTGTTATCACACAACTAACAGACACCTTGAAATTGATGTTTGAGAACATATTAAAAAAGGGCAGTATTTAATGCTATTTTTATATTTTGACATCAGTTGAGTAACACCCCAACTGAATATGGAGGTGCACTGACAACTGTTGTATTATTCTTCTTTCACTATTCAGCTTCTGAATAGGAGACTATTATAAATAAAAATGAAGGTTTTATCAAAAACAAGGAAACATCATGATGTTTACCACAACGAAGAGGGCTGCAGGGAACAATTCTGCAATTTTATCTGCAATCCGAGCCCCTGGTGCTTTTTCTAAAGAGTTCTCTTTGAAGTTATCACTTGCTGCATAGTAACCAACGACAGTAAGGCCAGCTGCATCAGCAAGAGAATCAATCTGTAATATATAAGAAAAAATAAAACAATTCTTGCTATTTTCTTAAGCTTAAAATTTTTATTTTTTGTTCAATCTGCTTTGTTTTTTGTAGTATAATTAATATGTATACCTATCTTATTTAATAATAATATACAAAAAAAGGTGAAAATTTATGGTGTCTCACTTTAAGTTTCAAATAACATGGAAATAGACATTTTCAACATCAATGTTTAATTAGTGGTGTAGCTGGCGTACACACATTGCAGTTAGACCACTAAATATAGGTAGAAGATATTTAATCATCCAAAAGATGAGCTGTGCTATGGTAGGCAGGCGTTCAGTTATATTTTTTTTTTAAATGTAGTCTTGGTCGAGTAGTCAACTAGAGCTTCCACTGTTAACAATTCAGGTAAAGTGATCAAGAACAAATTTCATATTCCGACTTACCTGCGACAAGGCAATTTCCACCATTGGAGTGACATGCAAACACTGATGGAATAATGGTATGGCATCGACGACAGTGATTTTGTGGTTTTTTAAACTTTCCTTTGATCTGTCACTTTCAGCCAATAAGACTCCATTTAGAGCACAGTGTGGATATTTGGCAGCGTGCATCATTATTTTAGCATAAGCTTTGCAGGTAAAAGTAACGTCGGTCATTTTAATGTCTGTTTAAGTCCTCTTAAATATATAAATAAATTAGAGTTCTGATCAAGTCATCAAAATTGAAACTGGGAAGTGGGAATCAAAATTGTAAATGTCAATTGACACTAAATCGCCGTGAGAGCCGAATTTTTTGGGTTCCCATTGTACAAAATTACTATTTGCTTTACGAATCAAACTTTGTTGATGAAAACCTCCGTGGTATTTTCAAAATGAAAATATTTTTGTATTAATTGATAATTCGATAATTTAAGATATTTTTTTATTCATTTTAATTAATAAAAGTTTTAAAACTTTTGTAAATCATCGAACTGTATTTTTTTAACTTAGCAATACTCAGTAATCATACTTGACATTTCAATCAAAACATGTCTCTTACCAGATAACTAGAAACTTTGAATATTAATTCAACGTATACTATCTGTAGATATCTATAACAATTCGATGTTAAAAATTAGAGAGAAATAATCATGAATATTCTCCCAAAGAAAAGGTATTCAAAAGTTACATAGTTGCAAAACAGCATTTACTTTAAAGTACAGTATAAACACATTAAATCAATGTATTTACTTGATCTAACATCAATTATTAAATTTGTAAATGTCATTTAATTGATATTTTTGTATAACTCTTTTCTGAGCTGGTTTATATCATTTAATCGTGGTGAGTTCCAGGGCATAAGTGTTCTTGGAGACTACAACATATAAAAAATATTGTAAGGCTAAATTAATGTCAATGGGCATAGCATATTAAAACCATTACAATAAAAATGCTAAAGAATAAAGTTAAAATCAATCCTTAGGTTGTTTGTTGATGTGTGATTCATTTTTCTTGTTTCTAGATGGCATGTTCGAACGAAAGACAATATTGCTCGTGTCAGGCGAGACGAAGCCAAAGCTGCAGAAGAGGAAAAAGAAACACAAAGAAGAGTACACAAGGCAGATCAAGAGGCACGGTTGAATGTCTTAAGAAAGAAGGCTCGAGAAAACTATCATGATGATGAACCTGAAACAAAAGAAGAGCCCCCCACTAAACAAAACACACAGCCGGAAACATTAAATACCGAGCAGGAGATTGAGGATCGGTTGTCAACAAAAACACACGTGAACTTTTTCTCCGACATTGAACAAGGAATTGTCGACCATTCAAAACCTAACAAAGGACACGAGGAAGATATTAAAAATGACAAAGAAAAGTATGAGAAGCAAATAGGTTATTTAACATATTTAGGACAAGATACTAATGAAGCGTTGGGTAAAAAAAATTGGTATGACGTTTTGCCAGAGCGAATAACAGGAAAAGGAAGATCGGCAAATGTGAAAGAGACCTATGATAGACTTGTTATTAAAGATATTGAAGGCAATGTTAAACCACAAGAGCATGAAGAAGTAGTGTCTAAATGGAAAGTAAGCAACGATCCCATAAACATTATCAAACGGCAGCTAAATATTCCAGATAATTCTGAGGAAACCAATGCCAGTGTATCAAGAAAACGCAAACATGATTGCTTAGAAGAATATCAACCGATTATGGGACACAAAACAAAGAAACACCGAAAAAAAAAGTCACACAAAAAAGACAAGAAGAAATCTAAAAAGAGTAAACATAAACGTACAGAAGCATCAGATACAAGCAGTGATAGTGAACCATCTCAAGATGAGAAGAAAATTAAACTTGAGATTTTAAGAAAGGAACGGTTAAGAAGAGAACTAGAAGAAAAATCTAAAGCCGAAAGTCTAATAGCCCGGCTCTCTGGTAAAATAGAGTCACCTCCTAAGGAGAAACCTAAAGCACCTTCGGTTAAGCAGAAATATAATTCTCAATTCAATCCAGTACTAGCTAAGCAAAATTATGAAAAGAAGCGATTCAATTGATGAAACTATAATAAATAAATTGATGATATAATTTCTTACAAATAAAACCAGCATTCTCTGCAAATATCTGTAACGGTTTTCATAAACTTGTGTAAAGTGTTATGATTTTGCATCAAAATATACTTATTGAATAAATTACATTTGATGTTGACCAATGTCAACCATTTTATCAAATCACAAATCTCTAGTCTCCAAAGGAATGTTATTTATGCGTGAATATTATGACCACATATTCTAGATTTGGTTTTATAGTCCTTAAAATATTATATATATATCATTCCTATATTTACTGTTGTACTTCTTGCTGTTGTAACGTAACTAAATATTTGAAAACAAAATGTGGTTTAGCGGTGTGTGTTTTTGTTATAACATTCATATTTCCCAATTTTTCTCAAACAATTGAATATGTAAAAGTACAGCAGATTATCTTTCCAAACTGAAAAATAAATTTGTTTCTATGGCAAATCTAAGCTGTTTATTCCTCTTTAAATTTCCATTTCTAAAATTCATCACTTGGGCTTATCCCCTCCTGATACATATTATAATTGCAGTTGCTTTCTTCAAGGGCTTTACTAAACACCAGTGGTCGGAAACCTACTACCCGCTTGAAATTAAATTAGCCACTACAAAATTTTGAGTCACCCGCCAAGAATATATGATATGTTATTGACAGACAAATAATTTTCAAGATCTTCGCCAGAATCTTGAAAATAGAGAACACAATCACATGAATTTTATATCATCATATTGGGGGTCAATATCACAAAAATTTTCATGCTTAAAAAAATGCTCTTTTGTCAGCATTTAGTTCAAAATATTCTTTTGGGCAATCATTTTCTCAAATGAAATATGTCAAAATAGATCAACTCAAGAAAATTTTGATTCCTTAGTGTTGATTATATATATTGCCAAATATTGTTTATAATATATCTTTTAATAACAAAAAAAAAATTAGGGCCCTTTGATAACTTTTGCATATAAACCCAGATTTCCTAACTACGCCACTGATCGAAAGATTCATCAATCCTGCAACCTATTAATATTATTACAATGCTTACGAGATTTGAAATATTTCAATTATCGTGAAAATTTTTACTAAAATTAATGATTTCTATACATTCAATGCCTAGTTTTGGCTAATTTTCAATACCGAAATACCAGTATTTCTGTATTTTCGTAATTGGTATTTCGATGTTGGAAAAACACTATGAATAATCACCGAGATCCCGGTATCACTAATACGTGTATTCCGATCTTCAGTACATTACCTATCAATTTATTCGAAATCCTCTTTAGGGTGGGGTAAAAAAGGTAAAAAGATTTATTTTTTATATTTTATTCTGAAAATTTAATCCAACATCAAATGAGATAAATTTACAAGATTTTTTTAAACAATTATAGTTCAATTTTAAAGTTATCACTGTCAATACTTGGTGAAAAGGCATTATATTCAAAAAGTAAAATACTCATTTGTACTAATTCCCACTTTTATTTGTAAGATCAGCACCGGTTTTGCTAGTGACGAGCAATATCAACTGATGAATGAAATCGATCCTGATCTTATTAAATAAAAGTGGGAATTAGTACACATGAGTCTTTTATTTTTTGAATACAATTATAGCTAATAAAGTACTAAAATAGCTACGGTGATTTTTAGATCATTGTTGAATATGGTTGGTATAATTCTTGAGTCACTTAATTTTTTTAATGCAACTTCAGCACCAGTGGCGGATTAAGCACATGGGAAGCCCCAGGCGCAGTAAAATTTGGAGGCACTGTTTTTAAGATATCATAAGAACGTCAGAAAATTCCAAGTAAAATAACAGCTATTTTTCTCAAGGGTAGTGTCAGTCTAAACAGACAAAGACCTCCCGTTATACGCATGGGAACTACGACGGTTAAAGTTTCTGAAAAAGTCACTTACCTTGGTCTTATTCTAGACGACAGACTTTCTTTTTCATACCATGTCAAGACATCAGTGAGCAAGGCTACTTCTGCCTTCTATTCAATCTCACGCCTAGCAGGTAAAAATTGGGGCTTAAGATCTAGTGCCCTTAAAATCGCTTACAATGCCATATACATGGGAATTGCTAGCTACGCCGCTAGCACATGGTACAAACGATGCACCGTTCTTTCGATACAGAAAATCCTTCTAAGTGGACTACGCAGTGCGTTGATAGCCTTAACCAAAGCATACAGATCCTCGTCTATGGATGCATTGCCGGTCTTGGCTGGTATACTTCCGTTAGACCTGCACATTCAAGTTAGAGGCGCAACAGTAATGCTGTACAAAGGTGTTGAGTCCCAGGTGGGAGAAATTCAGTTACTGCTTCCTCCTCGACCAGACCCTTACAATTCTAAAGCTCATAGAATTGCGGCGCGCAGTGTGGCGATAGAAGCTGCAATGAAAGTTTGGCAGGCTCGATGGGAGAAATCTTCTAAGGGGAGGCAAACTTTTAAATTCTTTCCGAATGTTAAATGGTGAATGGAGATAACCAAAGTCTTGACTCCTAACTTCTGGACCAGCCAATTCATAGCGGTTACTTCGCTGCCAAGCTTTTCCAGCTTGGCCGGTTAGTAAATAGTCCTAAATGTAAAAGCAGATATATGATTCAGGATGCTGATCACATCATCAGGGAATGTTCAGATTTAAATAACGAACGGGAAAAATTGCTCAAGACGATACGACTATCTGTCGGCTCCGTCGGTCATGCCGACTTGGTTGCATCTAAGGCAAATTATAGAGCATTTAAAGAATTCTCCGCGTCTTTTGGAAAAAGAGTTGAGTTAAATAGATAAAATCTAATATTTTCAACTGCACTTAATTATTTATGAAATTTTAATTTCTGTACACTGTAGTGCATGCAACCAAGTCTTGAAGAATTTCTTCTCGGGACATTTCTGGCAAAATTTTTGAACACAACTAACGTTGTTACGCTACGGAATACACCCTATACGATGAGTGTGAAGCCAAAGCGGGTGGTAGTGGGTACAACGTTGAGTACCCTAGGGAATTTAAAAAAGTAAAATAACAAAAACTTTTTTTGAAGGAGACAGCGACTCCCGCTTTAAAAATCGACTACATATTTAGCATTAACAAATGATCCGAATCCAATTTAACAAAGATGCAAAAATTCTACGTATTTTAATATTTTCTAAAATGCATAGCTTTTTGTAATTTAACTTACAAAATGGCTGTGGAGTCATCCGTTTTTCCACGACTCTACAGCCCTGATTAGTTATTGCTATGCATATAGTTTTAAAAATCAAATATGGCGTTTATGTGGATTTGCACTAATATGATCATTAATATAAAGGCGCCGACATTTATAGAGACCATAAACTACTTATCGGAAAAATCCACCTGAAGCTAAGTTGCATAGTAAAACCACCAGAGCAGAAAATTTTTTTAGAATCATATTATCAAACTGAAATTCAAAATTGCAGCAAGGGAAGGAATATAACGCGTCTCCATGCAGCCTACATCTGAATCCGATCGCATTGAGGCAGAATGGTGCGATATCAAACGTGACATTGCACGGGAAAACATGGAAGTACTGGTCAAAAAAGAAAGAATAATAAATAAATAAATTAATTAACTTGTACTTAACCTGCCACGGGTATGGCATCATAATATTTATGCTATTATGTATACACAGGACTATGTATTACCCTGTAACGCGGCGGAACGGCGTTCCGGCACCTTTTTTTCTCAAAATTTTATACAGACAATATTTTTTTTTTCGCTTCCCAATCCTTTATTTTATAAAGACACATTTTAGAGGGTAAATAAATGTTTTTAACTGTTCACGCCTCCCTTTGCAATCCGAGCTTAACTTAATCAATGTATATCTTAACAGGGCTTTTTTTACCTTGTAACGCGGCGGAACGGCGTTCCGTCACCTTTTTTTCTCGAAATTTTAATAAATGTTCATAAAATTTTATTTTTTCTATTTTAAAACTTTCGTTTCTTTTCTTGGAAGCCATTGACTGTTAATCCCTTTTGAATATATAGGGTATCATAGGACCCATAAATTAATGTCATGCAAAAGATTATCAGGTTTCTTGGAAAGGGCTTGTTGTACATTAATTCTATCAAAATGATATTCGAATGTATAATAAATAATAAACCTTCTTAGAAAATGCTCGAAAAAAGTGCGTTCAGGCACCTTTTTTTTTCAAAAAAAAGCACTGTGTGTACACAAATATAATTTAAAAAGGTCCAAGCATATGACGTATAAATATGTTTTTTTTTTGCTGTCGATTATTAGCTAAATAAATATTAATGTTAAAAATAGTCGACATCTTACAATTAATCATTGAAAAAATATACGAATATTCATTTAAAATTAATTCAACTTGAAAAAAGCTTGATTTGAAATTTTTAATTTCCCGCGTTAACATCTAGCCATTTGACATCTCAACTAAAAAATGTGAGATAGGTGGTGAAGTATCGGCTTACAAAAGTGTTTTATGAATGTTTTTTCGTTAAATCAAGGTATTAATTATTTTAAATTGACTATATATACATATTTACCACGTCTTGCATCGGCTTAATGTCAAGCTTTTAATTTATAATATCAGTATTACATTTGCATTGCTTGAGGTTAATTTAACCTCGAAGCTGTCATCTGCTGTCATCTGAAGCCTTAATGGTCGATTTAAAATGATATGTTCCAGACTGAAGGAGTGTTTAACCACTTATAATGATATATAAACAATTAAATCGAGAAAATATCAACTTGTTATATTTTCAAAATATAAAATAGTTGATGGAGATGCCTAAAGCAAGTTACTGTTCAAGAGCTCGATCAATAAGAAATAATATAAAATAGAAAGCAAATGGAACATAAAGCATCCTGCACGAAAGCTTTTCCCGCCACTTTCGTTTTTATAGAAAAAATAAGCATTTTTGAAAAATATACATAAACGTCTTTTCAAGTATGGTCTGTTAACCTGCGAAATATGTACATATATGACATTATAGAAGCTAATGTATTTTGCTGAGTTTCACGCTTGTTATTCAAAAATAAAAAATTCAAAATTTTATCAAGTAAAATGAATCTAAATACACTATGATGGGTCACTGTTTTTTCCTTTGATTTTCTCCTCAAACATAATTTAAATGTAGATAAACATTTTTCTCATCCATGCTTGTTCCTAATATGGACTGTATGTAATTTTGATGAAAACCTGGTAGTACAGCACACCACATTAGTAGCATCTAAATAATGTTATTTTATGAGAATTGGTTATTATTCAGTCACTTAGCCTTTCGTTTTTGTAGCTTGTAAGGATATGAGCATAGGACTAGTTTTAAGCTCACCTCTCTCTCTCTCTCTTGACCATCACGTTTTTAAGATCAGATGAGTGGGGGAGAGAGTATAAACATGTCACGCATAAATATATAACTAAAATTGATAACTTTGTTAGTCCACTCATTGTGTTATAAATTGTGATAGGTGTTTCGCCTCTTTAAGAAACATCTTGAGACTTATCTTTCACAAAGTTAACGCGGAATTAATAAAAAAAATACCACATTCATGCCTTTCAATGCAAATCTACAAATAGATTGAGAAGTAAATTACTGTACTGTGGTTTAGTCCAATTGTTAGAAAATCTGAGCACAGATATTACTTCTCTGAAACAAAACTTGGTACCCTGTAATTGAATATTTAGTGTAAAATAATGTAGCATGTTCAACATTCTACAGTTTACAGATTATAAAATATCTTTGAGTGTTTATATTGTTGACAGAATGAGTGTAGACGGTCAAGAAGCGGGTGATAATTGCACTGGGCTGCAATTATTTGCAATAGAGCTTCCATCAGGAATTGCACTTGCTGAAGAAATACTGGAGGATACAGATGCCATATATGAAGACTATTCCCAAGCTACAAGTTTTAATTGTTCTTTAGGTAGAACACTTATTTGATTCATTGATTTATTTTAACTTCACCATGATACTTAATTGATTGAATAGACATTTACTAATGGTAAACTCCATTGTAATAAGCAAAGTATTTGGTTCTACTAAATCCATGAGATATAGTTGATATCTATATCGATTTCATTCCATTCTCAGAACTATCTATTTATCTTAGTGATCAGATCAACATTAATTCACCACAGCTTCACAAACATAATTGATTCTTCTATACTATGTATTAAAAAGACAGTATTTTATAGTTTTTGACACAACTATAACATAAGATATATTCTTTTTCACAAAATATTACTATCATTGTTATCATTATGTTATATTCTTAAATCTATTTCAAATCTGTACGATATGTATTAATAATATGTTTCTCGTGTATTTATTTTTGCAACAGACATGTCTTGGCTATTTTCTTTGCTGTTGTAATTTTTGTTTATAAATAAATACATATATTGTCCATCTCTTCAATTTTTGCATGCTTTGTCAGTAAACAAAATAACTGGTCAAACCTATTTTTGACAATAGTGTGATGTAATATTCAAAATAATTTTGATCGTAACTTTTTATACTCCTATACTATCCTGCAGAAGGAGGATTATACTTGGCTGTCAACAATGTAACTGAAAACGACCTGATCGATTTAACATTACCAGGAAAATTGTCATTACCCGAGTGCACACAAACACCACAAAATCCTACAAAATGCTCTGATAGCCTTCCAGATTCCAATGATGACATTAACCCAGATGCCAATGATAAGGTTTGTTTCATAAAATCTGTATTTTTTTTTACTGTTAATGCATTTATGAATTTTGTTTTTATCATAATATGACCTAAGATATTTATTCATGTAATACATGATTACAGATAATTTTAGTTACAAATGTATAGGTATCTCCCATTGGTAACCGAAATTTTGTGATCAAGGAGGGATTAAATGTATAACTATTTAAAATATGAAATAATACATCATTAATATTAAAATAGGAATTAACAAACGTCATGCATAAAATCAAAGTAATATAATTTTTCAATAACTTAAAACTAATCTTCATCTTTGTGTGCTTATTTTGTAAATTTTGATGATAACCATCAATTAATCTGATACAACTAAAATTTATATCGATGGCCTAGTTCCATAGAACGATAAGTCAAAAAATTGATGTTTTGAGTTATGTTACCCATTATATTGGAACGCCTTTCTTATATAACTTTACAAAAGTACAACTAGTTTTCTCCCAGTAGGCAGATGTTTACATAATGGAAATAAAATAGTAACTAGTAACTGCTACCATGAAACTCTCTACTAAATCAGTTATTTGTTTTAAAAGAAATATACATTAAGATAGCAAGGTGGTAGTTGTTGACAATTTGCTTTCTTCTCTTATGTGTAATTGCTTATAAATAGTTTGATTGATTTTTAGACTGAATCTTCTACTGGCGATGTACAGTATGAAGAGAATGAAGAAAATATTGCTTCTACAGAGAGCTATGTTGCTTTTGAATCAATTGACGAACACCATGATGTAACAGATATTGATGCGTATTGCTCAATTTTTGTCGACGACAGCGGTAATGAATACATCTTGGCACAGAACGATGAAGATGAAATTTACGAAGAAGTTTGTGTCACCGATGATACAATTGGTCCTTCAAATGTCTCTTTTAAACTCCTCCCGCAAAATGATTTTAAATTGGTAAATGAAATTAAAACCAAAAGAAAACAGAAAAATCCAAATTCATTAATCAAACCACAATTATTTGAGACAGAATCGAATTATGATGTGGAAAGAAACCCCCGTAACATAAATACAATTGGCCAAGTAGTGAAGGCCATTAAGTGTAAAGAATGTTCGTTTCTGACAGTGGATAATGCTGAACTTATCATTCATCATCAGCAATGTCACATGGATGAAGTGAGTGGTTTTATTATTATTTTGTGTATTTTTGATGCTTAGGGAATAGGGATTGGGGCCTGGCCCCAAAGTTTAAATAGGTTTTTATTTTTTCATTATACTGGTGTATTTACACAAAGCAACATCTGCTTCTTGATAAAAAAATACTATTACAGAATTTGTATCAATATACTTTTATAAAAATTTCGTTTTTTTTCTTAGCAAAAATTTAATTAGTCTTACACTAATCCGTTCCTCGCAGTCAAATTAGTATTTATGTTTACATGTCATTAGCAGTGAAGGGAATAAATCCTTATTCACTAATTTTTACCATTGATTATTTCAGTATCACTGACTTGTGTTTATTTAATTCCTTTTTGATTGATTGATATTTATACATCAAATTCTGGGGCCGGTGGAGCCGTGCTCCAATTTCCCTTTCATCTGGTGTATTTTCATGCTGCTTTTCCCGTGTAACGTCTTAGATTTGTTTCCTTTTATGGTTCAGATGGTAAAAGCTTTGCCCTAGAGTTCAGGCGGGTATGGGTTCAATTCCCAGTAAGGTGTAAGATTATGGATATTTTTCTCTCATTATTTTCTAATTTCAAAAATAATATACTGTAATGTAAAATATTCAATTTTTTAATATTTATTTAAAAAACAAAATGATTCACACTTTATCACTGAAATATTTGAAGAATGCATGCACATCCACGGATTTCGAAGATGTTGAAGTAATGACGGAGGAAAATTCAGATGAGGATGTCAAATATATGTGTGCACAATGCTCAGAGCCTCTGCCGTCTATTCAAGCATGTAGACAACACATGATTAGTGAACACAACTTTAGGCCAACTTATCCACCTCAGTAAGTATAAAAGCTGTAGAAATTATCCCTGTATTATTATTGTTTATTAATTCCCAAAAAAATGTTAGAATCAGTGCCATAGAGTCAGAGTTGTGGACTTAATGTGGTAATTTATACGCTGTTGGAGTCATCAAAAATCAGCAAACTGTCTCTTGTTTTATTTTATCAAAAACGTTGACAAAAATATGAATGTGAGTCATTAACAATCTGTAATGTATTAAAAATTGGCTTCTTTTTGCAGTTGATAGTGTAATTATGCCTATCTATGAGCATGGCAATAAGATTAAAAAATAATGTAGTATGTTGTTATCATGATGGTTTTTGTGAATCTCTAATCAATATATTAATAACTGCTATTTCATATTTTAGAACAGAAGGAGAAGATTCTATAGATTGCCCAGATGAAAACTTGACTGATGACAATTTAAATCCCGAGGAAAAATCTCCAGATCTACTTCCGGAAGTCTTAGAATATTGGCTTCAACCAAAGACATTTAGAGAAGTGAAAATAAGACTGTGTTCAGATAGGACGATAAAGTAAGAAAAAGTAAAATTTAAATTAAAAATAGGTACATACGAATATGATTTAAAATATTATTGTAATTTTGATTTTTTTTTTTGTGCAATTAAACAATGCATATTTGATTATTGTTAAAACAAAAACTTTTTCTCCACTATCATATTGGATATAAAATTGCAGGTTTCCAAAATATTTTTTTCTGAAAGTTGCTGCATACAAAACGATAAGTTAACTGCGTGGAAAATTAAAGTCTGTCCATGCTAACCCAACAAATGCGCGTCATAATTTGTCTTAATTCATTTTGTTTTGTATA
The DNA here is from genome assembly GCA_031772345.1 of Himalopsyche anomala. NCBI lineage: Eukaryota > Metazoa > Arthropoda > Insecta > Trichoptera > Rhyacophilidae > Himalopsyche > Himalopsyche anomala. Next base: position 22,737,570 of record CM062831.1, on the reverse strand, counting down.
AACAGCACTGATAAATTTTATTTTTTATCAATTGATAATGCACGTCAGAGCGAAGCCGGTCCTGATCTTGCTAAATAAAAATGGAGATTGTGTTTTTTTAACCCTTTCTTAACTAAGATGTGTAAATAGTACACATACCTTCTAATCATTTACATTTCTCTGTATATATAATAAATACTCAGCCTAAAATTCAGGTATTCCTCCCTTATACATTAACGCATAGAGTAATGCAATAATAGAAATATTGTAGTAGTGTTATATAATCGTCATGATTCACTCCCGTTTGCCTGATGTGTAATGGATACACAGCTCAGGAGCGCGTCCTTTTTTTTGCATAGTAGGGAAAGGGTTAATGTGATAAGATAAGACAAGGACAAAAGTTAAGAAAGTAACCGGCAGGAATCGCAAACATACAAACGAATAATATAAACTTACCTAAACCATTTTTTAAACCTTGACGAATATTTATTTTCTATTTAAAAAAAAAATGACGTTTTGAATTGTTTTAATCAAAAAGAAAATTGCGGGTGCACAGAAATCAGTCGGCGGGCGCCATGGAGTTTTTAATTAATGTTTATTAATTCCCATGCATTATTTTGAAATACATAGCATTGCAGGCACACAAACTAGTCCCACATAATATAATTCCTCACGAGATAACAATTTATTGTTTCTTTTTTATTTCACTAAAATTAATAATAACTCAATAGATAGCTTTTTCCAGAATAGGGATGACATTATGCATGAGTATATTTGTAGTAAAAAATACGTTCCCTGTTTCTTTTTATTCAGATGTTTAATGAACAAGTGCTTACACCGATTCAAATCCATTGAAGCAATGAAGTTACATCACTCGTGTCACACAGAGGGAACCCCTGTTCAACCATCTTCTTATCAGCGCTCACCGCAGAGAGCTCCTCCACCTCCGTTCACGTAATAAGCATTACGTGATTATTTTTTTTTAACACATGATTTTCTTTTTATTTGTTTAATAACTAACAAACAATTGGTATTGAAAGGAATTTACAAATAACAGTTAAAAATATGAATAAGTGACAATAAATTGACAGCTTGTTACACCCTATTAATTTAATTTTGTTTTGTATAAATTACACTGCAATATTTTATTCTCATATCAATGTTTTTATGGTAGAAACCGGTAGGTACTGATAATTAAAAAAGGAATTAGTACAAATGAGTATTTTATTTTTTGAAAACATTTTTTTAATAAGCAATTTCGTGCAACAAAGTTTTTTATAAGCGATTTCATTTGATCGAAAACTGCCAGAGATCCCAGTCTGGGTGCTTGCTTCAGGAGTCGTAATACGAGCCATTACAAAAAATATGATTATTACGTAATGATTATTGATATGTAACTACACTCAACAGTGGATAATCAATATTCTTTATTATTTTAGATGCTCTGTTTGCAACATGACTTTTAACAGTTGGCCTAGATGTTCACTGCATTTGTGGCGAGTCCACACATCTGACGTGGACTTAATGTGTTGTCCAATCTGTAGATCAGTTCGAACACACAGTGTAGGTAAGAAAAACACTATGCACATAGCATACACAATGAAGATATGGTTATCATTCCATTTATTCATATTACTGAGGTATATTTTAATTTCAGCAAAAATGGTTCACCATCTTTCACGCCATTCTCGAAATTTACGCGAGGACTATAAGAATTGTAATCGTTGTGATATTGGAAACTCTCCAAATGATAGTGACAAGGATACAGAAGAGCCTCCTCCATTGCCAACAATCACCAAACCTCCACGGTGGTATTCTCAAAGACGTTGTGAAATTTGTAAGAAGGTGATTAAAAAATTAGTTTTTTTGTTACAATAAGTTTTGCAAACTTTTACTGACATGCCCCATGTTGTAGTAATAAGGTTTGTTGATGCTCAAACAGTAGAAATGCTTTTTGCATGAAAATGTAAATAATGATATTTACAGTTTTTCTCGTTTGTGAGATGTCCATTAAAAGTAAAATAACGATAAGGTTTGACTTGTTATAACAATTGAAACATGAAAAATGCCATGTCATTAACATTTACTTTCTTTCAATATGAAACAATAATCATTGAACTATTATTATTGTCTGATTGATAAAAATATGCATGTCACATGAGCTATAGAAATTACTAGCCACTGCTTAGTTATAAAATACTAGCTGATTGTTAATTACTCTATGGCAATAAGACACCATTTTCTTATGATGATCTTAGTATCATTGATTGTGTTGAAAGATTTTTTTGTCCAATGGTTTCAAATTGAACAATAATTATCACTGCATTGATATCGACTTTTGCTTTATTACAGATCTATGCAAATTCCAAGAGTCTTAAGAAACATATACAGGCTGTCCACAACAAATTGAAACCATTCAAGTGCACTGTTTGCGGACATTCAGCAGCAAGTAAGCACATGCTTCAGGTGATTATGCCGAGGTCTTTTCTACTTAAAATCGCTCAGAAATCATATATATTGCTTTAGTAAGAAATGAAGCTATAAATATATTATTGAAAAGTGAAATATCTAAATAATTGTTTGATTCGTTTACCACCATCATATCTGATTTTATTTTTGACAGTTGCACACTCGTCAGCACACGGGAGAAAAACCATTTGGTTGCAATTTTTGTACGTACAGAACCGGAGACCATAACACATTGAGGAAACATCTCATGAAACACACTGGGGTAAAGATACCTTCAATTTTATTATTATGAACGTTTACGCTAGCATTTGTATAAATACCAACGGAACTAAATCAATATTAGACTTTCGAAGTAATTTAATAAATGGACTGTATTATTTTTTGGGAGGCCCCAGGATAAATATTTTTTTGAAATGCAGCCCTAGGTTGGACAGCCATGCTGTACCTCATACTTATATCCTTATTTTCTAAAAATAAATTGCAGAAGATATGGATGTCTGTCATGTTTGTATACCTCTAATCTGATCCTAAAGATAGGGGACAGATAGCGATCAGTCAACCACTTGTTGTTGTTCACATAACCCTTTTTCGACTACACCTTCTTTTCTTACCCCATCTAAAAAAAATTGAGACTGATTTAAAAAGTCTATTTCAAATGCTTACCATATTTTCAATCATTGTCATACATCTAGTGCAAAAGGATGGGATGGAAGACAGCTTGAATTTTTTACATGAAAAATCCATTGATTGAAATTTTTAAAAATGTTAATAGGAAAGACCCTACCGATGTCCACATTGTCCGTACGCTGCCATTCAGAGTGGCTCAATTCGAAGACATCTGCAGATCACTCATGCGGGTCAGACGCTTCCCCTGTGTTTACACCATAACAATTCTGTTCGCAAAAAACCCAAAACTCAAAAACTGAACCCAACTGTCAAGTGCTAATATTCATATCATCAGAATGATTTGAACGACCGCTGCATACTTTCTTCTTTGGCCATGTTCGCTCCCTATGTGGAGCATATGGCCGCCACGCGGCACCTCCATGTTTCCCTGTCTCCTGCCAATTGCTTTGCTTCCTCCCATGACATGCCAGCATCCCTCAGTTCCGCCGAGTACATCCTATGGATAGTACCCGACGGACGTCCGGGACGCCGGAATCCCACCGGTCGAAAGAAAAGGTAGGCAGGATTGAGGCTTTCCGGAGGCATCCGCAGCACGTGACCCAGCCAGTTCCAACGTCTCTCCATAACCACTGACGTGACAGGACGCTGTCTTGTACGCTCCCTTATCTCTGAATTCCTCACAAAATCAAACCACCTAACCCCCATTATCCGACGCAAGCATCTGTTCTCGAAGCTCAGTATACGGTTTTTCTGAGTCTTCGTCAGGTGCCATGATTTGCAACCGTAAAGCAGTACCGGCAGAATGCAAGCGTTGAATAAGTGGCATTTGGTTTTAATCGAGAAAAGCTGTGTGTCCCAGACAGTCCGCATTGAGCTGATTTTTTTCTCCAGTCATTCCTAAACGAATGGCTAGCTCTTTTTTTGTACTACCGTCTTCGGGGATAAGTACGCCGAGGTATCTGAAGCTGTCAACCCTCTCGATGATCTGTCCCGCGCTAGTAATGGTCCTATCAGAGTCATGACAGGTTTGGTTACACACCGCTGCATACAGAAAGAAACAAATAAGCATTTATAATTAAAAAAGAGTAGATCGTCGTACTCATGTGAATTTATTATTTGTCACCATTTTTAAAAATAAAGCAAATGTTTTGCTTGAGTTTATATTAAAAATACTCGCTAGTACTTGAAGTCAGGGATTGGAGTAGGAAGGCAGAGGAGGTGATTAATTGTGGCAACCAAAGTTCAACCTGGATTGTAACCCCAGAAGAGAAGAAAATATTAAAAGCAAAAATTAAATTGAAGTCTACGTCTAACTAGTTGAATCACAAATAATTCTACTCTTTGCCTTCTCTAAGATGAACAACACGTCACAGCCCTGCTTGTTCTGTCACGTGATCCTTTCCTTAGGAACAGTATTGGTTCGATATTAGTTCCAGAAACCACCACCACTAGGTCACGGTCAGAACAGCGCTGTAGCTTACTCGATGATAAATATTCAGTTCCGAGCAATAAAGATTATCAAATACCTCTGTGTAAATGGGTTTTAGGGTGTGAATATAACAAAATCTACCTTTCAACTAAAACTCCAAGTGAAACAAGATATTAATAAGGTTAAAGTGCTTTAGAAAAAACACAATATTCCTTTGTACTTCATTCCACTTTATTTAATATGTCAGGACCGGTTTCGCTCATTACGAGCATCGTCAACTGACACGTCAGTTGACGATGCTCGTAATGAGCGAAACCGGTCCTGACATATTAAATAAAGTGGAATGAAGTACAAAGGAATATTGTGTTTTTTCTAATATAATGCCTTTCCACCAAGTATTGACAGTGAACACCCTAAAAGTGATTAAAGTGCTTTGTTTGTTTCCAAAATTAAAGACAGTTGATCAACAATCAGAATTGGCAACTTGAGAAGCATTGTCAAAGAATCTTAATACACTAATGAAGTCGTGAAATAAAGAGTTAATATATTGTTCAGTTTCTCTCGGCATATCACCGACTAATTAATTCAAATCGAAATTTTCATGTCGTTGAAGAATGTAAATTTATTAAAATATTGTTTTTTGAGTTGCTTTTACAGAAAACTTTTATATTTATTTAATATCTACATAACATGCCTATTATAATAAATAAATTTGAAATGAAAAACACTAATTTTGTTTTCCACAATGTTTTTTATTGATTCGTAAGTTTTACATGGATTGTATAAATTATGCATATTATTTATAATTGATTTGTTTTTCTTACCTGATTCCGCTATCAACATTGTCGGCGTTTGACCGTTTGGCATATAACACGAGTGAACACAGCTATAAATCTATTACATTTATGTTGTACCAACATAAATAATCATTACGCTCACAATTTAAGTGTTGAGCGAGCATTACAGATTCGGTTTTATCATTGTCGGAAACTAATAAATTCAGAAGAGGCTCGCTGAACTTTATGAAATGAATATTTCTTACTCAATTTTGTTGAAAATACTGCTGAATTCTCAGTATATTGTGATTTAAGTTTTGTCTTAAGCCAATGTTTGTCAGCTGCTGATCAGCAAAAATTATGTATTCATTACACATGGTCAATGTTCCCACTAAGAACAGAGGTTTATGTGCGGTATAATTTGTCATATTTGATGAAAAAAAATAATAGTGTTTTTTTTTGTTGTCTTGGTTTCATAATAAAAAATATTATCTTTTGATTATTTAGAAATAAGTTTTTACAGTGTATTATAAAACATAAGAAATAGCAGAACTCATTCTGTTTTTTTTATTATAAAATAAAACCAAGCACAAATTAAGAAAATAAGCAGAATGGAACAAAAAATCAGTCGCTAATAAATTTATGAACATAATTTACAAAAAATCTAACATTTTACGTTGTTCCTTACAAGTAATACTTATATTATATACTTCACTAAGATCAATTTCTTGTTCTTACAAAAAATAATAATTTAATTCTAATTAAAATATCTAAATGTTGAATTTTTTTATTTATTGCGGTCAATTAAGGTGATTCCAATTTAAAAAAATATTATTTAAATAGTTGTATTTGAGTGCGCGCCAACCCGAAATGAGTGCGCGGGAGCTTTCAAACTGCTGCGCGACAGTTTAGAGGGAACGTTGTACATGGTATACTTTTTTATCATTGTTGCCAACGTCAACTGGAAAGTTATAATCCTTTTTAGGGGTATTGTAATGTTGTTATAGTGAAAAAAGCAAATTCATTATTATTCTCAAAGAACATCCTTTCTCAATTTTACAGCTATTAAAATTTTGATTGGATGTATTCTTCTCTTTCTTTCTTGTTAATTTCTCGTACCAGTAATGCTGATACAATAACTGTACTTGACACAGCAGCATAGTCTCGCAATCGTGGCTTGTAATTCACAACAGCTGCTACAATAAATGTAATACTTAAAAAAACATAAATGTCTACAACGGGCTGTGTTTGCAATGTTCCCAGCCAATAATAATTTATTAGATTGACGATACACAACTTTTTTTTATGTCAGGCAAATACTGACCACTGACATTATTTCAACATTTACACAAGCTAAACATATCACTTCACCTATTTCCTGTTACTCATTAATGTGTCTAACATCTTCTGAACGCTTGGATTTGATAAGATCGGCTGTTTGCTAGCGTTCGGTGTCGGTCCAGAGTTAGAAGTATTAGCGGAGGGATTCTGATTAGAGGAAGATGCGGTGCCGAGCAAACTTGCTATTCGCTGTCTCAAATCATCGGCTGGAGCCTTGGGCGGTTCTTGAGGTTTCGGCTCTGCGGCCTTTCCGTCCGTGTTGAGGATGCTCATTATCCGAAGCTGAAGATCTGACTGGGTTTTTGTTGTCAATTGACTGGGGTTCACATTGCCTAGTTCCAACTTCACCTGCTTCTCTCTGCACTCCTGCAAATTTGTCAAACATAACATTTTGCCATTAGTCAATCTTGATCAATGTTTTTTAACCACATTGAGACATTGAGTCATTCACGGTAATCAAATTAAAAAACTAAATTACACTAATTTTTGTCAGGTTTTTTGAGACCAATTAGAAAAAATAAGGAATACAAAGATATCAGAATGTATACATAGCCATTATGTATTTATTGCCAGTTATTTCATTTTATCGAAAAATTATTTCAATTGAATTGTAACAAACTAAGAAATTTATATTGAACGAATTTAAAATTTAAAATAAAATGTTTGGCATCACAGCTAATGCCAATGCACTAATATTTTGAAATTAGAAGATCGTACAAGATAAGTTCGGTGAGAATTTTTATGTCACTCAAGGAGAAGAGACATCATAAAAACTCATGTCTTAGATCTCAAATTAAAATTTGAAATTGACCTTACTGGGAGTTGAACCCAAACCCACTTAGGGCAAAGCTCTTACCAACTAGATCACAGAGGGTGACTGAACTGAAAAAAAAAATCATAACGCCGACGTATAGAAAAACCGTGTTACCATATTGACTGTGGAAAGGAAAAAGGACGTAACCCACACATATCAAATTTTACAGGAGGCGCAAAAAAACGTGTTTTGATGATTTTGGGACAAATGCAAATTATGAATTATACACAACATTGAAGTGCGCAGAGACTTCTAAACTGGTGTTTAATTGACATAATATAATATTAATTCATGAAATTGTCGAGGGAAAACCTTTATTTCAATCTTTTTTCTTGGTTTAAATTTTTTACAAGGTCATCTTTTTCAAACTTAAAAGCTAAATTTAGATACTAATTCAGCATTTGTAGCTTGCATCTTTTTGGTAGAACGTGTATCAAGTTTGATACATTGTGATTATCGAAAAAAACTGTGGGTTACGTCCTTTTTCCTTTCCATGTCGATATGGTTGAAATTATTTACTGTTAAAATAAATACTCCTTAAAAAATATCATTAAATACAAAACATGTGTGTTAGTCATAAAACGGGAGTGAATACAAACCTTAATATACTTCATCACCAGATCAAACTGAAGTACAGTTAGAGTTCCACCGGTTGACAGCTGCCTCAAAAGAGTAAGTTCTGTGTCATTGGAACCACCGTTACGCTGGTAGTTGTCAAAATTACGCATGACCAGCGTCACGGCATTTTCCAGTGGCATATTACGGTGCTCTAAAGAAACATTAAAATAAAATAAAGTAGATAGTAAAAAAAAAATGTGACTTAATCCGAAAGAGTGAAAATTAAGATGATTTTAGGAACCGCGTAAAAAATAGACAATTACTGTAGACTGTAGAACATTCATTATAAAAAAACAGTCATGTGATAAAATATCAAATACTAAATTGACCCATTTCTCGCCTGACCTATATTCAATTCTCTGTCCATTCTTGCACCTGCATTTTCGTGATTTACAATAATATAAGAATGCTTCAACATTTTTAATAATAAAAAAAATAAGTATTTGCATGTCTGTACTCTTCTTGCGTCTTACAGGTAAAAGACGGCATAATCATTTAACTTACCTTGCGGCAACCCATGCAGAATGTATAGAGTAAGTGACCAGTGCATTTCATTCTGTGGCAACACTAAAATGGCATAAAGACATCCACGAGATAATATATTTCCTAGCACTCTTCCTATAGGTACATCTTCATTCGGAAACAAAAGATCCACAGTGAGGCCGATTCGTTTCAACCGGTTTTCTATAATTTCAGCGTATTCACTGAAACAAAATATTAACAGTTATTTTATTCTATCCCAGCTTAATTATAAAAAAGGAGGATTAGAAAGGATATGACAGGACTAGTGGTTGGCTAATCACTCTCGCAGCACTGTTATTTTAGGATTTGAATGGTGGGAGGAAATTTTTAGATATCACTAACATCCATGCCTTCAAACAGAAATCGAAAAATTGATTAAAAATGAATGTGGATAGTGTATTAATATATATTGCTTCTTGAAGTAAAGTATATCTTGTTCCATTATTCTGAACATTGGATTTTGCGAAAAGTGTAGCAGCTACAAGGTATTTAAGTATTAGCATTAAAAACACTGGACTGAACAAAGGTTTTCCCCGTAGTTGGTTTAGTTAACCATTGTGTTATAAATATGTGTGTGAATATAAATGTCTATTAGAAAAACAGATTTTTTTACATCCTATGCAAATGAAATGCCATGAAAATCTTTCCAATCGAGAGGTTGCTGATAACTAGAATAGATTATCACTGAAAACCACATTAAATTTAAAATAACAGAAAAGTTATGTACATTACAGCAACTTACGTTAGCATCTTTGTTACAACAATAATTTCACAGTCATTTCTTTCAGTGACCGCCGGGTGGTATACTTCATTTGGAATGAATTTGTCATATCCCTGGTCGCCCCAGTCTCCTAGGAACAATATAAAAATTATTTTTAATTTATTATAATATAAACATTATATCCCAATTAGTAGGGATATAGTTCCAAACTCTACGCTATAGTGGCGTCGACTATATTTAAAATAATAACAGTCAAAAGTATCTATGAAGTAGTTTATCAAACTGTGAAGATTTCATGCAGTAATAGCAAGAAGATAATTCGAGATAATTTTTGATGTAAGATTTGTTTGAACTGTTGAAATAGAAATTGATATCTGAGTCAGTACATAAACTTCAGTGAAGAGGTAAAATTTATCTATATAGATTGAAGAACCTCTCTTATTTATCGGCGATCTATCTCTAAAGTTGTGCATAGGAAGCATTGGGCCACGGCCTCTGTCTCTCATAGGATAAGGATGCATGTTATTTCTGCTGTTCATGTCTTCTCCATAACCAACGTCATCATCCATATTCCCTGAATCCGATTTTCCAAGTTCTCCAGGTCTAGAACATAGAATTATTATTGATTAACACTCATGGACGACAAAGTTTAGTTGAATTTTTTTTATTAAACATCTTATGTTGAAATGCTCGATTATGAACTCTATTTTTACATTGGAAGTGGAAATAGTTAAGACATTCACACGTGGAAGGGCTTTTACGAGTCTGTTCGTTTTCAATAGGACATGGTGAACTCTTGCAGTGAATGCCATGTAATTTACCCTAGATGCAACCAAGTCAACGTGAACGACGGAGTTGACAGATCCGACTGATAATCTTATTGCCTTGAGAAATTTTTCCCATTGTTGTGCATGTCTTGACATTTCCAAAAGATGTGATTAGTATCATGAACAATATTGCTGCATTTACATATTGGACTATCTATTAACTTGGCAGGAAAATGAGGATAGTCAGGTATGAATTAGCTGATACAGGAACGCAAAAACAAAACTGCAATTAAAAAACGATTATAATAAGAATAATAGACTTGTTTACTTTGGTGCTTTTACAGCCGTCTGTATTGACAGAAGCCAACCGTTGAGGCTGATGTTCTTCGAGTCTTTCAAAGCTTCATCCGCACTAGCCGGTGCTTCATACTGTATAAAACCATACCTCTGCTTCATTTTCATGCCAATAATTGTTCCGTACTTTTTCATCAGTTCGTAAAGGTCTTCATGCAGGAAGCCTTCTTTTAAATTACCGACATAGATTCTTGCGGGAGCCGATACACGACTGGTCATGTCAATGTCCGCGAAAGTGGGAAGCATGACTGCAAGTCAAAGAAATACCATACATTATATGAATGCATGCCATAATATAAGTGGCATATTGATGTTTTATCCCAAACTTATTTCCCCCGTGGACCCCTAAGCCTAGTATTATATCTTTCGTGGACCCCCTCCCCCAGGATGCATAATAGTGAAGTTTTCTAATTTTTTAAAATACAAATATGAGCACACTGTGATAGGGTTTTTTGTATAGTGGACAATTGTAAAAAAAATATGTTAATTTTTTATTCTTATCATTAGTGAATTTTTTTTAATGAAAATGAACAAATCAAAACACAATCAAATTCTTACATAAAATCTGTTAATGAGAGGGATGAACCTGATGCTCCGATATCAATTAGTCAATATTTGGGTTCAAATTCGTAAGGTACAGTAGAAACTTGCGCATGAACGTGAAAGATGGTAGGGAATTAATAGTGGATGTGAAACGTAAAATTTGTCAAATATATTTTGTTTAATAAATTTAAGAGATAGTTTACTTTGACCTATTTAAGCCCGCATTATTTTGATTAAATTTGATTCCATTGATTCCGGTCCGTGGACCCCCATTTACATCTCGTGGACCCCCATTTTTTTTTATTCCTGTCAGGTACCCCCGGGGGTCCGTACGGACCACTTTGGGAACCTATGCTTTAGAGTAACGATATAAAAAATAATCACCAATCGCTTGAGAGCCACTGTATACGGGTCAGTCCAGACAGTCTCTAACGGCCGAAGTAAACAATACGACTTAGAAAATAGTCCCTTTCGCACCATACGAGGTCAAAAATATGTATGCGTCAATATGCGCATACACGCGCACACAGACGAGGTGTGCTGGAAAACATTTATGTATTGGTGAGTTTATCCCCGATTTGTGGACAAAATATTTTTTTCCTCCTCTCCAGATGAATAATTATACAAAATATTTTTTTTAAGTAATTCGTAATTATATTACGGAGGAATACATAAATTCTGAATCTCGTATCTATTATAATATTTCATATCGAAAATCACGTTATTTGAGTCGAATTGTAGTAAATACATATCAGCGGTAAGCAAAGGTTAAGGAAACATGGTAAATCATAAGAAAGAAAATCTCAAAAAAATTAGTAATAGTCAATTACTGAACATTGAAATAATCGAGATGAGCTTTTTTTATTTTTCTATTTATACTAAACGAAAAACGGTGAAATAGGTATTTTTCCCAATTTTTTTGATGCCTATCCATAGTATAGAACTGAACATGTAGAAAACGGAAATACACGTAAGTGTAATATACGTGATTATTTGTAGGGAGTGTCAAGATAAAGTCGGATAAATTTTGAATTGACAAAGTGGTGGATATGATGAAAAAAACAGAGCTGATATTAAATAATGAAGTAAATAATAAATGAAAACAAACGATACTGCATTATTGCACATATCTTATTCTAATAATAATTTAGACGATAGAATCGTGACAGCGCGTTGTGGATTTACAAACAACGAATAATCATTTTAAGTAAGTAAATATTCAATTGAATTCTCCGAGATTTATCAAATTTTATCCATTCAAAATTAAAGGTCGACTCATATTCACTTCCAATGTCTGACCAAATATCAATAAAAAAAAATATGAGGCTCTCAAACATTGTCATTTTAATTCTGTGTGATTAATGTCATTGCTTTGATTGTGGGCTACAATTGATTTATATATTTCTGTTCAAAAGCATGGATGTCTGGAATGTTTAAAATTCCCTCCCACCTTATCAATCATGTGTAGTGAGGGTGATTAGCTAACTACTACTCCTGTCCTAAGCCTATCCTTGTGTCCCTACTATCTTTTTAAAAAAGCGTGGCTAACCCTTTTAAGACCGCAGAGCGAAAAATCATCTCGCGGTTATTTTCGCACAAGTACTGCGAGATGATTTTACACTCCGCGGTTGTAAAAGGGTAAAATAACTGAGTAGCAAACAGTTCTCGTAGAAAAATTCTGTTGAGATAAACTTTATTAAGGGTAACGTACATATGCTCCATTTTAAATAGTCTAATGGCAGCACTTGTTTTCTATAGTTCCAGCCGCCACTAAGCGTTGTAAAATTAAATACTAATTTTTATCTGAAAACATTACTTCTTGTGATGTTTTCAGACCTTCCGACACTACAAACTTTTTAAAAATTAAGTGTAGAAAGATGTAGAAACAATTATTAACTAAACATCATCCCTAATCATCAAAAATGATCATGTGTTAGGGCCGAAGAAAAAATAAAAATTATAGTACACTAAATCCTCTATTACAGTGGAACCCCGATCTACCGTTCTCACATTGTTCGTTTTCCCGCATGGATTGTTTACTTTTCATAGTCCCGGCCAAACACCCATAAGAACAATGTAAAAAAATTCCACATTAATCGTTCCCCGATTTACCGGTTTCCTCGATCTATGGTCTAAATATTTTGGTCCCGTCACAAATATTATCCTGATTGACCGTTTCCGTTGAATATTTCTCATAAATAGTCTCGCCTCGCATTTCGTTTTGCATTTTTTCAGTGGAACCACCCTGATCTACCGTTCTCGCTGTTTTCGTTTTTTGCATGGATCGTCATAACAATGTTTGGTAATTCCACGTTAATCATTCCTCGATCTATCATCTTAATATTATTGATCTATCATCTCGCCCCAATTATTATCCCAATTGAGTATTTTTTTTCACTCATAAATAATCTTACATCGCATCTGGTTGCGCGAAAGTCAAAACTGAAATGCATAAATGAATAAAACTAGAACTATAAATGAGAAAATGAAAACAATTCAAGACATTGCAAAAAAGAGTTGACTTAGAAATGTACGCGATTTTTAAGGGTGTTTGTTAAAATTTAAGTGCCAAATTGCAAATAGGCTACTAAGTTTGTATTAAGCAATACATTTTCTATTCTTTTATAAAAATAGTGAAATAAATAAGTTTTTTGAAAATTAAACATTTTTTTTGGTATTACTTTCATTAGATTTCCCGCATTATTAGTAATTCTTTAAAATTTAAGGTACATTCGTTTTAAACGGTATCATATGTATTTAATTATATCGACGCGCACTCAATAAACGAATGTACTACTAAAGGTTTATATACAGGAGCACGCTAGAGATGGCCGGTGATATTTTCATATTTTCACGTCTTTCGTTGTTAATTTCGTTATTTTAAATTATTTATTAAATTATCATGTTGCAATTAAAATTTGATAAATTATGTTTAATATTTGATAATCACATTGTTTGCATTTATCAAGTGAACGTATAATATGAAGGTATTACTTGCAAACCCAGCTTATCCAAAGTTGTTGAAACATGAACCGTGAATGTAATTTAGTAGATAAAAATAAATTTTGAAAGAATTTCAGAAATCAGCCCCAAAAATGGCTTGAAAACATCCAAAATATCATTTCAAAGTAATGTAAGACTTAAAAAACTTTTAAATGAACATTGTTTTTCAAAATGAAATTCAAGTTTCATATTTTTAACCATTTTGGAATAAGCCGTGTTTGCAAGTAATACCATCATATATGAGTATCGGTAAGATCATAGAAGTATATAATACTGTGTATGTCAATTTTCAATATTAAAAACATATATGAATGATATTTCTTTTCAATATAATCAAAAATATCGGCCCCATTACAATACAGCAGAATTTTTTTTTTCTGATATACATATTTTCTTTGAGAAATAATCCATGGTGGTAGTAAGTAGCTAAACTGACATCATATAAATTTTGAATTTTTCGTTTACAATTTATTTAATACTACAACCAATTATGTACTACTGATATAATTCAATTCGATAATATAAATATTTTAGATTCTTAGATTTCAATCTAACGAGAATAAAATCATTTCTTATTTTATTTCAAGATATTGTTCGCATTTTAAATAAATATTGAATGTATTAAATTATGAAATTCACATCTCTAGCAAAATATTTTAGTCAAACTATTTAACGGAATAACGTCTGGAATAAGGTCTGGCATTCTAAATTAGCATCTTACGTAAGGTATAATAAGGTCTAAAATAGCGTACTAAGTTAGCGTACGTAAGATTTTTTTATAGGCATTTATGAGGGATTTTTTGTTTGCGGGGAAGTGGGGCGTTTTTTAGGAAGCAAAATGTACTCCGTTCAAATAGAGTATGCACTTTTCGATGTACGTCTATTGCGATTGTACCAAATTTTATTTAATATTTATATTATTAAGCCGCACAATTGAATCCAAATTTTCACCATTAAAGCTTATTTCTATGAAACGATTTATTCTCCTTCAATAACGAAAAAGCTTGCTCACATTACGTGTTTTATTTTAATTGAGAAAAAAGATTCAAGGGCTGCAAAAAAAATCAAAACTGGACGGACACATGCGGCCCATGGGCCGCGGATTGTCCATCACTGATGTAGATGCATACAACTTTATACAGACAAACAATTCCAGAAGAGTTTTGAAAAATATATCAGATACTTTGGTGTTTCTGGATGTACTGTTTTCCTTCATTGAACTTTATAATTTGAACTTAACAATAAAGAAAAAAATACTTAAGTACGAGCTTACAATATGCTACTCTTTGACTCCCCAAAATATCGGTTTTCTTGTAGAAATCATAAAAAGATTGGGAATACGTTTCTTGTTTGCCCTTATACAACAGTAAATAAGATAATAAAATTGGATACATAAAAATAGTCTGTATGTTTCTGTTAGAAGCGCTGACAAAACAAGAAAACAATAAGGGATACCTGTGATGTTTATTTACGATCACCGGAAAGACGTTTTTGTAGCTTTCAATTCAGCAAAGGTTAGATATAATCTTTAATAACTCTTTATAATCATAGATGTTATACTTAAATAATTTGCTCAATTAATGTATGATTTAGAGACTCAAAAGCAAACAAAATATAATTTGGCGCCGCTTGAAACCAATAAGCGCTGTAGAATTTGACAGTTTACTTCTTGCTTGCTTTCTTTTCTCAATGGGCTTTGTGGCTGTTAAATTAAAAAAATATATTATTTAACGATTGTAATTTTTTTTTTGGATTGTACATTTTTCTGGAATTCATAATGAACGGATAATGGTGAAAATTATGCGACATTTATTTCTAAGATACTTTTTGTTATTGGGATTTTGTTTACAAAGTTGGAATATAAATTATCTGAAATCGCTTTAATATCGCTTAATTTGATTCCCTAAAATAAGCACGGATAAAATACTATTGATTTATTATTTTTTTAAATTGCTATTTTTGTCTTACCTTATTTGTTCATGTAGGCTACACAGGTTATAAACGTCATATGATCTCTGATCATTTTTATAGGTTAGTGATGCTGCTGTTAAGAGATAAGAATAAATTGTACCTTAGTTAAGTTAGTAGATCTCTTGTCTCGGACCAGTAGAAATGTTAATTATTTGCTCCTAGCTATTGTATAATTTTTGAAATTATCTAATCCACACACTTCTGTCATTTTCACGAGTTTCAAACGATTTCGCGATGCATGACAGTTTTGGAAGTGTCTAGATTTTTTGTCTGTTTGGTAAGTGAAAATTATTTCATATTATAATATACATATTTAATAAAAATAGTTAGAATTGAAAATTGAATCTAAAATACCCCATATTTTTATTAGTGTAACAACTAAGTACTAACCTTCTTAAATTTTGATGAAAAGAAGAAAAATCCTGTCTCATTTTTTTTCTTTCCTTTTTTGTAACTTAAAATTAATCCAAATATGGAAGCTTCAGTTTTATAGTCGATGTCTACAAAACAAATATTACACATGTTTCTTATTCAAAATTAAAACACTCATTTGTATTAAGTAATTCCAATTTTATTTTATATTTTGTGTGTTTTTTGTTTAATATAAGTAATGCCTTTCCACAACAAGTATTGTCATGATTCTTAGTTTTTTTGGAAAAAAAAACATGAAATTCTAGCTAGTGAATAACTTTGGTCAAGAAATTTGGTATTCCGTTTTACTACTGATTATTTTAGTAGACTTAGTTAAACAATTCATGTGTCAGCACATATGTCTGTTGAGAATAGGGTAACCAACTTTTCTATGATGATTCCGGGACAAATAGCTCTACACAGAGCATCATCATTATCAGTCAGCCATTAGCTAGTTTTCTGAGAAAACTTTTTATATATGAAACAATTTAAATACATTGTTTTTTGTTTATTTTTATTTTAACTTTTATAGAAACTTAATTACATACATATATTACATAATAATAATAAAAAGTATACATTTAAAATCTTAGAATAACAAATTTAATGCTATATTTACATGAGTTTTTCTAATTTCTATAAAAAAAATTTAAATCGGAATAGTTTTCTATAAATTTCCGGGATAATTAAGCATTCATCCAGGATACGGGACAGCGATTCCAATTCCGGGACTATTTCGACCAATTCGGGACGTTTGACAATGCTACTTAAGAATGTGTCCTATAACAAATAAAAATTATTACAATTTTTTTCTTCTCAATACAGTGAAGGTATCAATAATTTCATATATGTGATGATGCCAATATTAAAAACATGAATGTTAAGCACTAGATGAATTACATTGTCAGTAACTGTTTTAAATGTGATTTCACTACCTTCTTTAACACTTCCCCTAAACCCAGGAAGTATATTTAAAAACAACATGTTTTTCACTTGGTTCCTAAAGGGCCAGCAACATATCGGAAGTATTTTTTAGCACTGTAGGTGAAGTGTTAACAAAGAATTTACTGTACCTGTATTTTTTTTTGTTTGATCTAAACATAAGTTTTATCCAATGTACTAAAATATCAAATTGATAAATTTTATATTTTTTAATCCTAGTAGACAGACATTATAACGTATTGCATTATAACATATCATATTTATGTATAATATACTAAATAAATACACATTTAAAGAACAGTCTTATTCAAGTTGATTGAAAATAAAGTTAACTGATTTTTTCTATTAACTTTCTCTACTTTTTGACGAATTGCCTTACAAGAATTCTTTTACACTTTTTTACTTAGAGAATTTCATCATTTGAATTAATTTGTGATTAAAATATGCTTAGCGAACATCAGAAAAATCAAATAGTTTTATTCTTGGCTCTGTCATTATTTTGTTGTCTTATAACATTTAACAAGTCCATTTTCAATGCTTAAGATATATAATAAATCACACAACTATTGACATAAATAACCCTTTACAGCAGCGATTTCCAACCTGGGATTTCCAACCTATTGTAAAGGGAGGCGAGAACAGTCCAAAATGTTTATTTACCATGAAAACGTGTCTTTATGAAGTAAAGGATGGGAGGCGCGAAGATATTTTTTTCTAGCAGTAACATAAAGGCTGGAAACCACTGCTTTACAGTACTTGATTTAGTTAATATGAATAATGATCATTCATTATTTAGTTCGATAAGCAAATTAATTCAAATGTAAGATGTTTTTATGTAGAATATGTGTATTTTTTTGCATATAAGAATTTATTCTTGATATTATAGGTCATGGTTCATGGTCATCAATAAACTCAATTTTTTCAATAAGATCATGAAGAAAAATGCAACCCTAAACAATCCCTCGACTGATACTAATAATCGGCAAAAAAACTTAAGTGACACAATTTGGTAACTTGCGTTTTAAGTCAATAATTTTCCAATATCGCCTACGACATAGGTGTCACTGACAAAAATTTTAGAGCATTATCTCATTTGCCTGATCTTTTTTAGGGTTGTACATTTTAGCCTTTTGACTTGTTTTCGTTTGTTCCACGTGGACCCCGATTGAAAAACGCTGACATAGAGAATTGAAAGTAGTCAGACAATTTTATTATGATATCAGGATAAGCCTTGATCATATATTACTATTTACTAACAGCACTTAAGGAATCTCTTTTTTTAACTGAAATTTCAGTAAAATTTATAAATTGCCGGTTACGATTTTCTACCTATTACAGGTCAATATTATGTAGAAAGATCTATAAAAATAACTATTGGCATCTAAATTTTATAATCTGACGTATCTGCTTTTGCCAAAGAATTTTCAAAAATATGTCGTGTGATTATATATATTTTACTGCAACAGCGGTTAAAAGGTTAATAGGATTCCCTAGTTCATAAATTATTGCGACAACACTGTTTTTATGAAAGCTTTTAATCGTTGGAAAAATACTTGAAAAAAAATTAGGACAGACAAAAAAACATCAAGCAACAACTATCTTATGTCAACACGTAATCATTTCTGAATTTCACTCTGTCTCATTTGTTTTGTTTAGGATTACTCACTTGGATAAGAGGAAATGCAAACACTCAGGACGTCCTTGAGATGTTTTGCAAGTATGATAAGCAGAAACCCGGCAACGAACAAATTGAGATCGTTCACAAAGGCTGCCTTCAGTGATAAATTTCTCCTCTACACAAATGTAACCATATCGATCTCATTATCCGCCACCGGGGATTATATCGAGCAAAATTATGAAATTTACATGGGAGAAATGGAGGAATGGAACCAGACAAGAACGATGCATATGGGATTTTCCGGAATGACAGTCGGCGTAGTGTGCCACCATTGGTATAAAATTTTAGACAGGAGAATCCCCGGACGGGCGTTTGGTACGGTTATAAAGAAAGTGCTGCTGGATCAATTCATTTGTTCCCCGTTTGTCATATCATTATTTTTCGCCAGTGTTGCCTTATTCGAAGATATAACCCTCGAAGATTTCAAGACGGAATTAAAACACAAGTTTTGGCGTTTGTATGCTGCCGAATGGGTGGTTTGGCCGCCGGCGCAAATAATTAATTTTTATCTCTTACCTACCAAATACAGAGTGTTGTACGACAACACAATATCATTAGGATACGATATATACACCTCTCAGGTTAAACACGCCAAAGTGGAAGTCGATGTGCCAAGCAATGAAATAAAACACGAGAAGATACTGGAAGGAGCAAAATTAATTGAATTAGATAGTAAAAGTAGTACACTACAAAGTAATATTTTATCTGTTATCTGAGACAAGTTGATCCTTTCTTCGTTCTACTAAGAAACAATCAGCCGACAATATAATTTTTGAGTTAATCGATGTTCAATATTTGTGTGCTCAGTTACATGCAATTAAACAATGGATTGTTTATATACATACTGCTAAGAATGAATTTAAGTTTTTTTTTGTTTCAATTAGAATTGATTATGTTAGCACATTTTGGACATATTAAAAACAGTATTATTTGTTTGCGTCGGTAGACGATAGAGTTTGAAAGAACAATCAATAACTCAAAACTATTTTGACTAAACGTTATTTGCCAAAACAGGGACTGTATTCAAACATGATGCCTCTCAATGAATGATAATATATAAAGTATATATGTTGAAAACTGTATTCATCCAAATATAATGAGGATAATTATTTCAGATGAGTAAAAAGTTGTAAGGCACAGAACACTTTTAATCATGATAAATAGTTATTTGTGATACTGTTCTAAACAATTGTTCCAAAGATTTGTCAAGTAATACTTTTGATTACTTGGTAGACGCGAAATAAGATGTAATCACAAGCCTCAAGATAAGACTTGAGTCTGTAACCAGTGAAATTTTCACCAAAAAAGTGTGACATCTTCAAATCAGTGTATACAATCAGTTTCTCTTTTGTTGTATTTTTGTCTGGACCTTTTATTTTGCCTTCCATTTTATTTGGATTAATACAATGTGCTCAGAGATGGCTTTTTTTTTTATTGATCTTGTGAAATGAATCTTTATTTACCAGCCAAATTTTCAGGTTTATTTTCTATGTGTCTTTCAACGTGTCAAAAAGAAGCCATTTTTTAGATCAAATTATCATGCTTTGAGAAGTATTAGTTGATCAATTCATAATAGGGTAAAAATATCAACATATTTTAGTTCTACAGTTTTTTATAGTTTATGCGTAGATAGCTATTTCGTTTATTAACGTTTTATTAACGTATTAACGTTTAAGCATAGTTCTGACGATGGCGCAAGCCGAAATAGCTATCAACGCATAAAATATAAAAAAAACTGTAGAACTAAAATACGTTGATATTTTTACCCTATTATAATGGAGTTCTACCAAGTAAATGCCAAATCAATAAATTGATCAATTCAATTTGTGTGCAACAAATATAAGAAATCCACTGAATGCCTGTTTAGAAAATAAAAATGTTTATTTGATTGCTAGTCATTAAAATATTCCATTTTATATCTATTTCCGAAGACCAGTAAACCCTTAACACTCATTTTTATGGTAGAAAAACTATCATATTGTTATGATTGAATTACACTTTAATATATTTTATTTCATAGACATTTTGAAAGGGTGATAATAAATACACATTGCTAATTGTTTCCCCATTAATGTGCATGTTGTTATCTATACTGTCATGAAAAAAAAAACAGTAAAGTTGTATCATTGTTCCGAATATTCTTTTTCCCATCAGCTGTCATTTTACCCGCCACCAAGCAGTTCAAAAAAGTCATTGACAAGAAGGACTCCATTTGTATTTACATTGGTTCCTACTGCCCTCTATAATTTTGAATCATTCCAGTGGTAAATTTGAGTTAATCAAACTTAAAAGAGAGAAAAAAGCCTCGAGTGTGAAGGGTTAAATATTTCCACTTAAAAATAATGCACTGGTGCAATTTAAAACATGTGATAATCTTGAAACTCGAACGTTTAAATATTTTAAATTGTATTATTTTGTTTAATTTTCTTACTTGAAATATTGTAGATGATAAATCATGATCAATAGGCAATAATTGAGCTGTCTACTTATAAAAAGCTATACAACCATATTTTGTCAAAATCGAGAAAAAAAATATGTGCGTATTTTACATGAAATTTTACAGAAAGTGATTTATGTTCCAAAATTAAATATAAGCCTACAAAAAGATAGAGTTGAAACAAAATCTTATCTTAAACCAATCAAATTTTGCTTGAACATTGTTTGCTGCAATGATTGAAATGTGCTCATATCGCTTTTTGTAACCAGACGGTTCAATTAACAGACAAATAAATAATCAACATAAAAGTGTCTTAAAATGTGAAGTAAATTAGTTATTATGTAAATATTGATATCATTAAAAGCATAATATATGTAAATACACTGTTTACATAGTGACATATTTTGATAATATGTCAAGTCTTTTCTTTTTGTCTGTAATTAAAATGAAATATTCATGATTTGGGGATACATAATCTTGTATATAACTGTATATACATTAAAGATAGGTACTTAATTTGATCAAGTACTTTTTTAAAAATAGTAATTAACATGTAAGTATAAAATGTATTGCTTACATTGCAATTTTTTGTTAAAATAAAATCGAATTCAATTGACTATTTTCTTTTCGAAAATGTTAACACTATTTTAAAAATGTTATTTATATTTACTATCTTTCATTTCAATTTGTTTCTACATTTTAGATAAATGTTTTCTGAAAAATAATATGGCTTGTGACCTTAAATATAGTGACTAGACTAACTATTGTTAAAAATTAACATTTAAAGAGTTAGTACAATGGATGAAAACTGCCTTAAATTGTAAAAAAATATATTTTTATACAAATTTATTGTCATTTTGTACTGTAAATATAAACATAAATTAATCAAATGTGTGTTTTATTGTCGTTTTTATGGCCATCAAAACAAATTCATATGATATATCTACAGTAGTATTATTAAAGAAAGATGTTCGGTGTGTTATGTGCATTCAGTGTTGATATTATAAAACATTCATATCTTCAGTCTTGATGCACAGCATATTATGCCTAATAATTGGATTTAGCTTTGACTAAATGCACAAAATTGGATGCAAGAAGCAACTAGTCAGTACAGTGCAGTCATTGCCATATTGATAAGACTGTCCTGTGACATCACAAAGATACATAATCATAAAATCACACGCTAAATAAACACATTTCCAACATTTGTCTTAATTTTAAAATAAAATACACAATAGAAATGCTCAAGAAAACTGATATCTTCATACCTTTGTTGCAACTGTAATCAGTACACTTTTGTTAGAAATATTATCTACCGCTTCAACGATTTACCTCTGTAGTCTATTACAGCGGTCGGCGGACATTAACTCTTGAACTTATCACGTTTTTTACACTACAAATCCACATATTTATGACTCTGATACTTTTGCTATTCTATTTCCTTGACCCTTCTCACATAAAAATCTGCCAAACCCTGGTCTAGTGGCAACAGGTTTTCCCTAGCTATCAGGTTGGAGTTTTAAATTTGAAATATTAGGTGGTACAGTAAATGCCGTCGGTCGCATACAGCATTGCGTGATGCTAGGTGGAGCTCTCATCACAGTGCAGCGTGGTTCTTATGGTCATTCTTGGACGTCACAGTATTTGAGATTCAAAACATTGATGGTTGTTTACTTAAATAAATCCAAAAACATTTATATGGTTGCAATATGAAGTTTAAAGAGTATTTGGGACTAGCAGGGATCTGGTTGTACCGTTTTGACCATTCCTGAAGATGATCCAATAAAATATGTATACATATATTGTCGTTTGAATCAAATAGAACTGTTTTCACTGATTAAATTGATAACTCATTCTTTTCTTTGTTGAATATTTTCATTTTAGATAATACGTCACGACCACGTAAGCCATGATAAAGAGACCAAACTAGTTCATTTTCATAGTAAGCATTTGTCGGTCGCGTACGACATCACGCTGTATGTGACCTCCAGCATTTTATGTGACCCTTAGATATGGGATGATTGGCAACAAATCAATTCATTTGTTCTATGCAGGCATCCTATTACTACTGCTTAACGGTAGAGAATCGTGGTACTTGACGAAGACTCAGAAAAAAGTATACAGAGTTTGGCAAATAGATACTTGCGCTGGTTATTGGTGGTAAGGATGTTTGACTTTGTGTGGAACTTGGAGGTTAGATAATGAAAAAGGGAATTAACTGTCATGTAGTCACGGAGAGTGGTGGAACTAACTTGGTTGTATGCTGCGGATACCTCTAGAGAGCTTCAAGCATAGGGTGTAATCGTCGGAACTTTTGTATACTGACATGTCGTGGCATATAAAGTGATTAGTAGGTTACAGGGAATCTGCGGAAAGAAAAGGAATTTGCACACATATATTTTTTTAGGTTACATTATTAATTTTTTTGTAATAAAATAAAAGTATTTTTTATTATATTTCTATAGCATTTATTTATCTAATGACTGAAAAAATGTCAGCTTGATAAAAGAAAATCTTTACAAAAGACAATTTATTGAGATTAGAGCAAATCTAATCAAAAATTCAATCTTATTAAATATTACCGACTGTAAATGTGTACAAATGATTTATTGACAGAAATTCTAACATTTAACTCTTTCTTACCCACCCTCCAAAAACAAAAACCAAAAACCACGCACCCGCCTACGCCCAGGTAAATCCAGGACGCTATGCGGGAAAAGCAGCATCAAAATACACCAGATGAAGGGGAAATTGGAGCACAGCTCCACCGGCCCCAAAATTTGATATATAGATATCAATCAAATCCCCCAAACCCACTGTATCTTCTCATGCCAAAATTTAAAATTTATCAGGAAGTGAACATAATAATAGAATTTTACAGTGGTACTATTCAAATAGATTACAATATTATTCAAATATACATTTATATTAGGTCAGTGGCGGCCGGTCAATGTGACATTGGATCAATGCACCCCTTGTATGTGCAGGGGCAGTTATATTTCATGAAATAATATTCAAACATAACATTAAATTTTTTAGAACGTTTTATTTCATTTTATTTTAGACAATAAAAACATGAAGAATTTAAAATGAGTGAATGGTAAAAATGTTATGTTTGAATATTATTTCATGAAATATAACCGCCCCTGCGTATACAAGGGGTGCATTGATACAATGCCACATTGACCGGCCACCACTGTATTGGGTGATGTGTATATATATGGTGTGGCTGTGAGGACTCCAACTCTTGATCCTGTATATATATGTGATGGGCAACAAACAGCTTAATTCAATGAATAAATGTAACCAATATGAAAAGCACAAATAAGTCAATGTATTTTTACTTTAATTAATGTTGTAAAGGGAAATAAAATTATAATAATTATCTGGATTTTGTTGCTGAAATAATACATGATCTAATATTTTTGTGTTAGGATTTTTTAGAACACAGTTACTCTGACGGCAGTCGTGTTATTGGAGAACTGTAGTGAATTCTTGCCTGAAACTATTCAATAAAAATCTTCAGGTTGCAAACCATTGAAGAAATTCAATTAAAACAATTGAATGTGTATAAGTGTCATCCATACATAGAAACAAAGTTATTTCTGTTAGTAACCTGTTATAAAAACAGTTGTTGACATGAAAATAAAATAAAACTATAGATACAAACGATACAAACGCAGGTAAAATTGTAAATTATACATAATTTCAGTTTAATTTTGTAATTTTCTTTAACAGGAAATAGAAAAATTACGTCATATAAAATTGTAATAAAACACTCTTGCACTAATTCTACATTTATTTATTAAGACCACCACCATGTAAGATGTATAAATAGCCCTGTGCCAACATATATTTTTATCACTTGAAAATTCTCTTGATTAGTGAAACCGGTCCTGATCTTGATAAATAATTGTGGAATTAGTACAAAAGAATGTTTTATTTTTTAATATAATGCCTTTTTACCAAGAATTGACAGTCATCGATATCATACATCTAAGCTAAAATGCTAAGCGCATGCTGAGATGCGTCTGCCCTGTGCTAGACTCGGTTGTGGAGCTAGCACAGATTCCTGATTGACGCGTGCAGGTTTGGAAGTGTTCTTTTCATTTTACCGCAAAAATTACCATAAAAAATATTTAATTATTCAATATAACTCATGTAGCCTTTTCTTAAAAGACATTAAAAGAGTTGTTGTGGGGTAAGAGTTATAGATATTTGGAAAATTGCCGTAAACTTATCAGAAATTTGTGCATGCATTATGAAGTTCATAGGCTTTCATAGTGCATTCCACTAAAAATTCAAGCAGTCATAGAAATTTATAACGTGTCAAAGGGTCTGTAAGATAATTTAAAAATTTCAATTTATTTTCGCTCTGCATCCAAAAAATTGATAATTTGAATAATTTTAAATAAATAAAATATTGTTTAAAAACTGTCGCCTCTGAAGATAAATACGATAAAACTTTATTTACTTTCCAAATTAAAGATAAAAAAGTTTTGTTAGTTTAAAAGATATTAAAATTTGTTAGTCTTGGAATAGTTTTCCTGAAAATTTACATAAAGTTACTTGACCTAGTTCTACATTCAGCTGATGATAATATAAATGGGGGTGGGAAGGAAACACACACGAGAGCATTACAATTATAAAGGTCTGAAACAATCCTATTGGCTATCTTCAAAGAATGGTATACTTATTACAACTGAACACATTAGCATTGCAATTAAGAGCATATATTTGGACATATTTTGTATTTATAAAATGTGACTGATGCAAAGAAAGGTTTGAAAAAATAAACATGTTACAACTTTATAGAATTTACATAAATATAATTATTATTAAATCACATTATTGTTTTTCAGCCAATTTTTATATTCATTTTATGATGCCAAATAATACAAGAAAATAAATATATGTACATAATAAATAAGCAATAAAACTAATCCTTTAATAAGAATTTTTACTTGATGTTTAAAAAAGAAAACTGCTTTTCACTCAAGGTCAGACACACAAATCATAACAATGTCGTTTAATTTTTAATATTACGCTTTATAATGACCTAGTTTCTTTTATTACTATGCTTTGGAGATTTAAAAAAACTTTGTAAACTGCATACAAGTATGTTTATGTAGAATTTAATAACATAGATTCTGTATAATTTAAGATTTCGACTGAAGGTGCTTGGTGGAATTTCAATATTAAATAGATTTAATAGATTCTGTAACTGTTTTGTTTTTTTACGAACTATTAAAATAAAAATTACAAAAAGCAACATAAAAAATTAGACTTTTCTTATACAATTAAGAAGAATACTTTTATTAAATTAGGCATTGGCGGATCCAGAAATTGTCCCAGGAGGGGGCCATTAAATTTAAAAATAAACATGATACATACATAATACATTAAAAAATAAATGATTTTAAGCTAATATATCTATATAAAAATAGTCAATACATAATTAAGTATGTATTCTACAAAACATAGTAAACTAAACGATTAAGGAGCCTATTTCACAATAAAGTTTTAATAAAATAGAAAATAAATTCTCCTCAGGGGGGGGCCATGGCCCCCATGGCCTCCCCCTTGGATCCGCCAATGAAATTAGGAGATGGCATATCGATGATTATCAACCAAAGTGTTATGGTAAACTGTTAATTTTACTATTATGCAGTAGTATTTGATGGGATACAGAATCTTTTGAGAATCGTCTTCGATACCATGAAAATAAAGCCAATTTTATTTATAAAACCTTATTTCTACATTACATGCAAATAATTTCATAAGTTACAAAAACAAAAGCGTTTTATTTCATATTGAGCAAAAAATAGCGAATGTTTTGGAGTATTTAGATGACACATAGTCAAAATTTGAACAGTATTGTGTTTTTTGAAAAGAGACTCAATTTAGGGATTGCAATATCAGTATTACCAAAATTGAAATCCTGACATTTCTCTGTTTTGTCAATTGTCAGTATTGAAAATTAAGTTTAAGTGTTTGATTAAAAATAAGAAGTGTTTTTGGTGGGTGGTTATTGTCACGTAGCCAAAGTGTTTTTTGAACTTTTGTATTCAGACACGTTGGTCGTTCAAGTCGCAATCATGGGCTGTAATTATCATTTTTATGTAATAATTTTAATGAATGTATTTAAAAAAATACCTGTTATGCAATCCCTAATTCAATATTTTACGAGACTATTATTTGCAAACCCGACTTGTTCCGCGATAGGTAAAAAATGAAACATGAATGTAATTTAGTAAATACAAAAACATTTTCAAAGTATTTTTAGAAAGCAGTCTCAAAAATGGCTTGATAACATACAAAATATCATTGAAAAGTAAAAATACTTTTAAAATGTACATTTTTTTACAAAATGAAATTCAAGATTCATTATTCAACCATTTTGCAATGGGCCGGGTTTGCAAATAAGTGTCACATGTAAATGGAAAAAAAATAAAGTAGTATTCATTTTATGATTATAAAAAATGTTGTGAATATTTAAAAAAAAAAAACACAAGTTTTCACAAATTATTTGTTGTTGAAAAAACGGAAAATCTATTCTACACATAATAATAAATTAATTTAGTAACTAGGTTGAATATTTCAAATACCGGCATCTTAGATCTAGTCCATTATTTACAAATTTATTTAATACCTATGAGCATCTTTCTGTGCTTAGTTAAAATAGCTTTAGAAAGATATAAAAATATATAGTAAAGTATTCAATCAGGAAAATAGTAAATGTACCTTATTTGAGAGTAAAATTTAAATAGATCTTAATGAAAAGAGGTTGTATATTCATCAACAGAACGAAATCAGTGGCAGTTTGTGATAAAAAAAAAACAAGTCACAACAGTGTTAGCTATATATACAAAACTTTATAATTAATATGCGGTTCACTCACTTCTTTTCAAGAATTCTACTTCGAATGAGATTCATGAAGTTCTTTGATAAAATTTCAAATTGATTAATTTCGCCAATGATGTGAAAAACAGAGACAAACATTAGAATATAACAAAGTTATAAATATTCACATTAAACTTACGACCAAACTCATCAAAAATATTAATAATACAGAATATTCTCAATATTTGGTATTTTTCAAGGACTAATAATGGCGAGGTTGAAATGAGATGTTGATAATTTACGTTATAATTCGAGATTTTTGGCATCAGACATTGCCGCCTATGATGTAGGTTATTTAATTCAACGCACTTGATTGCGTAGTCTATACAATTGATAATGCTCAACTATTTTAGCTAATGTATTCATTATGCACACTCCTAAAGCCTGAGGGAACAAGTAGAAATGGATTTAATCTAGGAACACTTAACTACGTATAGCATAATTAGAATAAAATGTTTAATACATGTATCACAAAATAACTTAAATAATAACAAAACATATTTATAATTCTTATTAATACATCAGTAAAGTGTTTGAAGCATTTAAAATTTTGAGTTAAAATTAATATCAATAGATGTGTAAGCACTAATACGGTGGTTTTAATAAAAACCCTTTCTGTACCAGATACGAGATACTCCTACTACACGTAAAGCGTAATTGTGTCTAAACATGTCCATAGTTTCAATTTTATAATTTAGCACACAGACTCGACAACTGTGTTAACTTTTTAATAAAATTTAGTTTAGATTGAAACCATTTCATTTGATTAAAAGTTACACTGAGTTTTGACAGTTACCTTTGACACTAACCCAAGGATGCCCCGATGCAATAGTGCGAGGGAATTGTTGTTTTTTAAACATCAGGGAGTACTTAAGTAATCAGTAATGTGTTTATTTAAGACAATCCTGGACAAATAAGATAAACTTTTTTTTTTAACAAAACCTACTACAAACATTACTCTTTTGTAATCCGAGTCAACTCTGATTCATATTTGTGAAAAAAATGTAGAAATTTACAATGTTTTTATTCTTTTGAATTGTATGCAGCCTGAAGTGCAGAAATGTATCAAATATCTGCAGTATAGAAATAGTTAAATATCAGCATAATTGACCGAATACCTATATTCAACCAAGGCAACACTAGAAAGGAAATATTAGAATAATGTTACAAATAAGTACATAAATTAGAAATAATTAAAAAAAGCATTCATTGCTGAGATGCTCCTCTGACTAGATTTCATACAGATATCATTTTGTTCCCAAGTGGTATACAATAAAGGTGGCTTAAATATACATAGGTGCCAATATTATTCAAGCATTTCATATAAACAATAATATATAACCACAAAGTGTAAAAACTAGATTTATATGGCATCCACGAATATATATACACTGATTGTTGCATATATTTTCATGCATTACTTGGACAAAATATATACAACTTTATTCAATTATGTACACGTTGCAGATTAATATGATTTCCAAAACACTATAAAATCTTTGTTATAAAAAAACCCATTTAAAAAATGATGTGGATTTTTGGTCAATCGATTTCAAAAATTAAATAGTGACTTCATCAGGACTTGAGCAGGGAATCATCTGAACACTAGATCACAAAGACTGACATTTTAATGGAACCGGTGAAAATGAATGATGGATGCAATCTTTCATGACTTTTTATGCAAGCTTTGTTAGGTTCAATTTTGTGCAATGCAAGAAGCCAAGGAGGAAGCAAAGCAATTGGCGAGAGACAGGGAAACATGGAAGTGCTGCGTGGCGGCCATAAGCTCCACACAGGAAACAAACATGGTCGAAGAAGAATGAATTTTGTACCTACGGCTGAAAGTCATGTAAACAATAACCACTTCACAGCCTAGCTGCTTTTAAGCTGGACCCTAGAAGTATATATTGAAATTTTATAAGAGATGAATCCATTGAAAAGATAATTCTTACCCACAATACTTTGTGTTCAATCTTTGAGAACATTTATTTGTCCTATGATGTATTTGACTAGCTGTTAGAGAAATTTATTAAATTAATCAAGCATATGCACTGGTGCCAAACAATAGATATAATCATATAACAAATCAAATATATGCCAAAACATTGTTACCGTGTGCAGTAGAACATAATACATTACGAGAATGACAATTGTGACAATGTTATTAAAAAAAGGCAAATGGTTGAAATGAATATTATTACCATAATATAATGATTATCATATGGTCAGAAATACAACCAAAACATTGGAAGTGTTGAGTTGCTAATGTTTTCATTTGGTGTTTAATTAATAGATAAACTATGCAGTCGTAGCTGTTCTGGTGGTATTAGCCAAACATTTTACATTATTTTGTTAGATCACTATACAAATAGCTTTCTAAAACCCTTATCAAAACATTGAAGCAAATTTGGTTTTATTTTTTTATATCGAAAGAATCCTGTCTAGTGTAGATAGAAAATTTTACTAACCCTTCAAGCCCTGCGGATCAAAAACCACTCCGAAGAATGGATACGTGCTCTGCAGGCAAAAACAATGCCCTGTTTTATCTTTTGTTTATAGGAGCAATAGTTAACCGATATTGTTCAAATAACTTGATTACTATAAAGAATAGATTTAAATTTGAGTTGTGATTACTTTTTATCGTATTTGATTTGATTGTCTATTTTGAGCGCCTAAGTCGGCATGCTGGAGCTTTTTAGAGTTACTTATTCGGCGGTCTGAATGATATTTCCTGAATAGAAAAATACTTGACAACTACTGATGTCATACAGTGTTTGACCCGAATGTCACCAAATAAGTTTTTCAGAACAAAACAATACATTTATCTTTTAATTTATCTGTTCAAACCAAAGTATTATGTTATTCATTGGAACCAAAAAAACCACATTCCGAAAGCTTTTGAAGTATTAATCGAATAAAAATTATATATAATATTGATATCAACACCGCTGTCTCAGTAAAAAAATATGTTTTGCTGCTGGGACTAAAAAATCGATTTCAGGTCGCCGACCATAAAGAGTTAATTGCAGTTATTTTAAGGACAAGCAATATCAAAGTGATACATATTTGCAAGCGGTTCATGATCAACATAGTGATACTTTCAATCAAAGAGAACTTTTCATTTCATGAAAAAAGATATAACATGTCTGCAAATGTTTCAAAATTTATTGAGAAGCTATTGCAAAAATTAGCAGGGAGTTTTTAAAACATTCCATCGTGAATGCCAATTGGTATCAGTACAGCGATAAATACGGCGAAGTTGCGCAAACACTTTCTCAAATCACTCGGAACTGCCACAGGCAAGAGGACGCAGGTCAACCTCCTGACCTCATGCGCCACACAAACAAATATAAAAGACGTAAGCATCAAATTTAAATTGGGGGCGTTCGGTAACAGAACCAACACCCCGTGAGTGTCCGCAGCTAACCAAATATGATGTTGGCAGACGAACAATTCGAGAGATATATCTCCGAACCATGCGAGAAAACTAGAATAGCGTGAGCGTAAAGCCCCGGACACGTTTCTTAATACAATGTAACTAACTATAGGGACGGCTCCGATGTAACTGTGCACTTCGTCGCATTCCTGAAGCCCTCCGCAAATGAACGGCAGCGCCAGCCATCCGCCCAATACTCCGAGAGCTACCAGAGCGGCTCCGATCGCTAATCTGGGAGATAATAAATTCCCGTGCGAGCTGTCGTCCAGGAGACCGTGTCTCTGGGCGAGTAAAAAGCATGCGGCGAATACGGCTCCGCACGTCATCGAGTACCTGTCCTGCTTCCAGTGCACCCACCATTGTTGTATGTCGTCGTCCGTCGTTACGAACAGAGCCTTCCACGGGCGCGTGACGAATACTTTCTCAAAGAACACTTCCGACATGTACAACACTGTGATAATAACAAAGAGTCCGATGAATTTTAAAACTAAATAAAAATACTGGTAAGGATTGCTTTCACTGCTGTGGGCGGTGACATGCGGAGGCAAGGCTAATACGGCGTAAAGCAAAACGACCCAGAACGACACCAAGGGAACAAAATGATAAAATTGATACGGCCGATTCATAGTGAGACATAAGACAACTGTCATGAAATTTAATCGAAACAAAACGTTGAATAATCGTACAATTCCAGTGTTGCCAGTATGCCAAGCGTAACAAAAATGGCCATATCCGGTCAGAAATAAATAAGCGCTGCTCAATGATCTCATCAGCATATGAATCGGAAGAAGTCTGACGGCTCCAGTCACCTGAGCGGCGAGGACTAAAAGCTGCATCCAACCCCGCCACTCCACTGTTTGATCCCTGTGTAAAACTCTCGGACTTCGGGCATCTTCTGTGAAGAACAGTCCTAAGACTAGAACGTATCCGACGGGCAGCCAAAAACTCCACTCTGAGTAGTATTTGTTTTCTTTCATGAAGAAGTTGGTGCGGTCGCAGAGGTAGAAGTAACACACTATGAGGCCGAGAGTTGAGAGAGCCGTGAACACTTGGTAGCTGTCCGTTGATGAGGGCGCAGTTGGATTTGTGGCGACGGGAATGTAGTCACGGCCGCGCCGAGCGCTCTCGATCCAGCGGTAAATAGTCAAGACGATTGCAATGATCATGCTGGAATAAAAAGAAAAGTGGATAGTGAGAATGCATTTTAACGATATAAAAGACACTGAATTAAAACTAGACGAAATAACAACGGAAACATAGTTTCCTTGAAAGAAAAATGGTTACATAATTTTTAAAATAATTAAGTTATTTTTAAATTTGAATCGTTCAAATTATGTACACTCCCAAAGATTTTGTCACTAACGACCCGGGTTTCGCCTTTCAGCATCTTCAGGCGTTCAAGTGCACGGATGAACTTGAATGCCTGAAGATGCCGAAAGGCGAAACCCGGGTCGTTAGTGACAAAATCTGTGGGAGTGTACATAATTTGAACGATTCAAATTTAATATTGAAATTCCATCAAGCACCTTCAGTCGAAATCTTAAATTATAAGTTATTTTTATATTTATTTAACCACGGTAGTCAGTGTATATCACTATCTATATAATATATTGTAATTAAATTTCCGATAAACAATTTATGGTGATATTAATGACAGCGATATATCTATCGATTCAAATAGCTCGCTACCTTATGTCTAAAAAAATTTAGACTAGAGACAAATAAGAGCAATGAAACGTAAAACTGTTTTGAAACTGGACTGTCGTGTCAAACTGCGAAAAAATTAAATATTGAAGGGAATCATCTGTAGCTTTAATAGTTAGAATAATTTTTTTTATCAAAATTTAAAATTCAACCTTTGACCATCCTGCAGTAGAAGTAACATTTATATACAATCTTTTTAACAAAACTAAATTAGTTCTTTATAAAATAATAAAAGTGAAATATTAAACAAAATATCATTTTGAGGAAAGATTTTTACAGAAATTTTCTGAGAGATGTATAGTGATACAAGTTTAGTACTGAAGGGAATATTATATTAAGAATCTTACCAAACTAGGAATATTGAATAAGTGACGACTTGAAGAGTAGTGTAGGATTCAGCTGACGAACAACAAGTGCCATCATTGAAGTTCATATGATCGTTGCAATACATGTTGAGCAGAATCTGAGTGTCGTGTTTCAAGGCCGTGTCACTGAGGCTTATTCCATCCGGCGATAGAGAGCCTGCAACTACCAGACGTGATGACTCCCAGAGCTTCGCGCTCGAGTGGGTTAGCATCTATAAAAGAGGTAAGATTGATATGGAAATTGTTTTTTTTTTTATCAATGTCCACTCCCAACGTGGCTTTCTAATGGAAGTATCTCTATAGTTTTTCTATGAGAAGTGTTTGTTATTTAGTCGCTCAACCCCTCTTTTTCGAAGAGAGTAGTAGGGATGGAAAGGATAGGGCAGGAAGGGATAACTGATTGGCTCACTACACCCTGTTATTTTAAGATACGATGGGGAGGAGGAGAATTTTCAACCATCACAAACATCCATGCCTTATGCCTTCGAACAGATATAAAAATCGATATTTGATAATCTTTAATTGTTTTCGAGTGACTCTTCATATTTCTTTCAAGGGGTTTGTTAAAATGTTTTAAGGCAGTGTTTCTTGACACCCTATTGCGAAACTAACAGTGATTGAGCATTTAGGAGGTGCTTTTAGACTATGAGAGGGTGATTGAATTACTGCATAATGCTATGACATCAGTCATTTTTGTCAATCCTCAGTCAGTTCTTCAGTAAAGAATATAAAAATAATAAAATTACTACAATATTCATAAATATGCTGGAAATAAATACATGCCTGTCTAAATTCATTATTTGCTAGCGAATGTGGTATAATTCTAAAAACATTACAATCAAAAAAACTACTAAAAACATATCAATCACATTGGTCATGGCTCTCGGCAAGGTCAATATCAAATTTAGATATTTTAGATTGAACGTTTGAGATCTTGGAGATTTCCTGTTTAATTGGCGGTATGAGTAAAGTAAGTGATGGTCTAAATACGGTTAAGACGCGTTATGGCAACGCAGTTTTATAGTAGTCAATTTGGGGAAAAACATTTTTCAAAGATTAACTTACTTCAACGGCAACCCTATTGTACATATCAATTTGCTGCTCAGTGACAGGTTTATTTTCAGGACTGAGCTTGTCAGTGTCAACAGGTTCCTGCAATGTCCACAAAACGTTGCTTTTGCGGGCAGCCAAGTTGTCTATCGGCTGCACAAGACGTGTCAGATTTGTCCTGTACTCCTCCAGCGCTTTGACGGATGCATTTTGTTCTCTAATTATCGTCGTACCGCAGCCAACTATTATTAAACTGGGAGGGTTTACACTATTTTTCCTGAAAAAAAAACAGTGTTGTGGAATGAAATAATCTAATACACCGTTTAAAACCAACAAAGCTATTCTCAAATCTATAACGACCTCAACATAATTAAGGGAGGTCTCTAATACTCGACATGATTATCGTATTTAGTTAAAATGTTATTATTGTAGCTATATTCACTGTTGCTATGGGCGATCTGTCAAATCTGTCAATTATATGAACAGCTTAACGACCGTGGACGCGTATTTGAGTATTTGAAGAACAAAGGTTGCTGGCCGGCGGACGCATACATGCGTATAGGCGAAGTATCTGGAAGCTAAGAAAATTTAATTTTGTAAAGATATCTCAATGTGCTTACAAATTATAGTGAATTTAATAAAATTGCAATTTTTGCGAATTTTTCGCAAAATTTCATTTCGCCAGGTGAAATTTTATAAAAAAAACGCATGGTCGTTAAACTGTTAAGAAAAAACACAAAATTCCTTTATATTTAATTTCTACTTTTATTTATCAAGATCAGGACGGGTTTCGCTCATGGCGAACATTGTCAACTGATAAGAAATAAAATTTAAGTGCTATTTATACAAAAACAAATTGAAATGAAAAAGTGTAATAAACAATTGTCACTGAAAAAATTTACAAACTGCAGTAGTAATTATCAATAAGTGACTCTAAAATAACAGAAATTAAAATGTAAAACACCTCTCAAATGTAATTAAAAAAGATGTTTTTTAAAAAATCGGACAAAGAATTTTTATCAAGGAATCTCTTTTTATTATACTTTTAGGATTTTTGCCTGTTTTAAGTAGAGTTAAGTAAGACGATATTAGAATCGTAAATGGTTCGGTATTTGTATGTATGCAATTGGATTGCTAGATGAGTTGCAATATATCGCCACTTGATAACAAAAGGGTCAAATATTATTATCTGTTAATGTAGTAAACTTACCATTTTACAAACTGTTCAACCATTCTCTTGGAAATGTACGGACTCCATATGAACTCGACATAAACACTTAGTTTCATGCTGTAGTAAGTCAGATTGGAACGACCTTTCATGTTTTGAAGAGTAGCATCCGTTACATCCACATCCTCTTTGTCTTTTAAGTGAGCTATAAATAAAACAATAAATAAATAATGAGAATATAATAAACTTGTTAGTAAAAAAAACTTCTGTTCAGATACTCCATAAGAGGTCTATATGCACTATGTTGCGAGTAAACCTGATTTAAAAATATATAAACCTAATTCTCTTTTCGTAGAGTTATATGGTATAAGAATGAACTGATTTTTTTGCTTCAAAATGGTTGAAGAAAATATATTAGAAATATGCATAACTATCTTTCATTGTTATTTTCAGAAAACAGAACATTGAATATATATATTTATTTAGTATCCATGTCCGCTCCCAATGTGAAGCACATGGCCTCCTAATAAAGGTTTTCTCAACAGAATTTTTTCTACAAGAACTGTTTGTTACTTAGTTGCTCAACCAATAGAAAGATAGGACAAGTGGTTAGCTGACGGCTCTCGCTATGCCTGTTATTTATGATAGAATTGGTGGAAGGGAATGCAAGGCATCATATACATGGGTAATATCGGCCGATTTCTTTTTATTATTATTTTAATCGGTATGACTATAGAAATATTTTGAGTACATCGGTTTAAGTAAATTTGATTTAGATAATTAGCAGAACACGTTTAAATTTGGTAAATAACGGTTTTAAGCTTGTAACACCAAATTAATTGTATTAAAAATGTATTATAAAATTGGATACAAATTGAATCATGGTTTGAATGAGAAATAATTCATAATAAAGTTTAACATTTCGCAAACGTCACTTCTTGTGATAATTGTGTTGGCGTAATTTGTTACGTTACAATTGAGAATATTTATTGAGGAAAATGATTGTATTTAGATTCACATCACATAGCAGTAATAAAAATGATGTTATAAATAAACAAAGCAACAGCTGATTACAGTATTTTTAATGAAAACATCGAGCAATCCTAACTGATAACGCTGCCTGATAGGAAAATTATTGCAATATTGATTATCTATTTATATGTATCAACATCATACTTCCGTATTTGATATGGTTTCTTTAACCCTTCGTGCCTGGAAGACATGCACACCATGCAGACATATTTTTAAAAGATTTATGCTATACTTATTCTGTATTGTTTTATGTGATTTTAAAATAATATACATGTTTAGTTTTGACATATAAAAAATGCAATTTTGCTTTTGATAGCAAGGCGCTAAACAGCGGCCTCTAAAGACTGTCGCTATCTATGTATTAAACGAGAAAGAATTTATTTAACACACATTCTTTCTTGTTTTAAAGCGCACACATTACCCAATAGTGGGTGAAAACGCCTGCGTGTAAAGGTTACTAATATTTTGGTATTTCATATGCTATAGAGCAGGGTTGGCGAGGTAGCACGTTTGAGAATTTGGATAGCACGCAAACGATTTCCAAGTTCAAAAAATTTAATTTTTAAGTTTAAAAAATTAAAATTTTGATTGAATAATCCGTGAATTATTAATTTATTCAGTTTTATTAATTTTCAAATGTTTTCCAAGATAAACGACAATCGTTTGACAAATATTTTGTTTTATCTCTTTTGTTAAAAAAAAAATACTGCTTGGGCACGTCACACAATCGACAAATAATATTTGAGAATTTTTAGCACGCGAACCCAAAAAGGTTCGCCATCCCTGCTATAAAGGGTCACATCCAATATACGGTAAAACAATATCAAAGTATTTAGTTCTACTCTAGTTCAAGTGCCTATGTAAAGTATATATACCGAAAATCTAGTTATAGAAGTAGATTTATGCTGCATTTGCAATGCCTGATCCTCTTTCATTTGAGATTGGAAATCCATCTTCAATAATATCACAAATAAATGGGTTCAAAAAATATTCAACCGAAGACCTAATATCGAAGTGACTACGAACAAATTGAATGCTTCACTTGGGCAATTTTACAAGATCCATGAAAAAAAAAATGATTTCAATTTTCAATGGGAGCCGAACTTAACTCAACACGGCTTCAGAAGCAAACATTCCACCAACCATCAACTACTTAGAGTAGTGGAATTCATCACGGAAAGTTTTAACCGCCGATGTTTCACTACCGGCCTGTTCCTAGATATAGCCAAAGCCTTTGATAAGGTTTGGTACGAAGGTATGATAGTTAAACTTTCCGAGGCCGGCCTCAAAAATCCGATGCTTGGACTAATAAATTCATTCATTTCAAACAGAACGTTCCGCGTAAAATTCGATGGCGTAAAATCGACGACGCGCACGCCAACAGCAGGTGTACCACAGGGATCCGCCTTATCGACCTTATTGTACAACCTTGACACTCACGATATTCCGTTACCAGACTACATACCCGGAAGCAACGAAACAATCATTGCACAATATGCCGACGACACAGCCATCCTAGCCAGATCGCTAAACAGGAACAGAGCCACCGCGCTTGTACAAAAAGCAAGCACGGACATATCCACCTGGTGCTCCGACTGGAGGATCCAAATCCACCCGGAGAAAAGCACTGCGATAACTTTCAGTCGTAGACCTAACAGACACAATAAGGACATTAAAGGCATCCGGATGCATAACACCCACATACCTTGGGCTCACGCTAGACTCACGATTAACCTTCTGCAAACATATTGCTGAGAAAAAACGCCAGGTGTCGCAAATCACTGGTCGACTCTATCCGATGATTGGCCACAAGAGTAAACTTGCCATAAAAAGCAAATTACTATTGTACACCGCGATTACAAGACCGATCATGACCTACGCGTGCCAAGTATGGGCACATGCGGGCATGAATCGTATACGGACACTACAGACAATACAAAACAAAGCACTTCGCATGGTCACGGGAGCACCCTGGTTCGTGCGAAGTTCCACGTTACACAAAGACATGAACCTAGACCCGATCCTTGATCACGTCATAAAACTGTCGAAAAAGTTCTATAGTGACATGGCGGATCATCCTAACCAATCTATCAAAAATTTACTTAACGACTACATTGATTACCCTCACACAAACATAGCGCGACCGTGGAGAGTCCTCCTACTAAAACCTCCTTAGCCCCCCCCCCCCGATCCCCCACATTCACATGTTTGGTTATCAACATCTGCTAAAACCCCGATCTCCAAAACCTGAACGACTGCCGCAGACACTGTAGGTTTGACATCCTCTCGAGGATAAATAACAAAAAAAAAGAGGGAAAAAGATTAAAAAAAATAATAATTACATAAAAAAAAAAAACAGATCAAAAAAAATATATATTAACTGATCAGATAAGCATAACCCCAATTAATTGCAGCTCGAAGTTACTGAATCTACCACTAGTGTCACATGTAATGCCTACGAATGAGAACTAATACCACCACAAAAACAAAACAAAAACCAAAGACCACGCACCCGCCTACGCCCAGGTAAATCCAGGACGCTACGCGGGAAAAGCAACATCAAAATACACCAGATGAAAGGGAAATTGGAGCTCGGCTCCACCAGCCCCATAATTTGATGTATAGATATCAATCAAATCTTTTTTACAACTGTTTTATAGTTTCGCATGAAACTATACCAATGGATACAAATTTATTAATTACTCACAAATAAATGAAAAGTAAAGCTGGCGTATTCTGTGATCCCCAATGAAGGCAAAACGATTGTATCGCCCCCAGAAGGCCAAGTATCGAAAGCAGTGCCTTGTATCCCTAAAAATATAAACAAAAATATATATTAATTCATAACTTTGTAGAATTTACACTGAATATTAACTTCAGGAATCTGAATGAATGTGGCTTTTATCAGCTCGCTATGTCCTTTCCTTCAGTTAAATATAAAACCTTGAAATATGACAGGTATATGAAAAACAAGGTTTAGAAAAAATCAAGTCCAGTAATTTTGAATTTATTTTACTATTTTACAAAAAACAGTTTTTTGATAGTTGGTAACATTAATGTAGATTTATACTCAATAAAGCATTTATTAAAATTATATTTTTGATGGCTGAATTATAAAACCTTAGAATCTCACATGTCATTATTATCCACTGAGATCCTGGTCGAGATAGAAAACGGGAGACTAGTTTGTGCTAGTACAAATTTCGGTTATCTTAAGATCGACGTCGTGAAGCATTTGCTTGCATTTTGCTAGCAAAATGGCCACCGTGTCAGTGCCGCCAACACATAAATGAAAAAAAATCGTTCTTGAATTAATTTTTTAAATTAATTATACAAATCTAAGAAACGTTATGATCTCTGATTACTGTCAGAATAAATGAAAAAACAAATGTACATTCAATTGTATCTTTACTAAGATGTATAAGTAGTTACACATAGCTTCCAATATTACCTTATATATTAAAATATTGGAAGCTACGATTTGTTTTTTTCATTTGTGTTGGCGGCACTGACACGGTGGCCATTTTGGATTAAACGACAAATGCTTCACTACGTCGATTTTTAAGATTACCCAAATTTCTTATATAAATTTTTCGTTAAATATGCTTTACAACATGCTACTCTTTTTCTCCTCGAAAATTTACTAAATCCTGCTCAAGACAATGTTATTCAATGGAAAGCTGAATTGTGGATGCAAACATATCAAAAAAACCTAACGTTGGAATTAAAGAAACTGACAATTTATGCGAATCATTAAATATTTTCACTATGGTGTGTTCTAAAAAGTTCCATTTGACATGTTGTGTTGACTTTTTCTATTCAAAATTAATTTTTCTACAGAGGTGCATTGTTATTAGCGGCATTTATCCATTTTCAGGTAGATAAAGAGTAGTATGTTGTAAAGCATATTTGCTCATGTTTCTTTAGAAATTATTATTTTTAATTATCGAACGAAGGGGAGAAAATTTCGAAAGAAGTATTTGAAGCGAGTTGATTTTATTGAACTATCCATTGAGAAAAGAGCGAAATTACAGAAATGAGTAGAAAGAAAATTACGTGTGCGTGTATCGGTGTAACATGCACCCATAAGGCTGCCATTCATGGTTCCCTTTGTATCTCCCCGCCGACAATAGCCAAGTGCACGAATCTGGTCCTGAAACATTTAAACACAGTTAAATAACACCCACAGCACTAATAATGGGCAACTGTCACGCGAAACCGGCAAACGTAATTCATGTGCTTAGCTTAATATCCACTATACCATATCTGAGGTGTAAAATTCCGTGATACGCAATGAAACCTAAAACCAGTATTAATGCTGTTTTTTTCGAATTTGTTGCGTTTAATTGGTCAATAAACTTTTCGGTGGTGGACCGTTTTGACACTTCAACGACCATTTTTTACTTTAAGAATTTCATGTTGCCACCGCTTGACATGAATTAGAAAAGGAAAACCTTCAATCATACTTTTATACTTGCATACTTGAATATTTTAATTGAAATTTAGTAATGAAGTAGGTCAAAAAAAAACACATTTTTAAATAAACCTCGTGAACATAAATTTCAATAAAAAACTGTTATATTTTAAAGGAATATATTTATTAGGAACATTTCTTAATGGAAAATTTATTTCAAAGTGTCAAATTTATTGGAGAATTCGCATGTAGCTGGCTACATTATTATTCTATCAAATTAAATCAGCGATGGCCGCCGTATCGCCGTCTGAGGTTTGAATATTTATAAATTGTGCAATATTTCAAGCTCCATTTCTCATATTATCAATTTCTAACCTTAACAATAACATTTAATCTTCTTCTGAAACAGTCGTCATGCGTGATTTTACGGCATTAGACGAATGACTAATTGGAAAGATATCGATGAGACAAATCATTGATCTTTGTAAGACAAAAAGAAAGCCTTTGAAAATACCTTATATTTATTGAAAATAATCATTTTTATTATATTTGTAGAAACGGTTACAGAAAGAGTTGATGTCTCTCATGAAAGAACCTCCTCCCGGTGTATCAGTTGATGGTGATCAGGCTAGCCAAAACCTTACGATGTAAGTATATTAATTGAAACTTAATTCTTTCTCTGTAATTGCAGTGATGAAATCGGTTTATAAAACTGTTGTGACAGCAGTTGCTTAAATCTTTCATAGCAGTTCAAAACGCAAGCGCTTCGGGCGATTTTGTTATATCAGATCTTAATATGAGATAAAAGTGTTATTTTAGTTTTTTGTTGCTATTTTTTTTATGTAATAGTCGATAGCTGACCTTTAAACCTATCACATACATTCAAAGTATATTTGGTAGGCTTTAAATTCTATTTACTGAATCCACGCTGCTAATTAAATTATAATGAGTCTTAAAACATCCACATACAAACATATTTTCATGATTTTTGTTATGATTTTACCCACTGCTTCAATCACCAAGTCATAACAGCTGGTTATAATAAAAAACATATGGTAATCTTTTACTTTAGAGTAGAAAACTCACTGACAGTTAATCCATGATGGCCGCCGCGTCAGCGCTACCAATAGAAAAACATACTTCACATAAACAAAATATTGTTTAATATCTCAACACAACTTTGTGGATCCAAAATATAGTCAATTGCATACGCAAAATGTGGAGAATTTGTGGATGCGTGCTAAACGAAAACTGAAATGTCATTTCGGAACAAGTAGGGAATTATTTGAATCCTATTTGCACGAATTTATGTTTAGAAATTCGTTTCGCACTCCGAGTAGTGGTTTTGGAGTATTTCTGACGCTTCTTAAAGACAATGGTATGTAAAATAAAGAATGAAATAATAATGAATATTTTGTTTATGTGACGTATGTTTTTCTATTGTTACCGCTGACGCGGCGGCCATCTTGGATTAACTGTCAGTGAGTTTTCTACTCTAAAGTAAAAGATTACCAAACATATATTTGTCTAATTTTGCAAAGTGTAATTTTCAGCAAATATACTTAACAACATGCTACTCTTATTGGTAAATTTGTCATATAGTATCACATCGACTACTGCGGCGAAAAACTTCACAAACTAAGCTGAAAATAACGCCACGATTTAAAATATTTATTGAAGCTTTCATAATCGCGATAAAATCACACATTAATATGAAGAACACTGATAAATAAATTATATGAAATATTTTCAATATACGTCGACATACGGTGTTGTTGCTCAGAGTTGCTGCCTACTTCAGTCGTATTTTTTTATATAGGTATCAATAGTAGGCTTAAGTATTAATGAGACGTATTGATTATAAAAAAAATATATACCTGGACCGATTTCGCGCGCATGAATATATTTTCCAGTCCAGGTATATATATTTTTTTATTATCAATATATCTCATTAATACCTAAGCCTACTATTGATACCACTGGTTCGAGTTCCAGTACGAACAGAATTTTTTCGACCTATTTCTATTCTGTGTTTGTGATGTCTTCATTTCCCTCACACCCTTCCCGCCCTTCAATAGCGATTGGTTAACCACTAGTCCTGTCCTAGCCTTATCCTTCTATCTCAACTACTCTCTTTGAAAAAAAAAGGTGAGCGACTGATTAGCAAACAGTTCTCGTAGAAAAACTTCTGTTGAGATACCTTCATTAGGAGGTCACATGCTCCACATTGGGAGCTGACATGGATAAAAAATTTAGAGGAGTGAATAGATTTATACAGACCTTACTTTAATTTACTGCCTTTTCTTAACATGACAATTTTGTGACTTTTTCCCAAGAAATATATGTAATTCATACTTAGAGCATATATATGCTTACAGACAGACACTCCTGTGTTGAGTTTAAACTACTTTTATACTCATTTACAGAAAAATGGCGCCGACGTACATACTCTTCTAAAGGTTAAATTACACAGATTCGGTTGCATTGATTCCGCTCTTTGGTTTTTTGGTATTACAGTG
The DNA here is from genome assembly GCA_031772345.1 of Himalopsyche anomala. Classification (NCBI taxonomy): domain Eukaryota; kingdom Metazoa; phylum Arthropoda; class Insecta; order Trichoptera; family Rhyacophilidae; genus Himalopsyche; species Himalopsyche anomala. The sequence continues at coordinate 22,693,577 of CM062831.1, read as the reverse complement.
GAACCTCGATTCTACGTTTTTCAAGGGATCGTAATAAATGAACGAATAATGCGGGAAACCGATAATGCGGGAAATCTTCAAAAACACAAAAAAATGTTTAATTTAAAAAAAACTCATTCATTTATTAACTAAAAAATAAATAAATGTATTTTTAACTTGTTTAATACAAACTAAGTAGCCTATTTGCAGTTTGGGACTTAAATTTTAACAAACACTCTTCAAAATCGCGTACATTTTTAAGTCAACTAACTCCTTTTTGTTATGTCGACTCGTTTTTCTCCTGATTTTTTTCCAATGTCTTTAATTATTTTCAGTTTCTCAAGTAGAGTTCTAGTTTTCTTCATTTAGGTATTTTAGTTTTGACTTTTGAGTTAGAAAAATATACGCAACCAGATGAAATGTAAGTTTATTTTTAAGAGCGAAAAAAATATTCTACAAAAATTGTCAATCGGGATCGATTAGTAACTGGGACGGGACGATAATATTTAGATGATAGATCGAAGAAATCGGTAAATCGAGAAATGATTAACGTGGAATTACTAAACATTGCTATTACGGGGTGGGGTCTTGGTCGAGTAAAAAATAAACGATCCATGCATAAAGACGAAGATAGTGAGAACGGAAGATCGGGGTTCCACTGAAAAAAACGCGAAACGAAATGCGAGGTAAGATTATTTATGAGAAATATTCAACGAAAACGGTCAATCGGGATAATATTTTTGACGGGACCAAAATATTTGAACGATAGATCGAGGAAAACGGTAAATCGGGGAACGGTTAATGCGGGATTATTTTACATTGTTCTTATGGGTGTTTGGCCGGGACTATGAAAAATGAACGAACCATGCGGGAAAACGAACAATGCGAGAACGGTAGATCGGGGTTCCACTGTATCCTGTGTAAAATTAAATTCCCTAGATAATTGATTTGTTTTTGCGGCATTTAGTAAATTTTCAGGTACAAAAGAGTGGCGTGTTAAAAAGCATAAAAGTTTTGTGCTGATTTGTAGCACCTTTTTTTAAATGAATTTGATGTCTGTTTATTTTTCTATTGCGACTTGTTAAATAAAGAAATCCTTTTCTCTAGAAATGATGATATGTATGAAGTCTTATATGGTTTTTCAGATGGATTGTTCACATGGAAGGAGTAGCTGGAACATTATATGAAGGGGAGCAATTTCTTCTGCAGTTTAAATTCACTCACAAATACCCATTTGATTCTCCAGAGGTAATTAAATATTTATTTTTTTGCATTATTTCACAGTAAAAGCAGTGTTTATTTCAAATAGTTATAATGTTTAAATTTACATCTTGAATTGCAATTAGATTGTATTATGTTTAAATTTAGTGGATAAATCATAGCTTTCTGAAATTTTCATTGATCTATCCATTATTGTTTCAGGTAACATTTATCGGCAATAACATCCCAGTGCACCCTCACATCTATTCAAACGGTCATATCTGCCTCTCCATATTAACGGATGATTGGTCTCCAGCGCTTTCAGTACGATCTGTGTGTCTCTCAATTGTCTCCATGCTCAGCAGTTGCAAAGATAAGGTAACTAAGAGAAAGTCTGTCATCCTCAATGTTCTAGTTTGTAAAAGCTTTTTAATTCAAATTTGAGACCCTAAGACATGGAAACCACTGTCAATTATTTTTAACAAGTCATTTACAATTAAAATAATAAGTTGACTTCGACTATATTTTGATTTATTGAAAGAAAATAATATATATATATTATTTTTTACAGAAAAGACCTCCTGATAATGCATTTTATGTGAAAACTTGCAACAAAAACCCTAAGAAGACTAATTGGTGGTATCACGGTAAGATTCAATTATTTTATCCCTCACAGCGCAGTTTATTCCCGCATGTTTCTGCGATGTAGCTTACATAATTCATTTCATCAATCATGAAAATTCCTAATTTTTTACCAGATAAAATAAACTATCAATTTATTATTGATGGAAAACATTACAATTTTTCTCTTATTATCTTCGTTCTTTATATAAAGTGTGTGGCCGCCACACAGCATATCGAGGATTCCCTGTCAACCGTTTTACTGCACCTTTTTAATCCCAGCATTTTTTAGTCAGGGCTGAGGAGTCTTGAAATAAAACTGCGACTAAATCAGATTTTAAAAATATGTAAAATTTCAGACAAATAAATAACCCCCCCATATCTTTGCTTTTTGTTCAATATATTCTAAACAGCTTACCTTTTTTGTATTTCAATTTTTAAAAAAAGTAGTCGAGTCGTCAATCTTTTTATGATTGACTTCAGTCCTTCTTTCAGCTCCATCAAGTACTTCTTATGGATAGTAAGTACTCAACAGTTGCCCGAGACACTGAAATTCATCCAATTAGAAGGTATAGTTAGGTTTAAGTTCTCTAGAGGCAGCCGCAGCCTGTGTCCCATGCTCTTCTAATCTCCATGACTATTTATGTAGAAGGTAGTTCTCTTCAATGGCGGATATGGACATGTATTTAAAATTCAGTTTTATTCTGCATGAAATTCTGCGACACTTCTATGCTGTCCGACAAAAATGACATCTTAATTCTATTGCACTTGAGGCCTCCCGAGTTATTAATCTACCACTAGATCTGTTCAGTTATCTCTCAACTCTTAACAAATTGAAACCATCTCGCTGCTGATATTCAGATGTTAGGGGTGAGATGTGTAAGCATTGGTCTCAGGTGCCATGATTCGCTATCATATGGCATGGCAACAGTTTATCAAAATATACAGAGTACTTATGCCACATTTCAAATCATCATTTGGACACTAATGATTTACGATGAATATATTTTTTCTAATACATGTTTTGTTTTTCTTTTTTTGTAGATGACACAGTCTAACGCGAGTGCTATGGTGTAATGTGTGACCCTAAGACATTTATTGAAAATTGTTGAAAAAATGAAATAATATTTTCTGTTGCAAAATTCCTCATATTCATTACTAAGTTATCGGTACGTTAGAGCTGTGGTCGTCAGTGCTTCAGGATTAAAAATAGTCGTATGAAAGAGTCTTATTCGATAGTGCTGTTTTTATGTTCATCAAAAATACCAGTATTTTTAGTCAACGGAGTAATTTGATAGTGCTGTTCTTAGTAGTGACGAATCCGTATCACTCATTTCTTGTGTTGAAAAGACAGGAATGTGTTTTTGTTTTGTATGCATTTTTCAATACAATTAATCATTGAAATATGGTTCCCTGGTATCTCTATTAGCTTTTATATAACAATGCATTGTATGACTGTTTTCTTAATTTTATGAAACATTTATGAAATAATTATCAGCAGATGTTTTTTGTAACAAACTCTTGTTAGCAGACGTTTTCAAAGAAATAATTGTTCTTCAGTATGTCAACCGTATAATGTATCTGTTGCGTTCATTTAACAGAAGAATTGCAAATCTCTGCAAGATCAATTAAATCTTTTCGCTGCTTTGTGTGTGTAAATATGCCAAAAATGAATACAAATCAAATCTGATCTCGGGGAAAGGGTTAATAAATCACAAATTGTAAAAAAATATAATGTTTTGATAGTATCTGTACAGGATTTTACACAGTAAGTTTGTTGAAACTTTAAGTGGAGATCAAATTGACCTAAGAAATAAAATACACCTTCAACCCACAATTGAAATGAAACAAAATTTAATTCTTTATCAGCTTTGTATATTTTTAATGTCTTCAACCAATTATAAGAAGCTAAACATTTGAACTTTGTTAAGCGAAGGCTCTGTTTTGTTTTCTAAAGAGACTAATTCCATATTTTTCATGCATTCCGTACTTATATTGATAAGTATAATAAAAAATCTTTAAAATATTACACTTATATCTTTATTATGTATAAGTTACAGCCATTAATTTTGACTATCAAATATTACAACCTACTTTGAAGGAATTTTACAACTGTCTTTCTAAATGAATCAATTATAAATTATTAGTTTTGTAGAGCCTCATTTTATTTGACCTTCCTGCTGAAATTTTCGAACATTGTTGAATTTTCTGAAATCAAAAATTAGCTTGCACGTAGTTTTTATTTTTAAAATTGGTTTAAAACTTGTATAATATATTTTTTAGCAATCATCACTTAACGTAATTTGATTTCTGGGTTTGTTGGTCACAAAAAATCACACTTATTTCCAGTTCACTCGAACACTTCAAAAAGAGAGTTGGCAGAATATCAAAATTAAGTTTATTATATCTGCACATAGACAAATTGTTTTACGAATATCTGTCAAAACCATTTCATGGATAATGATTTTTTGTTAAATTCAGCAGCTAAGCCATTTTCTTATCAAGCTACATGTCAAAGAAGTTTATTTTACCATTGTTATATTTCGTCTTGATGCTCCTGTGCAGATACTGAGAATTTGACATATTTTGTTTATATATGAATAAATGACATTCTGTACATTCCAATTGTCGTAAATGTTCACAAACTAATCGCATCGATTGTGTACTTAATGATGAACTTTTATATTTATTTTTTTTGACATATATATGAAAAGGGTTTATTTCACCATCTTCCATTCTTTATTCTGGCTTGTGTATAACATATATTCCTACATTATTCTCAAAGAACATGCTAGATGAATATGTGTACAAAATATTGTTTCTGTTTTGAAAGATCTTGTCGTTTAATACAATATTCTTCTATGAGCATTATTTATGGCTAGATTTTTCCAAGGTGCTCAATTTAACTATGTATCTGTACCTATCTCGGATGTTGGTGGATAACTACTTGAAGACAAGCCAAAAAAGACAGCCAACTGCTTTAGTGCACTGTTTATTGTATTGCTTATAAGAATTCAGTAGATTAATACTTATGTATTTCACTATTACAAATAAAAATAACCAGCAAACGATGTTGATATTATAATACTATACGTACTATAATATTATTGGGCTACTTCCTCGTAGAGGCATTTTCATACATTTATTCATTCATTTTCAACATGTGGCTATGATCACGATCACTTCATTTGGATCTGACATTTGTTAACATCCTTTGATGTTTGAAGTCAAAGATGAATTGTGTTTTTTAAACTCACCCATAAGTATGCTAATTACGATAGCAATCACACTTGTCAGTTTGTCATTTTTAACGTAGATAAAATTACTTAGGGTTCCTAATATTCCCCACTGACATGACATTATAATAGTTCAATGTACTTTGGCCTGTTATTTGAAACCTCATGTAGCTCAATTGAATAAATAACATTAAAATAATCAATGGGTGATTCCTCTGAAATAGTATTTAACTCAATGTGGTCACTGGATGAATTATTATTTTTCATTGTGACAAACTTATTTTCAACATTGAGGTTCCGGTGTACATTATTTTAAATATTATAATAAGTTAATTTTTATCTGTACTACGTTATAATAGTCATCATTTATAGTTATGTTTTTTTTCTGTATAAATTTACTTTGAATCCGCCCAAAATGATTTTTACCTTACGATACTTAAAGTTTTAGTTTTAACGATAGAATTTTTTACATTGCGATTTGAGAAATGGTAGATGTTATTCATTTTTTCTTCTGTTACTTTATGTGATATAATAAAATCAACAGTAGTCAATATGGTGACTTGCGTTTGGAGAAATGTATTATCTATCTGGCGGATTCCTGAAGATACTTTATATCATTTATTTGTTATCACATCAAATTTATGATTACAGTAGAATCCTACTTTTTTTATTATATGATAATATATTTTTATATTTATTATAGAGTAGTTACTATAAGGTTTATTCAAAATATTATCCTATCGATTTTGCTTTGATTCAATATTCTCCCTTCTGTTGGTATTACTGAAATATGTTGGCAATCTTGTATTCATATTTAACATAATTATTTATTTTATAAATAGCGAATACATTTTTCACTTAACTTCCAAAATTCTGACGTTTAGATAGCATAAAAATATTTTTGAAATTATGTCACATTATTTGTTTCATGTTGTATATCTTGAAATATATCTGTTATATCTACAAAAAACTGGTTTATTATATTTTTTGAAAAATATTTTAGTAGTAATAAAATATATAGATGGTATATTACTTTTCCCATGTTCGCTTTCAATGTGGAACATATCAGGAGAACTGTTTGCAACTCAGTTGCTCAAACTTTCTTTTTCAAAGAAAGTAAGTATAAGAATAAGACAGGACTAGTGGTTAGCTTATCACTCTCGCTATGCCATGTTTTTAGTATCAGAAGAGGATGGAGGAATTTTGGACATCACAGACGTTCATGTCTTCGAACAGATTTATGAAAATGTTCATACTGGGAATACAATCAATGAACACGGCAACCAAAGCCAAGCCGCTGACTACCCTAATATATTACTTACAGTGACCATATTTTTTTGGATAAAATAAGGGACAGACCAAGTACCATTAAGTACATTGTCTGCTCGAACTCCTATCACATCTTTCAAAAATCACACACAGTCAAGTTCAGCGTTCAGACTGTGCATTCACATCAGCAGATATCAGCATCCCTACGGAGTTCCTGTGGAATGACAGTTTACATTTCTTTGGGGCCTTTGCTTCGTGCTCACAATTAAATTACTATTTCGAAACTAAAATTATAGGAAAGATAAACAAATTCCGAAAATGGACTTTCATTTCGAATAATGCATGTATGGTCACTGTATATCAGGAGTTACCAACCTTTTTGGACCTTAGAGCGCAATCTAAAATATTGGCAAGGCGGTGAGCACCACATTTTTTCAAAATCTCAAAACCCAAAATATCACCATGATTTGTTTTTTTTTTTAGCTCACCGAGGAATTTGACCGCCTGTGGGCATGGGGTTGATAACCCTTGCTGTATGAGCGTTTAACATTTAGGATTTAAGTCTTGACATCTGAATATCTTGTATTGATCTATCTGGTTTAGAGGATACTACTTGGTATTTTTTGTAACAGCGTACCTATTTTACTCTTAGTATCTCTGTCTAGTTATAAGAAATTGGTTTTAGTTTGTCAGTAGAGCTGAGTGGGGTCGTTAAACCTTAAACAAGTTTATTAAATGAATTTGAAAATACAAAATGGGTAATTTAAAATTGAATAAAAAACATAAAATTTATTTTCTTATATTTTAATGATATCCACAACGATAAATTTACATTTACTAATAATACAATTACAAACATGACACTATTATAAATGAAGTGATTTTGCCTTTTCAACGTAATAATTATGATGTTTTATCGATGCAATTAGTCCCTTTTCATTGGTCATGTCACTGTTATGGGAATAATCAATCGTGGAATTGTCTTTGGTGGTCATCCGACCTCCCATTGCGTTCAAAATGGCGTTTCCAGCGCAGATATCCCATTTTTTGATAATGGTCGTATGGATGTAGACATCTTGTGTGTCGTGAGCGACTTCCAAGACTTTGTAGCCGGATCCTGCTGCTGAAGTGATATGTGCACGATTACCAAAAGCGTCCTGAGCGAATTTTTCAACTGTCCCTTTGTGGGACATGGAAACTATAACACGGGGGGAACTTTTGGATTCCTCCGTCTGAAAATACAAAAAGATGAAAATTAAAGCTTATTGATCAAGATTACTCAGAATCCAAATCCAATTGCTTCAAGAAGAACCTTTTTTGAATTAAACTTTGAAAATTTTCAGTATCATTTGTCAATGCTAAAAATCGAAATTGCTTTTTAATGACTTCATAGCCCTGATTTAACTGGATGGCTGCCGCATGAGATATCTCATAAAATTTTTCATGCTCACCACGCCCTAGACAGGTTACCTCATCAAAAAATAATTAAATTAATAATCACATATTATAGCCGACGTGCTAGGTACACAAGTACTTTTTTATATGGCAGTCAAAAGGTTTATCACAGACATGGGCTGTAGGATAAGTAGCTATTTCATAAACATAGGATTTAATACATACATGACAAATCCAGACAAGACTTCAAGGAATCTGGAGATATGTCTGAAGTACAGAATTGCAGGATTCGAATATTGATTTTATAATTAGACTGTGGTGAGATATTGCACAAAAACATCTTCAAAAGAATACAACTAATGAATCTTTGGCTGTTTTTTTATTAGACTTTCACAGAAAAAGTGATTAATTGATGTAACTGATCAGAAGTCAAACCGGATCTATCTAAACACTTTTTAAATATGTTTCCCTTTATCTGTAGACTAGTGAAGTGGATAAAAGTTGAGCAATAGTGACTAGCACAAGGGCTAATGTTAATGTATACTTTAAGACTTACATTTGTTAATGGCCGTAAATCAGATGAAGACTGCCCAGTGAACACCGCCCATGATGTTTTGTTAGTGAATGGCTTGTGGATTACGCCTATGATTGCGACACCTTTCAAAGCCACGCAAACCATTGTGGTTACATATTGGTGTAGATTTTCTGTAATGAGTTCATAAAATGATAAAATAAAAAAATAAGTACTCAGGCGAGTATAATATTTTTTGCGATGCGAGTGTTCTGCATTTGAAAATTGAAATTGAGCAAGTGACATCTGTTTATCAATGTTCACACTAAACAAATAAAATGTTGAAGACATTTAAAATTGGGTTTTTTATAAACTAATTGATGGATGACATTAAATAAACAATGCATGGTATTTAGTGATATAACTTATTTTACATTAATTTTAAGGTGAAATGAAAAGAATATGAAACTTTATGATGATAGCAGTATTTGGTACTCTAATCTTATTCTTGGTTTATTATGATAGTAATAATATCGTCTCCCTACTGGCAGAAGCTGGTAAGTAACAGATTGATAGTTACGAGTAAACTGCATTTAAAATAAAGTCTATAAATAGCATTGATATGTTACATAGATAATTATTATATCACAATATAGATTCATTTATGTTGATCTGACACAAATAGAGCTAAAAATTAATAGACAGTTCGCTTTTAAATTTGTTATTGTTACATTGTAAATCAATGTCGACTGGAAATTCGGTTAATATGCTTTACAACATACTATTCTATTTCTTTCTGAAAAAGGACATAGATGCCAAATCCAAAATAACATTGTAGTTCAATTACGATTAGGAAAATGCCGAATTGTGATTCATAGGCATAAGGGAAACTGACAATTTACAAGAAATACAAACATAAAATTGGTATGAAGAAGTCATTATAATTAAATCAAAAAGAAATTCTAGAGCAGAGTATGGGTAAATTTAAAATTAGGTGACGAATTGTCTTATATTATCTCGTAATGGGAGGTCCATGGCGCAATCAAATTTGGAAGATTTGTATTTTGAATAAGTTAAATTTAATTAAAAATATATGCTACTTTGAAGCCCCAAGTGCGCGACTCTTGCGATTATGGGGTAATCCGCCACTGGTAATTTGCATGGATTACTGGTTTCCTTGATTCCAACGCATGATATTTTGATATATTCCTATTCGTTTTCAAACTTCCCACAGAATTGCATTGTTTCTAGCATATTACTAGCGTATTTACTGGAAATTCAATTTACAATATTTTTCATAGACCGATTCAATTCTGTAGACATTGTAACTGAATTGGATGACTACCTAAGTACGTTGACTGCTTGGTTACCGGACTGGCAGAAGGTACCAAAATTGATCAAATGTAAAAAGTTAAATCATGATAATAATCATTCGTAATATAATTAAGGTTTAATAAGTGGAACTGTACATTGAAAGCCAACAATATTTACCTGTGTATTCCTTTGTAGCATCTAACGGATCAATCCAGATTGTAATATCATGTGGATGAAAATATTTGTCGATAACATTGGAAAGCGATTCTAACTCCAATTTAAGTGCTGTTGTTTCAGGACACGATTTCTCATTGGAAGACTCCTCCGATTTTATATTAACTTTTGGAAATGTCTTCAAAAGACTATGGTACATTTCACAATGAGACGCATAGTCAGCATTAGTGACAGGGTCAATAACGCCCTCTTTCGTTTTCCCCTTCGTTTCGATTTTAAGTTTCCCTTCGGACGCGGCAAGTATTTTTAAGCCTCCCAACTGAGAAGCCTCTATAGCCCCAATTAGTAAGGATCGCACACTGACATAGTCACTTTCTGGTACCTCTAATCGCTCCCTGCGACTGAAATGAGCGAACAAAATAATCAGAACAACTATCAAAACCAGAATCCATCCTGTTCTATTTAGACGCACTGTACCGCCTAGATTCATATTGACATTTTGCGCCGCCGTGGTTGGAAAAATATTGGGTACTATTTTATTTTAAGATGTACTACGATCATTGCTCACGCCGTTTAAGTGTTCTATCTTTCATACATGCTTAATATATTTGGTCTTTTAGAGCAAATAAAATGACATGTATTTTTCAAAACATTGAAACGTCAAATTAACCACATATACAAATTTTGTTTGTTGCCATATACCTAATAATTTTCATAAAATTCAATTTACAAGTAGAATAAATGAATTCCCAAAATAAATAGCTTTTCCCGATTACCGCTCTCAATAGGGAGCATATGGACTCCTATAGCATAGACTAGTCCTATAGTATTGTCTCTGCTCCTAATTCAGTTCATCGCAACAGAACTCGTATACTAATATACTTAAACAGAACTATTATACTATTTTCCATGTACTAGGGGTAAATTCACTTTGATAGTGTTTCATAGATGTTTGTTCCAATGCTTGGTCAACTTACATGTTTTGTCTCTGAGAAGCATCTTTAGACAAATGTTTGTGAAGCTAATAATGTTAAAAACATACGGAAGTTGAGATTTGTTTTATACCGTACGCAACGAAAGAACAAGACAGAAATAATAATAATTATAAAAGTAAAAATATGTATACCTGATCATTTATTTCATTTGCTGACCCAAACCTTGAATTAGATACAGATTCATTAAATACAGGCCTACTCATACTATATAAAAGTTTCATAACAAGATAATTATTCCTTACTCATCCTTCCTTTTTCATGAAAGTAGGAAGAGAGATAGAACTAATTAATAACATTAATAAATCAAACTTGGCTATTCCCAACCTTAAAAATAATTTAGTGCCACATTTTGAAAATTCCTTTCGATACAAATTATTTGTACACCACTATGGAAGGGAATTAATTAATCTCTATTAAATTTTACCTTTGAAAGAGCAAAAAAATGTTCCTCAGGGGTATAGTAGGACCAGTCACAGATGGTTTAATCTTAGGGTTCCTAAGGGGTACATTCGTATTTTAATGTCAATTAATTAGTGGTTCTTAACCGGATGGCTGCCAAAAGCGTCTTAAGACGCGAACGGTACGCCAATCATACATAAAATGACGTCTTTGGACGCACGCTTTGAAAGGGATTTTACTAACGTAAATTAAACATACAACTGTGTCGAACACACTACGACATCTATTGGGAATATCGTCCTATACTCACAATTGAAACAGTTTTCGTTTTTACTACTTGAAAAAACGATAAATTAAAAAATATATATAATTGGAATTAAACTCGTGGCGTGCGAGGTACCGCCATATATACACCTGCTGGCAGTTAAAAGGTTAAGCTGGGGTATTCATTGATATCTGCAATATTACAAACATTTGTCTGGCGTCACTTTGTACCCATCTATAGAAATACCATTTTCAGTACTGGAGCATTAGTTAGGTCTCTTGGAATATTATTCTTTCGATTACTTGTCAAGTATGGTTTTAAGCAGTTTGTTTTATTGTGTGGCATATTGTAACCATTCCTTCTCAGTCTGTCGAAACACCACTGATCCAATAGGAAAGGATCTCCTGATGAGGGAGGATAGGAAAATTATTGAGTAAAACTCGGGTTTATTTTTGTTTTTTTTTATTGACAGTAAAGTTATAATAAAATAATTATCAACCAACATGCCAACGGTAGGGATCATTCAGGAGCAATCGGCAGCTTCTGTAAAGAAAGAAAATGGTAATAATTGTAATGGCTGCGAAAGAAAATAGGATGCGAGATTGTGATAGGAAATAATGCTTCAGTTGGTTACCAAAAGTTTTATATCCCCACGGTTTTGTAAGACAGGGATAACTGTTTGTTCATCATTTGCAAATATCATAACAAAAACTAAGTTCGATCTTCAATAAATTAGCACCCAGTAATTTATTATAGGAGGATGCATTTTTATAAAGTATTTTTTCAATAACTTTACGTGAGGGAAATGTTAGCAAGCTGCTGATTAAACTAATTTAATATGTGTTATAATATAAAAATATTAAATTACCATTTGGTCAAATCACTATGAAGTCAGCCAGCAATTGTTACACATGGTGTTGGGTTTTGACCTAAAAAAAAAAAAAATTCATTAGTTGAAGATGCATGTGAGGTATGTATATTTACAATTATCTTGCCTTAGTGTAAGTTGATGCTAAGACTAGTTTCTTGTGAAAAAATATATAAAGATTCGTGACATTTCAAATATAAAAATACAAATTAAGAATAGAAGATTTTGAATAAGAGGGTTAAAAATAAAGACTGGTAAAAATTGCTTCAGTTGGTTACCAAAAGTTGTATATCCCCACGGTTTTGTAAGACAGGGATAACTGTTTGTTCATCATTTGCATTTTTGAAAATTAAGGTGGCACAATTAAAAATTAATGAAATATGGATATGTTATTCACCTCGGGGCTTCAAAAATGAGTTATCTATTGTCTCACTGTTGGTATTGCAGACCTGTAACAAAAAAAAAAAAACTAATGGTTAGTAACACATCAAAGGATTTATATTTCTTTGGAATAGAAGATTATTTTAATATTATTTGTGCCATGAGCCCTTAGGCATTAGCTATAGAACCAATGCCTTACATACTCTAGAGATGATGTTCCCACTGGATAGCCACCCTCAAAGCTATAAAATCGCTGAGACGGCCGGCTTATAGTCAGTGGGGTAAAAAAAATAAATAAAAAGTATATACAGGTAACACTGAACAATACTTACATTTTAAAAGATAAATCAAAGAGTTCAGGACTTAAAAGCTTGATTTGGAAGAGCCAAGGAATAACCTGTAGACAAAAAGATATAATTTAATAAATCAACACGAGTTGCTATATTTAATTTGGTGGAAATATATATGGATATCAGTTGAGTTTTTCTACACGAGACTTCAGCCATATGCTTGTTAATGAAAAATAATCATCATATTACAAAATTAGATTAATTCTTTACAAGTAATGTGATATACTTACAATCTTTTCACCTTCTCAAATGGTGTTACAGGTATGATTTCGTTATCTGTAAATAGAAACAAGCAGGATTACAAACACATCCAAGTGGCACAATAGAGATATGGACATTATGTTAACAATTGTTCAGGTTTTGTAACCAATCAGTCATAGAAACTCAGACTGGGGCGGTATTTCGTTCATCATGGAAAGAATATAAAATTTTAACTGGTGACACTAATCCAACAGATTTACCAATTTTAATTAATTAATGTAAAAAAAAAAACAAATAACTTTATTGTTTGGGTTTAACCCAAAGTGGCAATAGATTTGATTGAACAGGGTAGTTATATTATGTAGAACACCGGCAGACAAGCATGAAATAATTTCTTTCATCATTATAATTAAGCCGCCAGATGATGGTTATGAAACAATTTGAATGAAATGGTTGTAATTGAAATAAATGAATCCAAATATAAATACTTGGTGTTGTATAAGAGAACAGGGATTGAATAAAGGATGTATGATTACTTTTTCAACTTAAGTCACTATACACCGCCATACTTTTAAAATTATACTTTACTTACACATGGACTATTGCGACGAAAAACTTGGCAAACTAAGCTAAAAACAACGTCACAATTTAAAATGATTTTTTGAGGGCTTGATAATCGCATTAAAATCACATTAATGAGAACACTGATAAATTATGCGAAATATGAAATATTTTTCATTATCCGCAGTAGTCCATGTGATAACAATTGAGAAATTTACCTTTTCTGTGTTGGTCCACAATGCACGCCAGTGCCTTCTTCTTCTGGAAAGGTGACTTCTCTACATTCCAGCACCTGTTAACAATGAGTGAGGATTTAGTGAGGATACAATGTGAATAAAGATTTTTTTGACCTAACACTGGTGTAGTAGAGTATATCAGATAGTAATAACCAATCAGTCACAGAAACTTCAGACTGGGGCGGTAATTTTAGTCATCATGGAAAATGAACGGTATTTAATGAGAATAAAAAAAAGATGCACACTATTCAAGAACCAATAGATATATTTTATTAAAAATGTGCATTACAGAATGCTAATCTTTAACTATAAGAATTTATAAATGCCACTAATAAGGGATTTCTTCAGGCAACTTAATTACCGACAATAACGTGAGAATTGGCAAAAAAAATGCTGGTTGGTATTTTCGAATCAACAATTAAATTATTAGACTGTTAAGAGCATAATTTAGAGAATGTAGCATGCTGCAAAACTATTTACGATTAAGACATTTTACCATGCCTATAAACCATCGTAAATCTAGATAATGTAAAATAAGATTTTAAGTATTTGACTCAGGGTGAGTGGCGATGTTCGCTAACGGTCTAGGTTTGATCGAACTTAGTAGAGAATTCCTTCTATTATATTGAGGTATTTACCTAGTCAAATGATGCATTGGATTTCAAAACACATGCTTAGAGTGGATGTAGGCCATGTGCTTTTAAGTGGGATCTTTCAGCATCTCAAGGTAGAATTCCTGTAAATAAAGAGAAATATGTATGTTAATCATGCTGGGTGAATACTGGTTCTTCCATGTAAATACCAATAAATGAATAGTTTCAGATAATAATAACCAATCAGTCACAGAAACTTCAGACTGGGGCGGTATTTTAGTCATCATGGAAAATAAGTTGTATTTCGGTGATGAATATCAACATGAAATTCTGAATCAGAATTAAGTGTTCCACTACTCTTCAATACGATTGAATAAAATAACCGGCCGCCGGTTGTCAGTAATTAATTAAGAGTCGGCGATTAACCATAAAACGAGAAGTATTTTATCGACAAATAAGTGGGAAAGCTTTAAAATGGAAAGGCGGCAGGACACTCATTATCGACGAATACTATAGGAAATGACCGTTAGTAACATTATCGATAGGTACATAGTATATCCCACGAGGCTAATTTTACGCTATTTACATTACGAATCGAAGCTCTGTACATGCTGTAACGTAGGTCAATGACAAATAAATAATATGATATTTCCATACATTGATTCAAATAAAGAAAGCTACCAATGCGATACATGATAAAACTTACCATTAGCTCCATGATGTAAGCGGATTGCAGAATCCTAGACGAACCGACTAGTTTTGATTGCGAAGAATGAATGGCCGACCGCTGTTGCGTTTCCCGGCTTGACAAAAATTCCGGAGTTGCCATAAAATTCGGAGAGAAACATATTGCATTAAAAAACCTTTACTTAAGAGCTGGCTTTACACACAAGCTCTTTCATTTTCAATCGGTTAGTGTGTATGGTTTAAAACGAAAAAAGATGTGGGAACAAGGTGCTTATATATTTTTTTGTTCTAATGGACATTAGAAAGTGTATAAAATTGAAACATAGAAAAAAATACACACTCTATCAATTCAAGCGCGTTTTAATGCGTACACATCATCTAATTGCCTGTTTGTAAAGCCATATAATCTTGAAATTATATATACAACACAACAAATTGCCATTGCTATAATAATAATGTTGTTTATAATACTACTCATTACTTGGATGCAAAAATAGTATTTACTGCTTAAAACGATGCTATTCTATTTGAAATTTAATATTGAGCAAAGGAGACAAAAAATCACATGTGAGAATAAAAAAAAAACGCAAATTACAAAATAATATTATAAAACGTTGTCGTATATTTTTTTATTTTTTAAATTAATAATTTCAGCTCACCTTGAAATGATCAAACGTTCATTATTGTATTATTTATTTTAATGTAAAAAAATGTTCTTTGTTTTTATTTACATTTACAATGGAATGAAATGCATTAAGTAAATAAACGTGACCTTATGTAAAAATCCATACGTTAAAAAAAAATATGCATTTCAATTGTTTTAAATTGACAGCGACGTACTTACCGACGTAAACAAATGTATTTTATTTTCATCATTAAATTACCTTTCTCAGACCGCTTTTTGAATTGTGAATTGTCTATTACAACAGTAAGACCACAATAAAACATTTAAAATGCACGGTGGGCTGCAAGTAAAATTGGTTAAATGTTTAGATTATTTTAGTATTATTTTTATCAAGAAAAAAAAAATTTAAGTAAAAAAAAAATCTAAGTAATAGTCAAAATTTCTTTTTGGCTCATATTCAATCTCAAATATATTTTATAATCCATTTCAGTGCTTTCCAAGCCTTTTCACTCCACGGCTGCCGAAATCTGTAAAAAATAATCCACGGACCCCCCTAAAAAGATAATATTTTAGTCGTTAAAATCTTTATTTGGCAATAGTTATTATATACTATCAATACATGCAGCGGTGGGCTGCCAATATCTTAACAAGGGGCTCGGTAAATCTTATCCATTTATTTGTATCTATTTTCGCTCCCAATGTGGAGCATATGGCTTCCTTATGTAGGTATCTCAACAAAAGTCTTTTTTCTACGAGAACTGTTTGCTACTTAGTCGCTCAACCATTCTTTTCCAAAGAGAGTAGTAGGGATATAATGATAAGGCTAAGACAGGACTAGTGATTAATTCAAATCCATGAGGTTCGGCACGAAAGCCCACAACGCTAAATGAAAAAATGATGGGGCTACCAATTCTTGTTTTATAATAAAATTTAACCATCTACAGAAATTGGAGTTAGGCGCTGATTTGATCTTAGACAAATGATTTTCTTATCTTAACAAGGGGCTCGCCGGCCACGCTGAAATTTAACAAGGGGCTCGCGCGAGCCCCCCCAGCCCCCTCCAGCCCACCCCTGAATACATGCCTACATTAGAATCGATCAAATTTTGTACATCCACCCAAGTTTTGTCACTAACAACCCAAGTTTCGTCTTTCAGCATATTCAGGTGTTCAAATGAACGGATGGACCCAAACTGACGTTTGGTAAAACAGTGTATCGTGTTTATATAAAAATAATAAATGTATTACTAAGTTAAAAGCTATTGATGTAGACATGGCGACTGTACTAATGATTGATGACGTTCAGTTAGCTGGGGAAATATTTACTTAAGCGAACAGTCTTTGTAAAGTTTTGAAATTAAATGTGATTATCGATAAAATGTTGTAACATGGAAATGCAAACAGATTTAAATGGTGGGTAATTTCAAGATTTTTAAAATAATTTTATTATATTTACTTAAATATAGGGTAAAAAAACAAGGGGAATTTAGAAGATTCACCTGCTCATTGAAAATTGGCAAACTACTTAGCTGTGCCACATTAATTTCTAAAAGTTCTTAGTAAAATAACTTATATTCACTTGCGTTATGGTGTATTTTTTGTACTCCTTCATCCACGTTGAAATAGTGGTTCTATAACTTCAAGTGCTTGGAAAAAGTCGTCGTGTCTTTTTTTTAAATCTAAAGACGGCCATGCGTTCCAAAATTTTGATTTTCATGGTGTTATAATGTATGTTATTTTTATTTTTGACAAGTAATATATATCAATACATTAACTACTTATATTTTATCACAATAAATTGCGACTTACTTTAAACTTTAAAAACAAAATTAAAAACAGCACATTTATGAAGTATTTTTTTTAACCATGTCCGCTCCCAATGTGAAGCATATGGACTCTTAATGGAGTTTATGTCAACAGATATGTTTCTCAGTGGCGGTTCTAGGTACTGGGCTAGGTGGGCTATGCCCGACCTGCATTTTTCACCCAAAACTTTAGATGGCTGAATAAAAATGAACAGCAATTCGGCCGCTGAACAAAATAAATACATTTATAAGCGTAACTAACCTTTCCCAAATGAATACAATATCTTTGTTTTAATTTTCCTCTGTCAATATAAAACAATTTTACGTCTACCTACAATCATATTCCCGATTGTGTTTTGTATTACAATTTTAAACTGAGCCGGCACAATAACCCTATAAATACTTCACAGGGAAAAGGCAACGTCACTCTGGCAACACCACTCAGGGGCTATTAGATGTTTAGACCGTAACCACAGACAATATTTCTTTACGCTGGGGCGCAATCAAGCACGATTAGATTTTTTTTGTATTTGTATGTACGGAAACGTCATCAAACACAAAGGATTGTGTTTCAATCTGTCAAGCTTCTGTTGATCGTTGGGGGCTGAACTGATTCAGCCCATTACGCATACTTATGCATTGAAACACAAAACCAATATCGTTGTATTGTATGAAAGTGACAGGTATTGACTTTCAGTGTGACAGTTCTGTATTGCTTTTAGTAGGTACTTGTTATTTCACTTTGAAAGAGACGAATTTAAGGATTCCGTGTTATTATTCTATTATTTCTTAGTTACATTAGCATTGATTTTATTATATAATAATTTATGCATTGCAGTAGTATCGTAGTATTTGTTAATTTGCTTGTAGATTAATGTATAAGGTGAAGTAGAAATATGCTATTCTCTAGCCCACCCAAGATTTTAGGTCAGGAACCGCCACTGATGTTTCTATAAGAACTGCTTGTTACTCAGTTGCTCAACCTCTCTTTTTCCAAAGAGAGTAGGAATAGAATGAAAGGGCTTAGGAAAGGACTAGTGGTAGCTAATCGCTCTCAATACGCCTCTCTCATAGGATAGGATGGGTGGGAAGGGGGAATTCAAGAAATCACATACATCCATGCCTTCGAACAAAAATTCATAAATCGATTGAAAAATCAATTTATAAAACTGTCCGTACCAGGATTCGAACCCGGGACCTCCGTAACCAAAGCCAACGACGTTGACCACTCGACCACACAGGCGGCAATGTATGAAGTATACAAAAATTATATTATCTATTTCTGGAAAAGGGATAAATAGTATACAATTTTTAAAGATATTTTTTAGTGTAGAGCTTTGATCTGCACCTTCTGAATTAAATGCTGAAATAAACTACAGCCACATGAACATAAACCTGAATATTTTACAAATAATGCTGGAATGGAACAAATTGCATTGGCGGATCCAAGGGGGAGGCCATGGGGGCCATGGCCCCCTCCCGAAGAGAATTTATTATCCATTTTTCTAATTGTTAAAAACTTTATTTATTTATTTATTTATTGTTTAAAATTAAAATTATAGCACATGACATAACAGCTGACGCCAATTCGCCATGTACTTGACAAATATAAAGACACAAAATATAAAAAAAAAACTACATAATACATAAAAATCAACACAAAAAATCAAGAAATATTAATTTATTGTGAAATGGGTTCTTCAATTGTTTAGTTTACAATGTTTTATAGTATACATACTTTATTATGTGGTATTGTCTATTTTAATAAAGATATATTATTTATATCATCTTTTTTAAAATGAACTATGTTTATTTTCAAATTGAATGGCCCCCTCCTGAGACAATTTCTGGATCCGCCACTGACAAATTGTGATGTGTTTTTGTAGATATTCGAACTAACATTTACATCTCTTCCTAGCAAGCGAATTGAACCTCAGTCATGAATAATGCATTTGTATAATTATCATTGTTTGAAGTGCTTATTTGCCTAGTTAAGCGACGATGCATGTTTTTGTGTTTGCTTAGTACAGTATTGCGCTGGAAAATAGGGCTAGCCGCTACAATATGTTAACTACATAATAAGCGTTTTGTATATGTCTAATACACCGTTAATTACACAATGTCATTATCAGTTACACACTCCTGGCCTAAAGGGTAGTCATCAGTGACGAACTAATGGTATATTGGATTAGCTATCTAAAACGAAAGATAATAATTCCGCACATTTTTCATAAGACAGTATTTTACTATGTGTAAATCTGTAGCCAAAACATCTGTTATAGTGATATTTTCATAAGTATTCTTGAATTTTTCAAATTGAATGAACATTTAAAGAATGCAAGTGTGATTCATAACATCCAGTGGTGTAGGAAGAGGTCCTTTAGCCCGGGGCGTTCTTTAGCCCGCCCCCAATATTTCCTATAATTTTGTTTTAAAATCACTTCTACTATTATTTATTTATGAACTGGGAGTTTTAGCTCGAGAGATAATTTATATAATATTATTGACATGACTCGTCATTTTTCTCTAAGTGAACTTATCTAATTGCGAGAAATATTTAAGTAAAACACAATGCTGCACTCGACGAAAAGCCGGACCAGCGATGGAAGGAATTAGAAAAGAAACTCAGCTTTACGAAATTATGCGTTTATTAGGAATCTGCAAACACTTTACTTAAAATCACACAACAATTTTACAAATGGGATTTAAATTACAACAATCAACAAAGCCAAAATGAATAGAGAATGACGTTACATAGAAAAAAACCAAACTACATTTAACATTTTTTTTTCTTTTCGCCCGCGGGACGGAGCAACTAGAGAATTCTACTACATTATGAAACTATGTATGTCCTACCAAGAAAACGGCCGAAACAGGAAGGGACCGTTGTCCGGCGATTCAAAAATCACCCCCCTCTTCGGATGATTCTTGAGCGCCAAACACAAATACATCGTTGATTTACACAAGGTTGCCAAAAAATGGGGTTGTCACAAACAAAATCGGCAATCCCTGGTAATTATTAAATGTTATTTTTAAAGTCATTAATTAAACTAAACTTTTTACTGTCTGCCAGTTGTCATCACAAAAGGGATAGTAAGAGCTTCGGCCTATACAACTGGTACCATGTCATTATACATAAATAATATGTCATTTAATATGACGTCATGATAAAAAAAGACGACAAAATGGCGAAACGAAATATGTACTCTTACATGACAGCATGATAAATAATGATTACAATTTAACAGTAATTATTTACGATTTGATATATTCAAAATACATCCCTGGTTTGGAATCATTAGGGTGTGCTGGAAAAGTTACGCGTTCATCTGCATGATAATGTCGTTCTTTCGTGAAATGTTTATCTCTCAAAGCAGGGGTGGGCTGCCAAAATCTTAACAAGGGGCTCGGTAAATGTCAGCCAAAATGCCTACACATTATAGATCAGTGTTTCTCAACCTTTTTGGGCCCGTGGCCCCTTTTGAGTGTCTTATTTTTCTGTGACCCCCCCCCCATACCTGTTTTGCACTACTGAAGTATAAGTCTTACAAGGAATTTTGAGACCCGAAAGGAAACCCCATTTTTTTAGGTCTTCCCAGAATTTGAAATTCAAAATCCCAGAAATTTGCGGATAATCCAAAATGAATGTCGTGAGACTTTTTTTAGGTCTTCTTAAATATTCCAATTTCTAAAACAACAATGTACGGATTTCGAAAATTTTTCCCGTGGCCCCCCAAAATTGTACTGTGGCTATCCTAAAAAAACCCCTTGAGGCCCATTAAGACATGCTGTAGCCCTCCGTTGAGAAACCCTGCTTTAGAAGATGCATAACCCGTAGCCCGAGGGTAACATGTGGCTCCTTTGTTTTTGTTGTTACCATTGAATGTATCATCTTTAAATTAACATATTTTTAAAAGTAAATTATTGAATTTAATAAATGTGAGCAAGTTTTTTCGATAACGATGCAGAATAACTGTCCAAAGAAATATACTTAATGATTTTGCAGTTTGATACTACAAATTGTCATGGCAATTTCTAAAGAATTAGTTTTTACAAAGACAAAGGTCGCATTAGCATTTGAAACAATAAATTTCTAAATAGTTCACAATAAAAGCATATGTTATAGAGGTTTGCACGGGCCCAGGCCTGGCCCTCGGGCTCCTACCCGGCCCGGGTTCGGGCGGGTAAGCGCAATTGAGATTCGGGCTCGGGCCGGGCCCGGGTAAGGAATTTATTTCTTCAGAAAAATATTTCGGACTACGTTCGTTTCATAAGTCACCCATGATAATTTTAATTATAACCAGTTCTATAGTGAATCGTAAATTGTAGTGAATTTGTAAACAACGGATTTTTTTCGGGCTGAAGAGTATAAATCCGGGCTTCGGGTTGGGTTCGGGTAACAAGTGTGGTATTAGACTCGGGGCCGAGTTTTTCAGGCTCGGACCGGGTAATTTTGTAAAATTTCGGCCCGGTCTGCACGGGTCTAATATGTTAATAAGTACCCCGAATTCTCTTTTGCGAATTCCTGTTCAAAATAGCATGACCGAATGCAATGTAAACCATCTTTCGTTTTTCTATGTATACCGCATTTTTTTACACTATGCCCGTGTAAAGAAAGGATTGAGCGTACTTAAAATTTCATTTTACTTGCGGCCTAAAATCATCATTAAAAAAATGCGGCCCGCTAGATGAAACGGTTGCGTTTGTCTGCTTTACACCAAGGATTGACGATAAACACTTGATTTTATTCAAACATAACACATGCTTGATTGACAGTTGGCTTCACAACCCTTGAACATCGTTTAGCTTCTGCACGGCCAATAGAAATATTTTGCACATTTTAATACACACATGGAATTCTATGACGTTTTAATGATATCCGGAATACAGTACCTCCAAATTTTATTGCACCTGGGGTCTCTCGTTTGCTTAACCCGCCATGCTTCTTGTGACTCAAAAAAATGTTGATGTCTCACCTTTATTTATTTTCAATGCAATATTCCTGCAACACCGAGTGGATTATCTGCATTATAAGATGAACTTATCTCATTAAAATTTCAAAATCGTGTACCTTGGTAAAAAGACTAGTTCGAAAAGTATTTATTCCCCCTAGTTTTAAAAATTCGCTCACTTCATTACTAATAACTATTGTTATTAGCATGTAATGAATTTTCAAAACCTCAGCTAGCCATAATATCGATTTCTTGAACAAACAAGTGACTGCTTTGGTTTATTATCTTACGTACAAATAAATAATATGTTTGTAGTTCCAGGAAGAAGGCTATAATAAAACCAAAAAGAAATGTAAGAAACCTATCCCAAAACTGCAAAATAATTACAGTAAAGCATTGTATGTATGTAAGTTCATAAAAATCTAGACATCTGTTAACAATATAATATCCAACATCGGTATTTTTCAACATAGTCAGACAAAAGACAATAAGCAACGAAGGTCTCTTTTATTAGTCAGCCGAAGTAAATGTTTTTTTTTGACAAAATTGAAGGGGCAATAAAGACTTCTTATGTTTCAGAATAAAATGTAACCTTCTACAGAAATTTTAGCTAGGTACTACTGATTTCATCTGAAACGAATGATTTTCTCAACTTAACTTTTTCGTTGCCGTAAATAATTAATAGTAATTACCTAGCAGGCCGGTTATAATTTGCGACTATTAATTTAATTAGTTATTGACGAGATAACTCGTATTTGGCCTGTTGAGCACGAAAAAAATTACGAGATATCTCGTATCTGGCAACCATCGAGTTAACAAGGGGCTCGCCGGCCGTGCCGAAATTTAACAAGGGGCTCGCGCGAGCCCCCCCGAGCCCCCTCCAGCCCATCCCTGCTCAAAAGTCGCCATTTCTTGTGAAATAAAGCAAACGGTGATGTTAATAAAAATCGGAAACGTCACGTAGACGCATCCAGTGTACACGATTCAGATACAACATTAAGAATAAATCTTTGCTGATATTTTTCTTATTTTAAATTTGTGTTTCGTTCGTAAACAGATTGGAATACCCAAATTTAGACAATGACATGTCGGTAATATTTTTTTGTTCGCTTCCCGATGTGGATTAAATCTCAATACAAGATGTTTTCACGAGAACTGTTTTCATTCAAAGTTCTGCTTAAAGCTACTTTTTCGAAAATGTTAAACTAAACTGTTTTTGCAGAGGGGTGTTTTTCGAATTATCAACATTTTTTTAGTGACAGACAATTTGTGGTGCGCGCTGTGTGGCGTATTACGTCGTTTTGTTGAAACCACAGCGTCATACATTGATGCCATTCAATTGGAGAACAAAAATGTCGACAATCATGAATACATTGACTGTAACGTTCTAGCCGGCATAACTTTTGAAGAAATAAATTTGCACAATTTACAACCGTTGTTCTTGCGAAGTATGTAAATACATAGTATCATTTAAATTATTATGTACGTTGACCATGTTATTTAGTTTGTTTTATAAAAGTAATAAGCGATAATTACTAATAATTCGAAAACTAATTATTTTATCCGTAATATAGGTAGAACCAGTCCTCTTTTAAAGCGATTTCACTTTTACACAACTTTTTTGGACGGCAACGTTACTTTTATTTACGCGATTTTTTCAAAGAAAAATAAATAAAATAACCAAACGAATTTACCATTTTATGTGATATGTTGATTTAAGGAACTAACTTATAATATTAAAATGAGATTTATTTTACGCGTTAATTTCTGAAACCAATGTATCGCGTAAAAAAAAGATCAAGTGTTTACACTTCACAAGATAATATTCGAATATTGATAAAATTTATGAACACATTATATTTATTTGTTTTCTCTATTAATATAAACTCTTTTTTTTAATAAAGCGACCAATTTTGTTTTGACCAAGTTTTAACACTTTGGCTCCCAATGGGACATTTCCCAGTGAGCACGCCATCGTTGGGCATTATGACGCCTGCTATAATGACCGTTAAAAATAACCGTAAGATTTTATAAGCAAGATAACGTCAAGATAGCGATAAAAGGGAACTTGTACATACGTATCCAGTGAAGTGCAGGTTTTAGAATTGGTTTGGTGTAAGGATTGCAATACCGGTGCTAGGAAAAGACACGTGGATTGCTAATCGCTCATACTAAGCACCGTTATTAGGATCAGACAGTGGGAGTGAATTTAGATATCCATATATAACAAAAAACCGTCCATACTGACATTTAAAACTAGGTCTTAGACAAAAAATGACTTTTTAAATTCCAATATTTACTAAAACCAAGTTTAACCTTAGTTTTATAATAAAAAAATCATTTAAAATTGCGAAAAACTTTGCGAACTTCTTAAAAAACTTTGTTTATTTTATAAATACTACAAAAGGATAAAATTTAAATCGGTGTCATCACAAAATGTCCACCGATCTATTACTTAGTAACCAAATTTTGTAAGCGAATTTTCCTGAAATAGAAAATACTCTTTCGCTGGATAATAAAGTAGATCGTATAGTTTTAAAGGCATATGATAGTCCATACAAAATAGTTGTTTGCTTTTAGACTCGTTTATGTAAAATTCGTCTTTCAGTGTTTGTTGAGTTTGATATATTCGTAAACAATACACTGACTATTAACTACATATTCCATGCTATTTTATTTGTAACTATAGCTGTTTTGTTTTAAAAATAAATAATTATATATTCTCATATTAAAAAATGGGTTGCCATGTTAAAATAGCCGGCTTTCAAATGTTGCAACTTTTGCTAACAAGCCGGTTTTTGAAAACCGACAAGTCCGAATCATAGCGCCGAATATACGTGAGAACTTTCTTATAAGTTTCTTGTACGCCACTGAAGTAATATTACTGTATCTATAAGCGACGAAAAGCCGTTTTTATGGTAAGTCTGTGACTAAACGACCGTTAATAAGGACAAAGACCGAAGATTTTAATTAGAAAGTGCGTATTAAAGCAAGCCAATAAAATTTTACTTTCTGACTTTCACTTGGAGATACTTGTATAGATAATGTGGATTGCAATTAGCTTATCATTTAAGATTAGCTTCAATATTAAATTCCGAAATTGTCAGTTGATATCTCAGTTGAGCCCTTGTCCGCTAGAAAGAAGTACCTACTATTTTTTTTAGCTAATTACCTTGAATAAAGTATAAACCTTACCTTTTAAAATCCGCTCCTTTTCTAAAGGTATATTCAGGAAATGAGTGAAAGCAAAAAAATATTTTTTTACGGGAAATTTTGGCAGAAAATTAATGCGTATGCCTTCGAGTCACACTCAAAAGTCAGTTAGAGGTGTTTATATAAGGTCGATAGAAAACCAGTGCTTTAAAGAAAATGTGACGGAAATCACTTTTTGTCAAGCTTTTTTATAATCCATGTCAGTTCCTAATGTGGAGAATATAGCTTCCTAATGGAGTCATTTCAACAGAAGTTTTTTTTACGAAAATTGCTTGTTACTGAGTTGCTCAACTCCTCTTTTTTTTTCAAGAGAGTAGGGATATAAAGACTAAGCTAGGATAGAACTAGTAATCAAGCTCTCGTTTCGCCCCATTTCTTTTAGGATTGGAATGATAGAAAGATTTTTTTTAGATATCACAAATACCTATGCCTTCGAACAGAAATCTATTGAAGAAAATGCTGTTCGTACTGGGACTCGAGTGACCACTGATTAACGCATTTTAAAGAATTGAAAAGTGTCAAAGGTGCTACGGAGAGTTATAAAAAAGAGAAATAAAAAAAATCGAATATTGATTTGAAACATTTAGAATCAGCGGTGGGCTGCCAATTCGTTAACAAGGGTCTCGCTCAATCTCAAAGCAATTCTCGGTGTTCTGGGGAAGGAGTGATTTTTTTTAGCACTTCTGTGAAATTATATGCAATACTTAAATAAACAATCGATTGTTACTTAATACACTTATAATATGTAACGATATGCAATTAACCGTAAACTTATTAACCTAAATGGCTAAAAATGTACTACTGTGTATACTGAAGCTGTCGTAGATTATATACGAGTCAGAAATTGCAGTTAAGTACTAATTTGATCTAAGAATATTGTTTTATCTTAAATTAACAAAGGGCTCGCCGGCCTTCATAGAATTTAACAAGGGGCTCGCGCGAGCTCCTCCGAGCCCCCTCCAGCCCACCCCTGTTTAAAATGCAAAGAAAAAAGGTGCCGGAACGCCGTTCCACAGCGTTATATGGTAAAAAAGTACTGTTAAAAAAATTTAAAAATAATATTAAAAATTTACTCAAGCGGTTGACTTTCAGAGTATTGATTTATCATTTGCTATTTACTATTGATTTATCATTTTAGTTATTTACTGCATAATTTTCACCAATAACTTCTGAATGAAAATATAATAATTATATTATTTATATAAAGTTCACTGACAGTGATATTCTTGGGATGCGAGAATTACCCCCTATAGAACACATATAAAGTAATATCTCAAAGAAAAACTTAAAGTTAATAGAAATACGATTTATTCTTGCAAAAAAGGAAAGAACTATACTAGATTTACGAAATTAAGCAAGGTGTGAAATCGCGTTCATTCGAATAAATGATTTCTGTTGTTCAATTCAAATCATGGTAAGCTTAGCCGTTAAAAGCTTAATAGCTTTGTAAAGATTAATGTCATCTGATAGGAAAGCCTCGCGGCCTTCAGCTGTTTCCCAGTCTATCGACGAAATCGAAAAATAAATGTCACAGTATATACCTGACACTATTTAATACTTCAATCACGTTTATGTATACATCGATTGTTTTACACAATGATTGTAATTATTATACAATGATATTTACTA